>OX336400.1:212666716-213266716 GCA_946902985.2 Meconema thalassinum | reverse complement strand
GTGTTACATTAGCTACTACACACAGTGTACTCACTAGGTAGCCTTGTACTACATTAGCTACTACACACAGTGTACTCACTAGGTAGCCTTGTGTTACATTAGCTACTACACACAGTGTACTCACTAGGTAGCCTTGTGTTACATTAGCTACTACACTCAGTGTACTCACTAGGTAGCCTTGTACTACATTAGCTACTACACACAGTGTACTCACTAGGTAGCCTTGTGTTACATTAGCTACTACACTCAGTGTACTCACTAGGTAGCCTTGTACTACATTAGCTACTACACTCAGTGTACTCACTAGGTAGCCTTGTGTTACATTAGCTACTACACTCAGTGTACTCACTAGGTAGCCTTGTACTACATTAGCTACTACACTCAGTGTACTCACTAGGTAGCCTTGTGTTACATTAGCTACTACACTCAGTGTACTCACTAGGTAGCCTTGTACTACATTAGCTACTACACTCAGTGTACTCACTAGGTAGCCTTGTACTACATTAGCTACTACACTCAGTGTATTCACTAGGTAGCCTTGTGTTACATTAGCTACTACACACAGTGTACTCACTAGGTAGCCTTGTGTTACATTAGCTACTACACACAGTGTACTCACTAGGTAGCCTTGTACTACATTAGCTACTACACACAGTGTACTCACTAGGTAGCCTTGTGTTACATTAGCTACTACACACAGTGTGCTCACTAGGTAGCCTTGTGTTACATTAGCTACTACACACAGTGTACTCACTAGGTAGCCTTGTGTTACATTAGCTACTACACACAGTGTGCTCACTAGGTAGCCTTGTGTTACATTAGCTACTACACACAGTGTGCTCACTAGGTAGCCTTGTGTTACATTAGCTACTACACACAGTGTACTCACTAGGTAGCCTTGTGTTACATTAGCTACTACACACAGTGTACTCACTAGGTAGCCTTGTGTTACATTAGCTACTACACACAGTGTACTCACTAGGTAGCCTTGTGTTACATTAGCTACTACACACAGTGTGCTCACTAGGTAGCCTTGTGTTACATTAGCTACTACACTCAGTGTGCTCACTAGGTAGCCTTGTGTTACATTAGCTACTACACTCAGTGTACTCACTAGGTAGCCTTGTACTACATTAGCTACTACACACAGTGTACTCACTAGGTAGCCTTGTGTTACATTAGCTACTACACACAGTGTACTCACTAGGTAGCCTTGTGTTACATTAGCTACTACACACAGTGTACTCACTAGGTAGCCTTGTGTTACATTAGCTACTACACACAGTGTACTCACTAGGTAGCCTTGTGTTACATTAGCTACTACACACAGTGTACTCACTAGGTAGCCTTGTGTTACATTAGCTACTACACTCAGTGTGCTCACTAGGTAGCCTTGTGTTACATTAGCTACTACACACAGTGTACTCACTAGGTAGCCTTGTACTACATTAGCTACTACACACAGTGTACTCACTAGGTAGCCTTGTGTTACATTAGCTACTACACTCAGTGTACTCACTAGGTAGCCTTGTACTACATTAGCTACTACACACAGTGTACTCACTAGGTAGCCTTGTGTTACATTAGCTACTACACTCAGTGTACTCACTAGGTAGCCTTGTGCTACATTAGCTACTACACACAGTGTACTCACTAGGTAGCCTTGTGTTACATTAGCTACTACACACAGTGTACTCACTAGGTAGCCTTGTGTTACATTAGCTACTACACTCAGTGTACTCACTAGGTAGCCTTGTGCTACATTAGCTACTACACACAGTGTACTCACTAGGTAGCCTTGTGTTACATTAGCTACTACACACAGTGTACTCACTAGGTAGCCTTGTGTTACATTAGCTACTACACTCAGTGTGCTCACTAGGTAGCCTTGTGTTACATTAGCTACTACACACAGTGTACTCACTAGGTAGCCTTGTACTACATTAGCTACTACACACAGTGTACTCACTAGGTAGCCTTGTGTTACATTAGCTACTACACACAGTGTACTCACTAGGTAGCCTTGTACTACATTAGCTACTACACACAGTGTACTCACTAGGTAGCCTTGTGCTACATTAGCTACTACACACAGTGTACTCACTAGGTAGCCTTGTGTTACATTAGCTACTACACACAGTGTACTCACTAGGTAGCCTTGTGTTACATTAGCTACTACACACAGTGTACTCACTAGGTAGCCTTGTGCTACATTAGCTACTACACACAGTGTACTCACTAGGTAGCCTTGTGTTACATTAGCTACTACACACAGTGTACTCACTAGGTAGCCTTGTGCTACATTAGCTACTACACACAGTGTACTCACTAGGTAGCCTTGTGTTACATTAGCTACTACACACAGTGTACTCACTAGGTAGCCTTGTGTTACATTAGCTACTACACACAGTGTACTCACTAGGTAGCCTTGTGTTACATTAGCTACTACACACAGTGTACTCACTAGGTAGCCTTGTGCTACATTAGCTACTACACACAGTGTACTCACTAGGTAGCCTTGTGTTACATTAGCTACTACACACAGTGTACTCACTAGGTAGCCTTGTGTTACATTAGCTACTACACACAGTGTACTCACTAGGTAGCCTTGTGCTACATTAGCTACTACACACAGTGTACTCACTAGGTAGCCTTGTGTTACATTAGCTACTACACACAGTGTACTCACTAGGTAGCCTTGTGCTACATTAGCTACTACACACAGTGTACTCACTAGGTAGCCTTGTACTACATTAGCTACTACACACAGTGTACTCACTAGGTAGCCTTGTACTACATTAGCTACTACACACAGTGTACTCACTAGGTAGCCTTGTGTTACATTAGCTACTACACACAGTGTACTCACTAGGTAGCCTTGTGCTACATTAGCTACTACACACAGTGTACTCACTAGGTAGCCTTGTGTTACATTAGCTACTACACTCAGTGTACTCACTAGGTAGCCTTGTGCTACATTAGCTACTACACACAGTGTACTCACTAGGTAGCCTTGTGTTACATTAGCTACTACACACAGTGTACTCACTAGGTAGCCTTGTGTTACATTAGCTACTACACACAGTGTACTCACTAGGTAGCCTTGTGCTACATTAGCTACTACACACAGTGTACTCACTAGGTAGCCTTGTGTTACATTAGCTACTACACACAGTGTACTCACTAGGTAGCCTTGTGCTACATTAGCTACTACACTCAGTGTGCTCACTAGGTAGCCTTGTGTTACATTAGCTACTACACACAGTGTACTCACTAGGTAGCCTTGTGCTACATTAGCTACTACACACAGTGTACTCACTAGGTAGCCTTGTGTTACATTAGCTACTACACACAGTGTACTCACTAGGTAGCCTTGTGTTACATTAGCTACTACACACAGTGTACTCACTAGGTAGCCTTGTGCTACATTAGCTACTACACACAGTGTACTCACTAGGTAGCCTTGTGTTACATTAGCTACTACACACAGTGTACTCACTAGGTAGCCTTGTGCTACATTAGCTACTACACACAGTGTACTCACTAGGTAGCCTTGTGTTACATTAGCTACTACACACAGTGTACTCACTAGGTAGCCTTGTACTACATTAGCTACTACACACAGTGTACTCACTAGGTAGCCTTGTACTACATTAGCTACTACACACAGTGTACTCACTAGGTAGCCTTGTGTTACATTAGCTACTACACACAGTGTACTCACTAGGTAGCCTTGTACTACATTAGCTACTACACTCAGTGTACTCACTAGGTAGCCTTGTGTTACATTAGCTACTACACTCAGTGTACTCACTAGGTAGCCTTGTACTACATTAGCTACTACACTCAGTGTACTCACTAGGTAGCCTTGTGTTACATTAGCTACTACACACAGTGTACTCACTAGGTAGCCTTGTGCTACATTAGCTACTACACACAGTGTACTCACTAGGTAGCCTTGTGTTACATTAGCTACTACACACAGTGTACTCACTAGGTAGCCTTGTGCTACATTAGCTACTACACACAGTGTACTCACTAGGTAGCCTTGTACTACATTAGCTACTACACACAGTGTACTCACTAGGTAGCCTTGTGTTACATTAGCTACTACACACAGTGTACTCACTAGGTAGCCTTGTGCTACATTAGCTACTACACACAGTGTACTCACTAGGTAGCCTTGTGTTACATTAGCTACTACACACAGTGTACTCACTAGGTAGCCTTGTGTTACATTAGCTACTACACACAGTGTACTCACTAGGTAGCCTTGTGTTACATTAGCTACTACACACACTGTACTCACTAGGTAGCCTTGTGCTACATTAGCTACTACACACAGTGTACTCACTAGGTAGCCTTGTACTACATTAGCTACTACACTCAGTGTACTCACTAGGTAGCCTTGTGTTACATTAGCTACTACACACAGTGTACTCACTAGGTAGCCTTGTGCTACATTAGCTACTACACACAGTGTACTCACTAGGTAGCCTTGTGTTACATTAGCTACTACACTCAGTGTACTCACTAGGTAGCCTTGTGTTACATTAGCTACTACACACAGTGTACTCACTAGGTAGCCTTGTGTTACATTAGCTACTACACACAGTGTACTCACTAGGTAGCCTTGTGTTACATTAGCTACTACACACAGTGTACTCACTAGGTAGCCTTGTGTTACATTAGCTACTACACACAGTGTACTCACTAGGTAGCCTTGTGCTACATTAGCTACTACACACAGTGTACTCACTAGGTAGCCTTGTGTTACATTAGCTACTACACACAGTGTACTCACTAGGTAGCCTTGTGTTACATTAGCTACTACACACAGTGTACTCACTAGGTAGCCTTGTGCTACATTAGCTACTACACACAGTGTACTCACTAGGTAGCCTTGTGTTACATTAGCTACTACACACAGTGTACTCACTAGGTAGCCTTGTGCTACATTAGCTACTACACACAGTGTACTCACTAGGTAGCCTTGTGCTACATTAGCTACTACACACATTGTACTCACTAGGTAGCCTTGTACTACATTAGCTACTACACACAGTGTACTCACTAGGTAGCCTTGTGCTACATTAGCTACTACACACAGTGTACTCACTAGGTAGCCTTGTGCTACATTAGCTACTACACTCAGTGTACTCACTAGGTAGCCTTGTGTTACATTAGCTACTACACACAGTGTACTCACTAGGTAGCCTTGTGTTACATTAGCTACTACACACAGTGTACTCACTAGGTAGCCTTGTGCTACATTAGCTACTACACACAGTGTACTCACTAGGTAGCCTTGTGTTACATTAGCTACTACACACAGTGTACTCACTAGGTAGCCTTGTGTTACATTAGCTACTACACACAGTGTACTCACTAGGTAGCCTTGTGCTACATTAGCTACTACACACAGTGTACTCACTAGGTAGCCTTGTGTTACATTAGCTACTACACTCAGTGTGCTCACTAGGTAGCCTTGTGTTACATTAGCTACTACACACAGTGTGCTCACTAGGTAGCCTTGTGTTACATTAGCTACTACACTCAGTGTACTCACTAGGTAGCCTTGTGCTACATTAGCTACTACACACAGTGTACTCACTAGGTAGCCTTGTACTACATTAGCTACTACACACAGTGTACTCACTAGGTAGCCTTGTGCTACATTAGCTACTACACACAGTGTACTCACTAGGTAGCCTTGTACTACATTAGCTACTACACACAGTGTACTCACTAGGTAGCCTTGTGTTACATTAGCTACTACACACAGTGTGCTCACTAGGTAGCCTTGTGTTACATTAGCTACTACACTCAGTGTGCTCACTAGGTAGCCTTGTGTTACATTAGCTACTACACACAGTGTACTCACTAGGTAGCCTTGTACTACATTAGCTACTACACACAGCGTGCTCACTAGGTAGCCTTGTGTTACATTAGCTACTACACACAGTGTACTCACTAGGTAGCCTTGTGTTACATTAGCTACTACACTCAGTGTACTCACTAGGTAGCCTTGTGTTACATTAGCTACTACACACAGTGTACTCACTAGGTAGCCTTGTGTTACATTAGCTACTACACACAGTGTGCTCACTAGGTAGCCTTGTGCTACATTAGCTACTACACACAGTGTACTCACTAGGTAGCCTTGTGTTACATTAGCTACTACACACAGTGTACTCACTAGGTAGCCTTGTGTTACATTAGCTACTACACACAGTGTGCTCACTAGGTAGCCTTGTGCTACATTAGCTACTACACACAGTGTACTCACTAGGTAGCCTTGTACTACATTAGCTACTACACACAGTGTACTCACTAGGTAGCCTTGTGCTACATTAGCTACTACACACAGTGTACTTACTAGGTAGCCTTGTACTACATTAGCTACTACACTCAGTGTACTCACTAGGTAGCCTTGTACTACATTAGCTACTACACACAGTGTACTCACTAGGTAGCCTTGTGCTACATTAGCTACTACACACAGTGTACTCACTAGGTAGCCTTGTACTACATTAGCTACTACACTCAGTGTACTCACTAGGTAGCCTTGTACTACATTAGCTACTACACACAGTGTACTCACTAGGTAGCCTTGTACTACATTAGCTACTACACACAGTGTACTCACTAGGTAGCCTTGTACTACATTAGCTACTACACACAGTGTACTCACTAGGTAGCCTTGTACTACATTAGCTACTACACTCAGTGTACTTACTAGGTAGCCTTGTGCTACATTAGCTACTACACACAGTGTACTCACTAGGTAGCCTTGTGCTACATTAGCTACTACACACAGTGTACTCACTAGGTAGCCTTGTACTACATTAGCTACTACACACAGTGTACTCACTAGGTAGCCTTGTGTTACATTAGCTACTACACACAGTGTACTCACTAGGTAGCCTTGTGTTACATTAGCTACTACACACAGTGTACTCACTAGGTAGCCTTGTACTACATTAGCTACTACACTCAGTGTACTCACTAGGTAGCCTTGTGTTACATTAGCTACTACACACAGTGTACTCACTAGGTAGCCTTGTGTTACATTAGCTACTACACACAGTGTACTCACTAGGTAGCCTTGTGTTACATTAGCTACTACACTCAGTGTACTCACTAGGTAGCCTTGTGTTACATTAGCTACTACACACAGTGTACTCACTAGGTAGCCTTGTGTTACATTAGCTACTACACTCAGTGTACTCACTAGGTAGCCTTGTGTTACATTAGCTACTACACACAGTGTACTCACTAGGTAGCCTTGTGTTACATTAGCTACTACACTCAGTGTACTCACTAGGTAGCCTTGTGTTACATTAGCTACTACACTCAGTGTACTCACTAGGTAGCCTTGTGTTACATTAGCTACTACACACAGTGTGCTCACTAGGTAGCCTTGTGCTACATTAGCTACTACACACAGTGTACTCACTAGGTAGCCTTGTGCTACATTAGCTACTACACACAGTGTACTCACTAGGTAGCCTTGTGTTACATTAGCTACTACACTCAGTGTACTCACTAGGTAGCCTTGTGTTACATTAGCTACTACACACAGTGTACTCACTAGGTAGCCTTGTGT
This sequence comes from Meconema thalassinum, assembly GCA_946902985.2. Lineage (NCBI taxonomy): Eukaryota > Metazoa > Arthropoda > Insecta > Orthoptera > Tettigoniidae > Meconema > Meconema thalassinum. The sequence continues at coordinate 213,259,107 of OX336400.1, read as the reverse complement.
TACATTAGCTACTACACACAGTGTACTCACTAGGTAGCCTTGTACTACATTAGCTACTACACTCAGTGTACTCACTAGGTAGCCTTGTGTTACATTAGCTACTACACACAGTGTACTCACTAGGTAGCCTTGTGTTACATTAGCTACTACACACAGTGTGCTCACTAGGTAGCCTTGTGCTACATTAGCTACTACACACAGTGTACTCACTAGGTAGCCTTGTGCTACATTAGCTACTACACACAGTGTACTCACTAGGTAGCCTTGTGTTACATTAGCTACTACACACAGTGTACTCACTAGGTAGCCTTGTGTTACATTAGCTACTACACACAGTGTACTCACTAGGTAGCCTTGTGTTACATTAGCTACTACACACAGTGTACTCACTAGGTAGCCTTGTGTTACATTAGCTACTACACACAGTGTACTCACTAGGTAGCCTTGTGTTACATTAGCTACTACACACAGTGTACTCACTAGGTAGCCTTGTGCTACATTAGCTACTACACACAGTGTACTCACTAGGTAGCCTTGTGTTACATTAGCTACTACACACAGTGTACTCACTAGGTAGCCTTGTGTTACATTAGCTACTACACTCAGTGTACTCACTAGGTAGCCTTGTGTTACATTAGCTACTACACTCAGTGTACTCACTAGGTAGCCTTGTGTTACATTAGCTACTACACACAGTGTACTCACTAGGTAGCCTTGTGTTACATTAGCTACTACACACAGTGTACTCACTAGGTAGCCTTGTGCTACATTAGCTACTACACTCAGTGTACTCACTAGGTAGCCTTGTGTTACATTAGCTACTACACACAGTGTACTCACTAGGTAGCCTTGTACTACATTAGCTACTACACACAGTGTACTCACTAGGTAGCCTTGTACTACATTAGCTACTACACACAGTGTACTCACTAGGTAGCCTTGTGTTACATTAGCTACTACACACAGTGTACTCACTAGGTAGCCTTGTACTACATTAGCTACTACACTCAGTGTACTCACTAGGTAGCCTTGTGCTACATTAGCTACTACACTCAGTGTACTCACTAGGTAGCCTTGTGTTACATTAGCTACTACACACAGTGTACTCACTAGGTAGCCTTGTGTTACATTAGCTACTACACACAGTGTACTCACTAGGTAGCCTTGTGTTACATTAGCTACTACACACAGTGTACTCACTAGGTAGCCTTGTGTTACATTAGCTACTACACACAGTGTACTCACTAGGTAGCCTTGTGTTACATTAGCTACTACACACAGTGTACTCACTAGGTAGCCTTGTGTTACATTAGCTACTACACACAGTGTACTCACTAGGTAGCCTTGTACTACATTAGCTACTACACACAGTGTACTCACTAGGTAGCCTTGTGTTACATTAGCTACTACACACAGTGTACTCACTAGGTAGCCTTGTACTACATTAGCTACTACACTCAGTGTACTCACTAGGTAGCCTTGTGCTACATTAGCTACTACACTCAGTGTACTCACTAGGTAGCCTTGTGTTACATTAGCTACTACACACAGTGTACTCACTAGGTAGCCTTGTGTTACATTAGCTACTACACACAGTGTACTCACTAGGTAGCCTTGTGTTACATTAGCTACTACACACAGTGTACTCACTAGGTAGCCTTGTGTTACATTAGCTACTACACACAGTGTACTCACTAGGTAGCCTTGTGTTACATTAGCTACTACACACAGTGTACTCACTAGGTAGCCTTGTGTTACATTAGCTACTACACTCAGTGTACTCACTAGGTAGCCTTGTGTTACATTAGCTACTACACTCAGTGTACTCACTAGGTAGCCTTGTGTTACATTAGCTACTACACACAGTGTACTCACTAGGTAGCCTTGTGTTACATTAGCTACTACACACAGTGTACTCACTAGGTAGCCTTGTGTTACATTAGCTACTACACACAGTGTGCTCACTAGGTAGCCTTGTGCTACATTAGCTACTACACACAGTGTACTCACTAGGTAGCCTTGTGTTACATTAGCTACTACACACAGTGTACTCACTAGGTAGCCTTGTACTACATTAGCTACTACACACAGTGTACTCACTAGGTAGCCTTGTGTTACATTAGCTACTACACACAGTGTACTCACTAGGTAGCCTTGTGTTACATTAGCTACTACACACAGTGTACTCACTAGGTAGCCTTGTGCTACATTAGCTACTACACTCAGTGTACTCACTAGGTAGCCTTGTGTTACATTAGCTACTACACACAGTGTACTCACTAGGTAGCCTTGTGTTACATTAGCTACTACACTCAGTGTACTCACTAGGTAGCCTTGTGTTACATTAGCTACTACACACAGTGTACTCACTAGGTAGCCTTGTGTTACATTAGCTACTACACACAGTGTGCTCACTAGGTAGCCTTGTGTTACATTAGCTACTACACACAGTGTACTCACTAGGTAGCCTTGTGTTACATTAGCTACTACACTCAGTGTGCTCACTAGGTAGCCTTGTGTTACATTAGCTACTACACACAGTGTGCTCACTAGGTAGCCTTGTGTTACATTAGCTACTACACACAGTGTACTCACTAGGTAGCCTTGTGTTACATTAGCTACTACACACAGTGTACTCACTAGGTAGCCTTGTGTTACATTAGCTACTACACACAGTGTACTCACTAGGTAGCCTTGTGTTACATTAGCTACTACACACAGTGTACTCACTAGGTAGCCTTGTGTTACATTAGCTACTACACACAGTGTGCTCACTAGGTAGCCTTGTGTTACATTAGCTACTACACACAGTGTACTCACTAGGTAGCCTTGTGTTACATTAGCTACTACACACAGTGTACTCACTAGGTAGCCTTGTGTTACATTAGCTACTACACACAGTGTACTCACTAGGTAGCCTTGTGTTACATTAGCTACTACACACAGTGTACTCACTAGGTAGCCTTGTGTTACATTAGCTACTACACTCAGTGTACTCACTAGGTAGCCTTGTGTTACATTAGCTACTACACACAGTGTACTCACTAGGTAGCCTTGTGTTACATTAGCTACTACACACAGTGTGCTCACTAGGTAGCCTTGTGTTACATTAGCTACTACACACAGTGTACTCACTAGGTAGCCTTGTGTTACATTAGCTACTACACACAGTGTACTCACTAGGTAGCCTTGTGTTACATTAGCTACTACACACAGTGTGCTCACTAGGTAGCCTTGTGTTACATTAGCTACTACACACAGTGTACTCACTAGGTAGCCTTGTGTTACATTAGCTACTACACACAGTGTACTCACTAGGTAGCCTTGTGTTACATTAGCTACTACACACAGTGTGCTCACTAGGTAGCCTTGTGTTACATTAGCTACTACACACAGTGTACTCACTAGGTAGCCTTGTGTTACATTAGCTACTACACACAGTGTACTCACTAGGTAGCCTTGTGTTACATTAGCTACTACACACAGTGTACTCACTAGGTAGCCTTGTGTTACATTAGCTACTACACACAGTGTGCTCACTAGGTAGCCTTGTGTTACATTAGCTACTACACACAGTGTGCTCACTAGGTAGCCTTGTGTTACATTAGCTACTACACACAGTGTACTCACTAGGTAGCCTTGTGTTACATTAGCTACTACACACAGTGTACTCACTAGGTAGCCTTGTGTTACATTAGCTACTACACACAGTGTGCTCACTAGGTAGCCTTGTGTTACATTAGCTACTACACACAGTGTACTCACTAGGTAGCCTTGTACTACATTAGCTACTACACACAGTGTACTCACTAGGTAGCCTTGTGTTACATTAGCTACTACACACAGTGTACTCACTAGGTAGCCTTGTACTACATTAGCTACTACACACAGTGTGCTCACTAGGTAGACTTGTGTTACATTAGCTACTACACACAGTGTGCTCACTAGGTAGCCTTGTGTTACATTAGCTACTACACACAGTGTACTCACTAGGTAGCCTTGTGTTACATTAGCTACTACACACAGTGTACTCACTAGGTAGCCTTGTACTACATTAGCTACTACACACAGTGTACTCACTAGGTAGCCTTGTGTTACATTAGCTACTACACACAGTGTACTCACTAGGTAGCCTTGTGTTACATTAGCTACTACACACAGTGTACTCACTAGGTAGCCTTGTGTTACATTAGCTACTACACACAGTGTACTCACTAGGTAGCCTTGTACTACATTAGCTACTACACACAGTGTACTCACTAGGTAGCCTTGTACTACATTAGCTACTACACACAGTGTACTCACTAGGTAGCCTTGTACTACATTAGCTACTACACACAGTGTACTCACTAGGTAGCCTTGTGTTACATTAGCTACTACACACAGTGTACTCACTAGGTAGCCTTGTGTTACATTAGCTACTACACACAGTGTACTCACTAGGTAGCCTTGTGCTACATTAGCTACTACACACAGTGTACTCACTAGGTAGCCTTGTACTACATTAGCTACTACACACAGTGTACTCACTAGGTAGCCTTGTGTTACATTAGCTACTACACACAGTGTACTCACTAGGTAGCCTTGTGTTACATTAGCTACTACACACAGTGTACTCACTAGGTAGCCTTGTGTTACATTAGCTACTACACACAGTGTACTCACTAGGTAGCCTTGTGTTACATTAGCTACTACACTCAGTGTACTCACTAGGTAGCCTTGTGTTACATTAGCTACTACACTCAGTGTACTCACTAGGTAGCCTTGTACTACATTAGCTACTACACTCAGTGTACTCACTAGGTAGCCTTGTGTTACATTAGCTACTACACACAGTGTACTCACTAGGTAGCCTTGTGTTACATTAGCTACTACACTCAGTGTACTCACTAGGTAGCCTTGTGTTACATTAGCTACTACACACAGTGTACTCACTAGGTAGCCTTGTGTTACATTAGCTACTACACACAGTGTACTCACTAGGTAGCCTTGTGTTACATTAGCTACTACACACAGTGTACTCACTAGGTAGACTTGTACTACATTAGCTACTACACACAGTGTACTCACTAGGTAGCCTTGTGTTACATTAGCTACTACACTCAGTGTACTCACTAGGTAGACTTGTGTTACATTAGCTACTACACACAGTGTACTCACTAGGTAGCCTTGTGTTACATTAGCTACTACACACAGTGTACTCACTAGGTAGCCTTGTACTACATTAGCTACTACACACAGTGTACTCACTAGGTAGCCTTGTGTTACATTAGCTACTACACACAGTGTACTCACTAGGTAGCCTTGTACTACATTAGCTACTACACACAGTGTACTCACTAGGTAGCCTTGTACTACATTAGCTACTACACACAGTGTACTCACTAGGTAGCCTTGTACTACATTAGCTACTACACTCAGTGTACTCACTAGGTAGCCTTGTGTTACATTAGCTACTACACACAGTGTACTCACTAGGTAGCCTTGTGTTACATTAGCTACTACACACAGTGTGCTCACTAGGTAGCCTTGTGTTACATTAGCTACTACACTCAGTGTACTCACTAGGTAGCCTTGTGCTACATTAGCTACTACACACAGTGTACTCACTAGGTAGCCTTGTGTTACATTAGCTACTACACACAGTGTACTCACTAGGTAGCCTTTGTACTACATTAGCTACTACACACAGTGTACTCACTAGGTAGCCTTGTGTTACATTAGCTACTACACACAGTGTACTCACTAGGTAGCCTTGTGTTACATTAGCTACTACACTCAGTGTACTCACTAGGTAGCCTTGTGTTACATTAGCTACTACACACAGTGTACTCACTAGGTAGCCTTGTGTTACATTAGCTACTACACACAGTGTACTCACTAGGTAGCCTTGTGTTACATTAGCTACTACACACAGTGTACTCACTAGGTAGCCTTGTACTACATTAGCTACTACACACAGTGTACTCACTAGGTAGCCTTGTGCTACATTAGCTACTACACACAGTGTACTCACTAGGTAGCCTTGTGTTACATTAGCTACTACACACAGTGTACTCACTAGGTAGCCTTGTGTTACATTAGCTACTACACACAGTGTACTCACTAGGTAGCCTTGTACTACATTAGCTACTACACACAGTGTACTCACTAGGTAGCCTTGTACTACATTAGCTACTACACACAGTGTACTCACTAGGTAGCCTTGTGCTACATTAGCTACTACACACAGTGTACTCACTAGGTAGCCTTGTACTACATTAGCTACTACACACAGTGTACTCACTAGGTAGCCTTGTGTTACATTAGCTACTACACACAGTGTGCTCACTAGGTAGCCTTGTGTTACATTAGCTACTACACACAGTGTACTCACTAGGTAGCCTTGTACTACATTAGCTACTACACTCAGTGTACTCACTAGGTAGCCTTGTGTTACATTAGCTACTACACTCAGTGTACTCACTAGGTAGCCTTGTGTTACATTAGCTACTACACACAGTGTACTCACTAGGTAGCCTTGTGTTACATTAGCTACTACACTCAGTGTACTCACTAGGTAGCCTTGTACTACATTAGCTACTACACACAGTGTACTCACTAGGTAGCCTTGTGTTACATTAGCTACTACACACAGTGTACTCACTAGGTAGCCTTGTGTTACATTAGCTACTACACACAGTGTACTCACTAGGTAGCCTTGTGTTACATTAGCTACTACACACAGTGTACTCACTAGGTAGCCTTGTGTTACATTAGCTACTACACACAGTGTACTCACTAGGTAGCCTTGTGTTACATTAGCTACTACACACAGTGTGCTCACTAGGTAGCCTTGTACTACATTAGCTACTACACACAGTGTACTCACTAGGTAGCCTTGTGTTACATTAGCTACTACACACAGTGTACTCACTAGGTAGCCTTGTGTTACATTAGCTACTACACACAGTGTACTCACTAGGTAGCCTTGTACTACATTAGCTACTACACACAGTGTACTCACTAGGTAGCCTTGTGTTACATTAGCTACTACACACAGTGTACTCACTAGGTAGCCTTGTGTTACATTAGCTACTACACACAGTGTACTCACTAGGTAGCCTTGTGCTACATTAGCTACTACACACAGTGTACTCACTAGGTAGCCTTGTGCTACATTAGCTACTACACTCAGTGTACTCACTAGGTAGCCTTGTGTTACATTAGCTACTACACTCAGTGTACTCACTAGGTAGCCTTGTGTTACATTAGCTACTACACACAGTGTACTCACTAGGTAGCCTTGTGTTACATTAGCTACTACACTCAGTGTACTCACTAGGTAGCCTTGTACTACATTAGCTACTACACACAGTGTACTCACTAGGTAGCCTTGTGTTACATTAGCTACTACACACAGTGTACTCACTAGGTAGCCTTGTACTACATTAGCTACTACACACAGTGTACTCACTAGGTAGCCTTGTACTACATTAGCTACTACACACAGTGTACTCACTAGGTAGCCTTGTACTACATTAGCTACTACACACAGTGTACTCACTAGGTAGCCTTGTACTACATTAGCTACTACACTCAGTGTACTCACTAGGTAGCCTTGTACTACATTAGCTACTACACACAGTGTACTCACTAGGTAGCCTTGTACTACATTAGCTACTACACACAGTGTACTCACTAGGTAGCCTTGTGCTACATTAGCTACTACACTCAGTGTACTCACTAGGTAGCCTTGTGTTACATTAGCTACTACACTCAGTGTACTCACTAGGTAGCCTTGTGTTACATTAGCTACTACACACAGTGTACTCACTAGGTAGCCTTGTGTTACATTAGCTACTACACTCAGTGTACTCACTAGGTAGCCTTGTACTACATTAGCTACTACACACAGTGTACTCACTAGGTAGCCTTGTACTACATTAGCTACTACACACAGTGTACTCACTAGGTAGCCTTGTGTTACATTAGCTACTACACACAGTGTGCTCACTAGGTAGCCTTGTGTTACATTAGCTACTACACACAGTGTACTCACTAGGTAGCCTTGTACTACATTAGCTACTACACACAGTGTACTCACTAGGTAGCCTTGTGATACATTAGCTACTACACACAGTGTACTCACTAGGTAGCCTTGTGTTACATTAGCTACTACACTCAGTGTACTCACTAGGTAGCCTTGTGTTACATTAGCTACTACACACAGTGTACTCACTAGGTAGCCTTGTGTTACATTAGCTACTACACTCAGTGTACTCACTAGGTAGCCTTGTGTTACATTAGCTACTACACACAGTGTACTCACTAGGTAGCCTTGTGTTACATTAGCTACTACACTCAGTGTGCTCACTAGGTAGCCTTGTGTTACATTAGCTACTACACACAGTGTGCTCACTAGGTAGCCTTGTGTTACATTAGCTACTACACACAGTGTACTCACTAGGTAGCCTTGTACTACATTAGCTACTACACACAGTGTACTCACTAGGTAGCCTTGTGTTACATTAGCTACTACACTCAGTGTACTCACTAGGTAGCCTTGTACTACATTAGCTACTACACACAGTGTACTCACTAGGTAGCCTTGTGTTACATTAGCTACTACACACAGTGTACTCACTAGGTAGCCTTGTGTTACATTAGCTACTACACACAGTGTACTCACTAGGTAGCCTTGTGTTACATTAGCTACTACACACAGTGTGCTCACTAGGTAGCCTTGTGTTACATTAGCTACTACACACAGTGTGCTCACTAGGTAGCCTTGTGTTACATTAGCTACTACACACAGTGTACTCACTAGGTAGCCTTGTACTACATTAGCTACTACACACAGTGTACTCACTAGGTAGCCTTGTGTTACATTAGCTACTACACACAGTGTACTCACTAGGTAGCCTTGTGTTACATTAGCTACTACACTCAGTGTACTCACTAGGTAGCCTTGTGTTACATTAGCTACTACACACAGTGTACTCACTAGGTAGCCTTGTGTTACATTAGCTACTACACTCAGTGTACTCACTAGGTAGCCTTGTGTTACATTAGCTACTACACACAGTGTACTCACTAGGTAGCCTTGTGTTACATTAGCTACTACACACAGTGTACTCACTAGGTAGCCTTGTGTTACATTAGCTACTACACACAGTGTACTCACTAGGTAGCCTTGTGTTACATTAGCTACTACACTCAGTGTACTCACTAGGTAGCCTTGTACTACATTAGCTACTACACACAGTGTACTCACTAGGTAGCCTTGTACTACATTAGCTACTACACACAGTGTACTCACTAGGTAGCCTTGTGTTACATTAGCTACTACACACAGTGTACTCACTAGGTAGCCTTGTGTTACATTAGCTACTACACTCAGTGTACTCACTAGGTAGCCTTGTACTACATTAGCTACTACACACAGTGTACTCACTAGGTAGCCTTGTACTACATTAGCTACTACACACAGTGTACTCACTAGGTAGCCTTGTGTTACATTAGCTACTACACACAGTGTACTCATTAGGTAGCCTTGTGTTACATTAGCTACTACACACAGTGTACTCACTAGGTAGCCTTGTGTTACATTAGCTACTACACACAGTGTACTCACTAGGTAGCCTTGTACTACATTAGCTACTACACACAGTGTACTCACTAGGTAGCCTTGTACTACATTAGCTACTACACTCAGTGTACTCACTAGGTAGCCTTGTACTACATTAGCTACTACACACAGTGTACTCACTAGGTAGCCTTGTGTTACATTAGCTACTACACTCAGTGTACTCACTAGGTAGCCTTGTGTTACATTAGCTACTACACACAGTGTACTCACTAGGTAGCCTTGTGTTACATTAGCTACTACACTCAGTGTACTCACTAGGTAGCCTTGTGCTACATTAGCTACTACACACAGTGTACTCACTAGGTAGCCTTGTGTTACATTAGCTACTACACACAGTGTACTCACTAGGTAGCCTTGTGTTACATTAGCTACTACACACAGTGTACTCACTAGGTAGCCTTGTGTTACATTAGCTACTACACACAGTGTACTCACTAGGTAGCCTTGTGCTACATTAGCTACTACACACAGTGTACTCACTAGGTAGCCTTGTACTACATTAGCTACTACACACAGTGTACTCACTAGGTAGCCTTGTGTTACATTAGCTACTACACTCAGTGTACTCACTAGGTAGCCTTGTACTACATTAGCTACTACACTCAGTGTACTCACTAGGTAGCCTTGTACTACATTAGCTACTACACTCAGTGTACTCAATAGGTAGCCTTGTGTTACATTAGCTACTACACACAGTGTACTCACTAGGTAGCCTTGTGTTACATTAGCTACTACACACAGTGTGCTCACTAGGTAGCCTTGTGTTACATTAGCTACTACACACAGTGTGCTCACTAGGTAGCCTTGTGTTACATTAGCTACTACACACAGTGTACTCACTAGGTAGCCTTGTGTTACATTAGCTACTACACACAGTGTACTCACTAGGTAGCCTTGTGCTACATTAGCTACTACACTCAGTGTACTCACTAGGTAGCCTTGTGTTACATTAGCTACTACACACAGTGTACTCACTAGGTAGCCTTGTACTACATTAGCTACTACACACAGTGTACTCACTAGGTAGCCTTGTACTACATTAGCTACTACACTCAGTGTACTCACTAGGTAGCCTTGTGCTACATTAGCTACTACACACAGTGTACTCACTAGGTAGCCTTGTACTACATTAGCTACTACACACAGTGTACTCACTAGGTAGCCTTGTGTTACATTAGCTACTACACACAGTGTACTCACTAGGTAGCCTTGTGTTACATTAGCTACTACACACAGTGTACTCACTAGGTAGCCTTGTGTTACATTAGCTACTACACACAGTGTACTCACTAGGTAGCCTTGTACTACATTAGCTACTACACACAGTGTACTCACTAGGTAGCCTTGTACTACATTAGCTACTACACACAGTGTACTCACTAGGTAGCCTTGTGTTACATTAGCTACTACACACAGTGTACTCACTAGGTAGCCTTGTACTACATTAGCTACTACACACAGTGTACTCACTAGGTAGCCTTGTACTACATTAGCTACTACACACAGTGTACTCACTAGGTAGCCTTGTGTTACATTAGCTACTACACACAGTGTACTCACTAGGTAGCCTTGTACTACATTAGCTACTACACACAGTGTACTCACTAGGTAGCCTTGTACTACATTAGCTACTACACACAGTGTACTCACTAGGTAGCCTTGTACTACATTAGCTACTACACACAGTGTACTCACTAGGTAGCCTTGTGTTACATTAGCTACTACACACAGTGTACTCACTAGGTAGCCTTGTACTACATTAGCTACTACACACAGTGTACTCACTAGGTAGCCTTGTACTACATTAGCTACTACACACACTGTACTCACTAGGTAGCCTTGTGTTACATTAGCTACTACACACAGTGTACTCACTAGGTAGCCTTGTACTACATTAGCTACTACACACAGTGTACTCACTAGGTAGCCTTGTACTACAATAGCTACTACACTCAGTGTACTCACTAGGTAGCCTTGTACTACATTAGCTACTACACACAGTGTACTCACTAGGTAGCCTTGTGTTACATTAGCTACTACACACAGTGTACTCACTAGGTAGCCTTGTACTACATTAGCTACTACACACAGTGTACTCACTAGGTAGCCTTGTACTACATTAGCTACTACACACAGTGTGCTCACTAGGTAGCCTTGTACTACATTAGCTACTACACACAGTGTACTCACTAGGTAGCCTTGTGTTACATTAGCTACTACACACAGTGTGCTCACTAGGTAGCCTTGTACTACATTAGCTACTACACACAGTGTGCTCACTAGGTAGCCTTGTACTACATTAGCTACTACACACAGTGTACTCACTAGGTAGCCTTGTGTTACATTAGCTACTACACACAGTGTACTCACTAGGTAGCCTTGTACTACATTAGCTACTACACACAGTGTACTCACTAGGTAGCCTTGTGCTACATTAGCTACTACACACAGTGTACTCACTAGGTAGCCTTGTGTTACATTAGCTACTACACACAGTGTACTCACTAGGTAGCCTTGTACTACATTAGCTACTACACACAGTGTACTCACTAGGTAGCCTTGTGCTACATTAGCTACTACACACAGTGTACTCACTAGGTAGCCTTGTACTACATTAGCTACTACACACAGTGTACTCACTAGGTAGCCTTGTGCTACATTAGCTACTACTACTCACTACGTAGCCTTGTGTTACATTAGCTACTACACACAGTGTACTCACTAGGTAGCCTTGTGTTACATTAGCTACTACACTCAGTGTACTCACTAGGTAGCCTTGTGTTACATTAGCTACTACAAACAGTGTACTCACTAGGTAGCCTTGTACTACATTAGCTACTACACACAGTGTACTCACTAGGTAGCCTTGTACTACATTAGCTACTACACACAGTGTACTCACTAGGTAGACTTGTGTTACATTAGCTACTACACACAGTGTACTCACTAGGTAGCCTTGTACTACATTAGCTACTACACTCAGTGTACTCACTAGGTAGCCTTGTGTTACATTAGCTACTACACACAGTGTACTCACTAGGTAGCCTTGTACTACATTAGCTACTACACACAGTGTACTCACTAGGTAGCCTTGTGCTACATTAGCTACTACACACAGTGTACTCACTACGTAGCCTTGTGTTACATTAGCTACTACACACAGTGTACTCACTAGGTAGCCTTGTGTTACATTAGCTACTACACTCAGTGTACTCACTAGGTAGCCTTGTGTTACATTAGCTACTACACACAGTGTACTCACTAGGTAGCCTTGTACTACATTAGCTACTACACACAGTGTACTCACTAGGTAGCCTTGTACTACATTAGCTACTACACACAGTGTACTCACTAGGTAGCCTTGTGTTACATTAGCTACTACACACAGTGTACTCACTAGGTAGCCTTGTACTACATTAGCTACTACACTCAGTGTACTCACTAGGTAGCCTTGTGTTACATTAGCTACTACACACAGTGTACTCACTAGGTAGCCTTGTGTTACATTAGCTACTACACACAGTGTACTCACTAGGTAGCCTTGTGCTACATTAGCTACTACACACAGTGTACTCACTAGGTAGCCTTGTGTTACATTAGCTACTACACACAGTGTACTCACTAGGTAGCCTTGTGTTACATTAGCTACTACACTCAGTGTACTCACTAGGTAGCCTTGTGTTACATTAGCTACTACACACAGTGTACTCACTAGGTAGCCTTGTGCTACATTAGCTACTACACACAGTGTACTCACTAGGTAGCCTTGTGTTACATTAGCTACTACACACAGTGTACTCACTAGGTAGCCTTGTGTTACATTAGCTACTACACTCAGTGTACTCACTAGGTAGCCTTGTGTTACATTAGCTACTACACACAGTGTACTCACTAGGTAGCCTTGTGTTACATTAGCTACTACACACAGTGTACTCACTAGGTAGCCTTGTACTACATTAGCTACTACACTCAGTGTACTCACTAGGTAGCCTTGTGTTACATTAGCTACTACACACAGTGTACTCACTAGGTAGCCTTGTGTTACATTAGCTACTACACACAGTGTACTCACTAGGTAGCCTTGTACTACATTAGCTACTACACTCAGTGTACTCACTAGGTAGCCTTGTGTTACATTAGCTACTACACACAGTGTACTCACTAGGTAGCCTTGTGTTACATTAGCTACTACACACAGTGTACTCACTAGGTAGCCTTGTGTTACATTAGCTACTACACACAGTGTACTCACTAGGTAGCCTTGTGTTACATTAGCTACTACACACAGTGTACTCACTAGGTAGCCTTGTGTTACATTAGCTACTACACACAGTGTGCTCACTAGGTAGCCTTGTACTACATTAGCTACTACACACAGTGTACTCACTAGGTAGCCTTGTGTTACATTAGCTACTACACACAGTGTACTCACTAGGTAGCCTTGTGTTACATTAGCTACTACACTCAGTGTACTCACTAGGTAGCCTTGTGTTACATTAGCTACTACACACAGTGTACTCACTAGGTAGCCTTGTGTTACATTAGCTACTACACACACTGTACTCACTAGGTAGCCTTGTGCTACATTAGCTACTACACTCAGTGTACTCACTAGGTAGCCTTGTGCTACATTAGCTACTACACACACTGTACTCACTAGGTAGCCTAGTGTTACATTAGCTACTACACACAGTGTACTCACTAGGTAGCCTTGTACTACATTAGCTACTACACACAGTGTACTCACTAGGTAGCCTTGTGCTACATTAGCTACTACACACAGTGTACTCACTAGGTAGCCTTGTGTTACATTAGCTACTACACACAGTGTACTCACTAGGTAGCCTTGTGTTACATTAGCTACTACACACAGTGTACTCACTAGGTAGCCTTGTACTACATTAGCTACTACACACAGTGTACTCACTAGGTAGCCTTGTGTTACATTAGCTACTACACACAGTGTACTCACTAGGTAGCCTTGTACTACATTAGCTACTACACACAGTGTGCTCACTAGGTAGCCTTGTGTTACATTAGCTACTACACACAGTGTACTCACTAGGTAGCCTTGTGCTACATTAGCTACTACACACAGTGTGCTCACTAGGTAGCCTTGTGTTACATTAGCTACTACACACAGTGTACTCACTAGGTAGCCTTGTGTTACATTAGCTACTACACTCAGTGTACTCACTAGGTAGCCTTGTGTTACATTAGCTACTACACACAGTGTACTCACTAGGTAGACTTGTGTTACATTAGCTACTACACACAGTGTGCTCACTAGGTAGCCTTGTGTTACATTAGCTACTACACACAGTGTACTCACTAGGTAGCCTTGTGTTACATTAGCTACTACACACAGTGTACTCACTAGGTAGCCTTGTACTACATTAGCTACTACACTCAGTGTACTCACTAGGTAGCCTTGTGTTACATTAGCTACTACACACAGTGTACTCACTAGGTAGCCTTGTGTTACATTAGCTACTACACTCAGTGTACTCACTAGGTAGCCTTGTGTTACATTAGCTACTACACACAGTGTACTCACTAGGTAGCCTTGTGTTACATTAGCTACTACACACAGTGTACTCACTAGGTAGCCTTGTGTTACATTAGCTACTACACACAGTGTGCTCACTAGGTAGCCTTGTGTTACATTAGCTACTACACTCAGTGTACTCACTAGGTAGCCTTGTGTTACATTAGCTACTACACACAGTGTACTCACTAGGTAGCCTTGTGTTACATTAGCTACTACACTCAGTGTACTCACTAGGTAGCCTTGTGCTACATTAGCTACTACACACAGTGTACTCACTAGGTAGCCTTGTACTACATTAGCTACTACACACAGTGTACTCACTAGGTAGCCTTGTGCTACATTAGCTACTACACACAGTGTACTCACTAGGTAGCCTTGTGTTACATTAGCTACTACACTCAGTGTGCTCACTAGGTAGCCTTGTGTTACATTAGCTACTACACACAGTGTACTCACTAGGTAGCCTTGTACTACATTAGCTACTACACACAGTGTACTCACTAGGTAGCCTTGTACTACATTAGCTACTACACACAGTGTACTCACTAGGTAGCCTTGTGTTACATTAGCTACTACACACAGTGTACTCACTAGGTAGCCTTGTGTTACATTAGCTACTACACACAGTGTACTCACTAGGTAGCCTTGTGTTACATTAGCTACTACACACAGTGTACTCACTAGGTAGCCTTGTGTTACATTAGCTACTACACACAGTGTACTCACTAGGTAGCCTTGTGTTACATTAGCTACTACACTCAGTGTACTCACTAGGTAGCCTTGTGTTACATTAGCTACTACACACAGTGTACTCACTAGGTAGCCTTGTGTTACATTAGCTACTACACACAGTGTACTCACTAGGTAGCCTTGTGTTACATTAGCTACTACACACAGTGTACTCACTAGGTAGCCTTGTACTACATTAGCTACTACACTCAGTGTACTCACTAGGTAGCCTTGTGTTACATTAGCTACTACACACAGTGTACTCACTAGGTAGCCTTGTGCTACATTAGCTACTACACACAGTGTACTCACTAGGTAGCCTTGTGTTACATTAGCTACTACACACAGTGTACTCACTAGGTAGCCTTGTACTACATTAGCTACTACACTCAGTGTACTCACTAGGTAGCCTTGTGTTACATTAGCTACTACACTCAGTGTACTCACTAGGTAGCCTTGTGTTACATTAGCTACTACACACAGTGTACTCACTAGGTAGCCTTGTGTTACATTAGCTACTACACACAGTGTACTCACTAGGTAGCCTTGTGTTACATTAGCTACTACACACAGTGTACTCACTAGGTAGCCTTGTGTTACATTAGCTACTACACACAGTGTACTCACTAGGTAGCCTTGTGTTACATTAGCTACTACACACAGTGTACTCACTAGGTAGCCTTGTGTTACATTAGCTACTACACACAGTGTACTCACTAGGTAGCCTTGTGTTACATTAGCTACTACACTCAGTGTACTCACTAGGTAGCCTTGTGTTACATTAGCTACTACACACAGTGTACTCACTAGGTAGCCTTGTGCTACATTAGCTACTACACACAGTGTACTCACTAGGTAGCCTTGTGTTACATTAGCTACTACACACAGTGTACTCACTAGGTAGCCTTGTGTTACATTAGCTACTACACACAGTGTACTCACTAGGTAGCCTTGTGTTACATTAGCTACTACACTCAGTGTACTCACTAGGTAGCCTTGTGTTACATTAGCTACTACACACAGTGTACTCACTAGGTAGCCTTGTGTTACATTAGCTACTACACACAGTGTACTCACTAGGTAGCCTTGTACTACATTAGCTACTACACACAGTGTACTCACTAGGTAGCCTTGTGCTACATTAGCTACTACACACAGTGTACTCACTAGGTAGCCTTGTACTACATTAGCTACTACACACAGTGTACTCACTAGGTAGCCTTGTGCTACATTAGCTACTACACACAGTGTACTCACTAGGTAGCCTTGTGCTACATTAGCTACTACACACAGTGTACTCACTAGGTAGCCTTGTGTTACATTAGCTACTACACACAGTGTGCTCACTAGGTAGCCTTGTGTTACATTAGCTACTACACACAGTGTACTCACTAGGTAGCCTTGTACTACATTAGCTACTACACACAGTGTACTCACTAGGTAGCCTTGTGTTACATTAGCTACTACACACAGTGTGCTCACTAGGTAGCCTTGTGTTACATTAGCTACTACACACAGTGTACTCACTAGGTAGCCTTGTGTTACATTAGCTACTACACACAGTGTACTCACTAGGTAGCCTTGTGTTACATTAGCTACTACACACAGTGTACTCACTAGGTAGCCTTGTACTACATTAGCTACTACACACAGTGTACTCACTAGGTAGCCTTGTGCTACATTAGCTACTACACTCAGTGTACTCACTAGGTAGCCTTGTGCTACATTAGCTACTACACACAGTGTACTCACTAGGTAGCCTTGTGTTACATTAGCTACTACACACAGTGTACTCACTAGGTAGCCTTGTACTACATTAGCTACTACACACAGTGTACTCACTAGGTAGCCTTGTACTACATTAGCTACTACACACAGTGTACTCACTAGGTAGCCTTGTACTACATTAGCTACTACATACAGTGTACTCACTAGGTAGCCTTGTGCTACATTAGCTACTACACACAGTGTACTCACTAGGTAGCCTTGTGTTACATTAGCTACTACACACAGTGTACTCACTAGGTAGCCTTGTACTACATTAGCTACTACACACAGTGTACTCACTAGGTAGCCTTGTACTACATTAGCTACTACACACAGTGTGCTCACTAGGTAGCCTTGTGTTACATTAGCTACTACACTCAGTGTGCTCACTAGGTAGCCTTGTGTTACATTAGCTACTACACACAGTGTACTCACTAGGTAGCCTTGTGTTACATTAGCTACTACACACAGTGTACTCACTAGGTAGCCTTGTACTACATTAGCTACTACACACAGTGTACTCACTAGGTAGCCTTGTACTACATTAGCTACTACACACAGTGTACTCACTAGGTAGCCTTGTACTACATTAGCTACTACACACAGTGTACTCACTAGGTAGCCTTGTGTTACATTAGCTACTACACTCAGTGTACTCACTAGGTAGCCTTGTGTTACATTAGCTACTACACACAGTGTACTCACTAGGTAGCCTTGTACTACATTAGCTACTACACACAGTGTACTCACTAGGTAGCCTTGTACTACATTAGCTACTACACACAGTGTACTCACTAGGTAGCCTTGTGTTACATTAGCTACTACACACAGTGTACTCACTAGGTAGCCTTGTGTTACATTAGCTACTACACACAGTGTACTCACTAGGTAGCCTTGTACTACATTAGCTACTACACACAGTGTACTCACTAGGTAGCCTTGTGTTACATTAGCTACTACACACAGTGTACTCACTAGGTAGCCTTGTGTTACATTAGCTACTACACACAGTGTACTCACTAGGTAGCCTTGTGTTACATTAGCTACTACACACAGTGTACTCACTAGGTAGCCTTGTGTTACATTAGCTACTACACACAGTGTACTCACTAGGTAGCCTTGTGTTACATTAGCTACTACACTCAGTGTACTCACTAGGTAGCCTTGTGTTACATTAGCTACTACACACAGTGTACTCACTAGGTAGCCTTGTGTTACATTAGCTACTACACACAGTGTACTCACTAGGTAGCCTTGTGTTACATTAGCTACTACACACAGTGTACTCACTAGGTAGCCTTGTGTTACATTAGCTACTACACACAGTGTACTCACTAGGTAGCCTTGTGTTACATTAGCTACTACACACAGTGTACTCACTAGGTAGCCTTGTGTTACATTAGCTACTACACACAGTGTACTCACTAGGTAGCCTTGTACTACATTAGCTACTACACACAGTGTGCTCACTAGGTAGCCTTGTACTACATTAGCTACTACACACAGTGTACTCACTAGGTAGCCTTGTGTTACATTAGCTACTACACACAGTGTACTCACTAGGTAGCCTTGTGTTACATTAGCTACTACACACAGTGTACTCACTAGGTAGCCTTGTGCTACATTAGCTACTACACACAGTGTACTCACTAGGTAGCCTTGTGTTACATTAGCTACTACACACAGTGTACTCACTAGGTAGCCTTGTGTTACATTAGCTACTACACTCAGTGTACTCACTAGGTAGCCTTGTGTTACATTAGCTACTACACACAGTGTGCTCACTAGGTAGCCTTGTACTACATTAGCTACTACACACAGTGTGCTCACTAGGTAGCCTTGTGTTACATTAGCTACTACACACAGTGTACTCACTAGGTAGCCTTGTGTTACATTAGCTACTACACACAGTGTACTCACTAGGTAGCCTTGTGTTACATTAGCTACTACACACACTGTACTCACTAGGTAGCCTTGTGTTACATTAGCTACTACACACAGTGTACTCACTAGGTAGCCTTGTGCTACATTAGCTACTACACACAGTGTACTCACTAGGTAGCCTTGTGTTACATTAGCTACTACACACAGTGTACTCACTAGGTAGCCTTGTACTACATTAGCTACTACACACAGTGTACTCACTAGGTAGCCTTGTGTTACATTAGCTACTACACACAGTGTACTCACTAGGTAGCCTTGTGTTACATTAGCTACTACACACAGTGTACTCACTAGGTAGCCTTGTGTTACATTAGCTACTACACACAGTGTACTCACTAGGTAGCCTTGTGTTACATTAGCTACTACACTCAGTGTACTCACTAGGTAGCCTTGTGTTACATTAGCTACTACACACAGTGTACTCACTAGGTAGCCTTGTGTTACATTAGCTACTACACACAGTGTACTCACTAGGTAGCCTTGTGCTACATTAGCTACTACACACAGTGTACTCACTAGGTAGCCTTGTGTTACATTAGCTACTACACACAGTGTACTCACTAGGTAGCCTTGTGTTACATTAGCTACTACACACAGTGTACTCACTAGGTAGCCTTGTGTTACATTAGCTACTACACACAGTGTACTCACTAGGTAGCCTTGTGTTACATTAGCTACTACACACAGTGTACTCACTAGGCAGCCTTGTGTTACATTAGCTACTACACACAGTGTACTCACTAGGTAGCCTTGTACTACATTAGCTACTACACACAGTGTACTCACTAGGTAGCCTTGTGTTACATTAGCTACTACACTGAGTGTACTCACTAGGTAGCCTTGTGTTACATTAGCTACTACACACAGTGTACTCACTAGGTAGCCTTGTGTTACATTAGCTACTACACACAGTGTACTCACTAGGTAGCCTTGTGTTACATTAGCTACTACACTCAGTGTACTCACTAGGTAGCCTTGTGTTACATTAGCTACTACACACAGTGTACTCACTAGGTAGCCTTGTGTTACATTAGCTACTACACACAGTGTACTCACTAGGTAGCCTTGTGTTACATTAGCTACTACACACAGTGTACTCACTAGGTAGCCTTGTGTTACATTAGCTACTACACACAGTGTACTCACTAGGTAGCCTTGTGTTACATTAGCTACTACACACAGTGTACTCACTAGGTAGCCTTGTACTACATTAGCTACTACACACAGTGTACTCACTAGGTAGCCTTGTGTTACATTAGCTACTACACACAGTGTACTCACTAGTTAGCCTTGTACTACATTAGCTACTACACTCAGTGTACTCACTAGGTAGCCTTGTGTTACATTAGCTACTACACACAGTGTACTCACTAGGTAGCCTTGTGTTACATTAGCTACTACACACAGTGTACTCACTAGGTAGCCTTGTGTTACATTAGCTACTACACACAGTGTACTCACTAGGTAGCCTTGTACTACATTAGCTACTACACACAGTGTACTCACTAGGTAGCCTTGTACTACATTAGCTACTACACACAGTGTACTCACTAGGTAGCCTTGTGTTACATTAGCTACTACACACAGTGTACTCACTAGGTAGCCTTGTGTTACATTAGCTACTACACACAGTGTACTCACTAGGTAGCCTTGTGTTACATTAGCTACTACACACAGTGTGCTCACTAGGTAGCCTTGTGTTACATTAGCTACTACACACAGTGTACTCACTAGGTAGCCTTGTGTTACATTAGCTACTACACACAGTGTGCTCACTAGGTAGCCTTGTGTTACATTAGCTACTACACACAGTGTACTCACTAGGTAGCCTTGTGTTACATTAGCTACTACACACAGTGTACTCACTAGGTAGCCTTGTGTTACATTAGCTACTACACACAGTGTACTCACTAGGTAACCTTGTGTTACATTAGCTACTACACACAGTGTACTCACTAGGTAGCCTTGTGTTACATTAGCTACTACACACAGTGTACTCACTAGGTAGCCTTGTGTTACATTAGCTACTACACACAGTGTACTCACTAGGTAGCCTTGTGTTACATTAGCTACTACACACAGTGTACTCACTAGGTAGCCTTGTGTTACATTAGCTACTACACTCAGTGTGCTCACTAGGTAGCCTTGTGTTACATTAGCTACTACACACAGTGTACTCACTAGGTAGCCTTGTGCTACATTAGCTACTACACACAGTGTACTCACTAGGTAGCCTTGTGTTACATTAGCTACTACACACAGTGTACTCACTAGGTAGCCTTGTGCTACATTAGCTACTACACTCAGTGTACTCACTAGGTAGCCTTGTGTTACATTAGCTACTACACACAGTGTACTCACTAGGTAGCCTTGTACTACATTAGCTACTACACACAGTGTACTCACTAGGTAGCCTTGTACTACATTAGCTACTACACTCAGTGTACTCACTAGGTAGCCTTGTACTACATTAGCTACTACACACAGTGTACTCACTAGGTAGCCTTGTGCTACATTAGCTACTACACACAGTGTACTCACTAGGTAGCCTTGTGTTACATTAGCTACTACACACAGTGTACTCACTAGGTAGCCTTGTACTACATTAGCTACTACACACAGTGTACTCACTAGGTAGCCTTGTGTTACATTAGCTACTACACACAGTGTACTCACTAGGTAGCCTTGTGTTACATTAGCTACTACACACAGTGTACTCACTAGGTAGCCTTGTGTTACATTAGCTACTACACACAGTGTACTCACTAGGTAGCCTTGTGTTACATTAGCTACTACACACACTGTACTCACTAGGTAGCCTTGTGTTACATTAGCTACTACACACAGTGTACTCACTAGGTAGCCTTGTGTTACATTAGCTACTACACACAGTGTACTCACTAGGTAGCCTTGTACTACATTAGCTACTACACTCAGTGTACTCACTAGGTAGCCTTGTGCTACATTAGCTACTACACTCAGTGTACTCACTAGGTAGCCTTGTACTACATTAGCTACTACACTCAGTGTACTCACTAGGTAGCCTTGTACTACATTAGCTACTACACTCAGTGTACTCACTAGGTAGCCTTGTGTTACATTAGCTACTACACACAGTGTACTCACTAGGTAGCCTTGTGTTACATTAGCTACTACACACAGTGTACTCACTAGGTAGCCTTGTGCTACATTAGCTACTACACTCAGTGTACTCACTAGGTAGCCTTGTGTTACATTAGCTACTACACACAGTGTACTCACTAGGTAGCCTTGTACTACATTAGCTACTACACACAGTGTACTCACTAGGTAGCCTTGTACTACATTAGCTACTACACTCAGTGTACTCACTAGGTAGCCTTGTACTACATTAGCTACTACACACAGTGTACTCACTAGGTAGCCTTGTGTTACATTAGCTACTACACACAGTGTACTCACTAGGTAGCCTTGTACTACATTAGCTACTACACACAGTGTGCTCACTAGGTAGCCTTGTACTACATTAGCTACTACACACACTGTACTCACTAGGTAGCCTTGTATTACATTAGCTACTACACACAGTGTACTCACTAGGTAGCCTTGTGCTACATTAGCTACTACACTCAGTGTACTCACTAGGTAGCCTTGTGTTACATTAGCTACTACACACAGTGTACTCACTAGGTAGCCTTGTGTTACATTAGCTACTACACACAGTGTACTCACTAGGTAGCCTTGTACTACATTAGCTACTACACACAGTGTACTCACTAGGTAGCCTTGTGCTACATTAGCTACTACACACAGTGTACTCACTAGGTAGCCTTGTGTTACATTAGCTACTACACACAGTGTACTCACTAGGTAGCCTTGTACTACATTAGCTACTACACTCAGTGTACTCACTAGGTAGCCTTGTACTACATTAGCTACTACACACAGTGTACTCACTAGGTAGCCTTGTGTTACATTAGCTACTACACACAGTGTACTCACTAGGTAGCCTTGTACTACATTAGCTACTACACACAGTGTACTCACTAGGTAGCCTTGTACTACATTAGCTACTACACACAGTGTGCTCACTAGGTAGCCTTGTACTACATTAGCTACTACACACAGTGTACTCACTAGGTAGCCTTGTGTTACATTAGCTACTACACACAGTGTACTCACTAGGTAGCCTTGTACTACATTAGCTACTACACACAGTGTACTCACTAGGTAGCCTTGTGTTACATTAGCTACTACACACAGTGTACTCACTAGGTAGCCTTGTGCTACATTAGCTACTACACACAGTGTACTCACTAGGTAGCCTTGTGTTACATTAGCTACTACACACAGTGTACTCACTAGGTAGCCTTGTACTACATTAGCTACTACACACAGTGTACTCACTAGGTAGCCTTGTGCTACATTAGCTACTACACACAGTGTACTCACTAGGTAGCCTTGTACTACATTAGCTACTACACACAGTGTACTCACTAGGTAGCCTTGTGCTACATTAGCTACTACACACAGTGTACTCACTACGTAGCCTTGTGTTACATTAGCTACTACACACAGTGTACTCACTAGGTAGCCTTGTGTTACATTAGCTACTACACTCAGTGTACTCACTAGGTAGCCTTGTGTTACATTAGCTACTACAAACAGTGTACTCACTAGGTAGCCTTGTACTACATTAGCTACTACACACAGTGTACTCACTAGGTAGCCTTGTACTACATTAGCTACTACACACAGTGTACTCACTAGGTAGCCTTGTGTTACATTAGCTACTACACACAGTGTACTCACTAGGTAGCCTTGTACTACATTAGCTACTACACTCAGTGTACTCACTAGGTAGCCTTGTGTTACATTAGCTACTACACACAGTGTACTCACTAGGTAGCCTTGTACTACATTAGCTACTACACACAGTGTACTCACTAGGTAGCCTTGTGCTACATTAGCTACTACACACAGTGTACTCACTACGTAGCCTTGTGTTACATTAGCTACTACACACAGTGTACTCACTAGGTAGCCTTGTGTTACATTAGCTACTACACTCAGTGTACTCACTAGGTAGCCTTGTGTTACATTAGCTACTACACACAGTGTACTCACTAGGTAGCCTTGTACTACATTAGCTACTACACACAGTGTACTCACTAGGTAGCCTTGTACTACATTAGCTACTACACACAGTGTACTCACTAGGTAGCCTTGTGTTACATTAGCTACTACACACAGTGTACTCACTAGGTAGCCTTGTACTACATTAGCTACTACACTCAGTGTACTCACTAGGTAGCCTTGTGTTACATTAGCTACTACACACAGTGTACTCACTAGGTAGCCTTGTGTTACATTAGCTACTACACACAGTGTACTCACTAGGTAGCCTTGTGCTACATTAGCTACTACACACAGTGTACTCACTAGGTAGCCTTGTGTTACATTAGCTACTACACACAGTGTACTCACTAGGTAGCCTTGTGTTACATTAGCTACTACACTCAGTGTACTCACTAGGTAGCCTTGTGTTACATTAGCTACTACACACAGTGTACTCACTAGGTAGCCTTGTGCTACATTAGCTACTACACACAGTGTACTCACTAGGTAGCCTTGTGTTACATTAGCTACTACACACAGTGTACTCACTAGGTAGCCTTGTGTTACATTAGCTACTACACTCAGTGTACTCACTAGGTAGCCTTGTACTACATTAGCTACTACACTCAGTGTACTCACTAGGTAGCCTTGTGTTACATTAGCTACTACACACAGTGTACTCACTAGGTAGCCTTGTGTTACATTAGCTACTACACACAGTGTACTCACTAGGTAGCCTTGTACTACATTAGCTACTACACTCAGTGTACTCACTAGGTAGCCTTGTGTTACATTAGCTACTACACACAGTGTACTCACTAGGTAGCCTTGTGTTACATTAGCTACTACACACAGTGTGCTCACTAGGTAGCCTTGTACTACATTAGCTACTACACACAGTGTACTCACTAGGTAGCCTTGTGTTACATTAGCTACTACACACAGTGTACTCACTAGGTAGCCTTGTGTTACATTAGCTACTACACTCAGTGTACTCACTAGGTAGCCTTGTGTTACATTAGCTACTACACACAGTGTACTCACTAGGTAGCCTTGTGCTACATTAGCTACTACACACAGTGTACTCACTAGGTAGCCTTGTGTTACATTAGCTACTACACACAGTGTGCTCACTAGGTAGCCTTGTGTTACATTAGCTACTACACACAGTGTACTCACTAGGTAGCCTTGTGTTACATTAGCTACTACACTCAGTGTACTCACTAGGTAGCCTTGTACTACATTAGCTACTACACTCAGTGTACTCACTAGGTAGCCTTGTGTTACATTAGCTACTACACACAGTGTGCTCACTAGGTAGCCTTGTGTTACATTAGCTACTACACACAGTGTACTCACTAGGTAGCCTTGTGTTACATTAGCTACTACACTCAGTGTACTCACTAGGTAGCCTTGTGTTACATTAGCTACTACACTCAGTGTACTCACTAGGTAGCCTTGTACTACATTAGCTACTACACACAGTGTACTCACTAGGTAGCCTTGTACTACATTAGCTACTACACACAGTGTACTCACTAGGTAGCCTTGTACTACATTAGCTACTACACACAGTGTACTCACTAGGTAGCCTTGTGTTACATTAGCTACTACACACAGTGTACTCACTAGGTAGCCTTGTGTTACATTAGCTACTACACACAGTGTACTCACTAGGTAGCCTTGTGTTACATTAGCTACTACACACAGTGTACTCACTAGGTAGCCTTGTACTACATTAGCTACTACACACAGTGTACTCACTAGGTAGCCTTGTACTACATTAGCTACTACACACAGTGTACTCACTAGGTAGCCTTGTGTTACATTAGCTACTACACTCAGTGTACTCACTAGGTAGCCTTGTGTTACATTAGCTACTACACACACTGTACTCACTAGGTAGCCTTGTGCTACATTAGCTACTACACTCAGTGTACTCACTAGGTAGCCTTGTGCTACATTAGCTACTACACACACTGTACTCACTAGGTAGCCTTGTGTTACATTAGCTACTACACACAGTGTACTCACTAGGTAGCCTTGTACTACATTAGCTACTACACACAGTGTACTCACTAGGTAGCCTTGTGTTACATTAGCTACTACACTCAGTGTACTCACTAGGTAGCCTTGTGCTACATTAGCTACTACACACAGTGTACTCACTAGGTAGCCTTGTGTTACATTAGCTACTACACACAGTGTACTCACTAGGTAGACTTGTACTACATTAGCTACTACACACAGTGTACTCACTAGGTAGCCTTGTGCTACATTAGCTACTACACACAGTGTACTCACTAGGTAGCCTTGTGTTACATTAGCTACTACACACAGTGTACTCACTAGGTAGCCTTGTGTTACATTAGCTACTACACACAGTGTACTCACTAGGTAGCCTTGTACTACATTAGCTATTACACACAGTGTACTCACTAGGTAGCCTTGTGTTACATTAGCTACTACACACAGTGTACTCACTAGGTAGCCTTGTACTACATTAGCTACTACACACAGTGTGCTCACTAGGTAGCCTTGTGTTACATTAGCTACTACACACAGTGTACTCACTAGGTAGCCTTGTGCTACATTAGCTACTACACACAGTGTGCTCACTAGGTAGCCTTGTGTTACATTAGCTACTACACACAGTGTACTCACTAGGTAGCCTTGTGTTACATTAGCTACTACACTCAGTGTACTCACTAGGTAGCCTTGTACTACATTAGCTACTACACTCAGTGTACTCACTAGGTAGCCTTGTGTTACATTAGCTACTACACACAGTGTACTCACTAGGTAGCCTTGTACTACATTAGCTACTACACACAGTGTACTCACTAGGTAGCCTTGTGTTACATTAGCTACTACACTCAGTGTACTCACTAGGTAGCCTTGTGTTACATTAGCTACTACACTCAGTGTACTCACTAGGTAGCCTTGTGTTACATTAGCTACTACACACAGTGTACTCACTAGGTAGCCTTGTGTTACATTAGCTACTACACACAGTGTGCTCACTAGGTAGCCTTGTGTTACATTAGCTACTACACACAGTGTACTCACTAGGTAGCCTTGTGTTACATTAGCTACTACACACAGTGTACTCACTAGGTAGCCTTGTACTACATTAGCTACTACACTCAGTGTACTCACTAGGTAGCCTTGTGTTACATTAGCTACTACACACAGTGTACTCACTAGGTAGCCTTGTGTTACATTAGCTACTACACTCAGTGTACTCACTAGGTAGCCTTGTGTTACATTAGCTACTACACACAGTGTACTCACTAGGTAGCCTTGTACTACATTAGCTACTACACACAGTGTACTCACTAGGTAGCCTTGTGTTACATTAGCTACTACACACAGTGTACTCACTAGGTAGCCTTGTGTTACATTAGCTACTACACACAGTGTACTCACTAGGTAGCCTTGTGTTACATTAGCTACTACACACAGTGTACTCACTAGGTAGCCTTGTACTACATTAGCTACTACACACAGTGTACTCACTAGGTAGCCTTGTACTACATTAGCTACTACACACAGTGTACTCACTAGGTAGCCTTGTGTTACATTAGCTACTACACACAGTGTACTCACTAGGTAGCCTTGTGTTACATTAGCTACTACACACAGTGTACTCACTAGGTAGCCTTGTGTTACATTAGCTACTACACACAGTGTACTCACTAGGTAGCCTTGTGCTACATTAGCTACTACACACAGTGTACTCACTAGGTAGCCTTGTGTTACATTAGCTACTACACACAGTGTACTCACTAGGTAGCCTTGTGTTACATTAGCTACTACACACAGTGTACTCACTAGGTAGCCTTGTGCTACATTAGCTACTACACACAGTGTACTCACTAGGTAGCCTTGTGCTACATTAGCTACTACACACAGTGTACTCACTAGGTAGCCTTGTGTTACATTAGCTACTACACACAGTGTACTCACTAGGTAGCCTTGTGTTACATTAGCTACTACACACAGTGTACTCACTAGGTAGCCTTGTGTTACATTAGCTACTACACACAGTGTACTCACTAGGTAGCCTTGTGTTACATTAGCTACTACACACAGTGTACTCACTAGGTAGCCTTGTACTACATTAGCTACTACACTCAGTGTACTCACTAGGTAGCCTTGTGTTACATTAGCTACTACACACAGTGTACTCACTAGGTAGCCTTGTGCTACATTAGCTACTACACACAGTGTACTCACTAGGTAGCCTTGTGTTACATTAGCTACTACACACAGTGTACTCACTAGGTAGCCTTGTACTACATTAGCTACTACACTCAGTGTACTCACTAGGTAGCCTTGTGTTACATTAGCTACTACACTCAGTGTACTCACTAGGTAGCCTTGTGTTACATTAGCTACTACACACAGTGTACTCACTAGGTAGCCTTGTGTTACATTAGCTACTACACACAGTGTACTCACTAGGTAGCCTTGTGTTACATTAGCTACTACACACAGTGTACTCACTAGGTAGCCTTGTGTTACATTAGCTACTACACACAGTGTACTCACTAGGTAGCCTTGTGTTACATTAGCTACTACACACAGTGTACTCACTAGGTAGCCTTGTGTTACATTAGCTACTACACACAGTGTACTCACTAGGTAGCCTTGTGTTACATTAGCTACTACACTCAGTGTACTCACTAGGTAGCCTTGTGTTACATTAGCTACTACACACAGTGTACTCACTAGGTAGCCTTGTGCTACATTAGCTACTACACACAGTGTACTCACTAGGTAGCCTTGTGTTACATTAGCTACTACACACAGTGTACTCACTAGGTAGCCTTGTGTTACATTAGCTACTACACACAGTGTACTCACTAGGTAGCCTTGTGTTACATTAGCTACTACACTCAGTGTACTCACTAGGTAGCCTTGTGTTACATTAGCTACTACACACAGTGTGCTCACTAGGTAGCCTTGTGTTACATTAGCTACTACACACAGTGTACTCACTAGGTAGCCTTGTACTACATTAGCTACTACACACAGTGTGCTCACTAGGTAGCCTTGTGTTACATTAGCTACTACACTCAGTGTGCTCACTAGGTAGCCTTGTGTTACATTAGCTACTACACACAGTGTACTCACTAGGTAGCCTTGTACTACATTAGCTACTACACACAGTGTACTCACTAGGTAGCCTTGTACTACATTAGCTACTACACACAGTGTACTCACTAGGTAGCCTTGTACTACATTAGCTACTACACACAGTGTACTCACTAGGTAGCCTTGTGTTACATTAGCTACTACACTCAGTGTACTCACTAGGTAGCCTTGTGTTACATTAGCTACTACACACAGTGTACTCACTAGGTAGCCTTGTACTACATTAGCTACTACACACAGTGTACTCACTAGGTAGCCTTGTACTACATTAGCTACTACACACAGTGTACTCACTAGGTAGCCTTGTGTTACATTAGCTACTACACACAGTGTACTCACTAGGTAGCCTTGTGTTACATTAGCTACTACACACAGTGTACTCACTAGGTAGCCTCGTACTACATTAGCTACTACACACAGTGTACTCACTAGGTAGCCTTGTGTTACATTAGCTACTACACACAGTGTACTCACTAGGTAGACTTGTGTTACATTAGCTACTACACACAGTGTACTCACTAGGTAGCCTTGTGTTACATTAGCTACTACACACAGTGTACTCACTAGGTAGCCTTGTGTTACATTAGCTACTACACACAGTGTACTCACTAGGTAGCCTTGTGTTACATTAGCTACTACACTCAGTGTACTCACTAGGTAGCCTTGTGTTACATTAGCTACTACACACAGTGTACTCACTAGGTAGCCTTGTGTTACATTAGCTACTACACACAGTGTACTCACTAGGTAGCCTTGTGTTACATTAGCTACTACACACAGTGTACTCACTAGGTAGCCTTGTGTTACATTAGCTACTACACTCAGTGTGCTCACTAGGTAGCCTTGTGTTACATTAGCTACTACACACAGTGTACTCACTAGGTAGCCTTGTACTACATTAGCTACTACACTCAGTGTACTCACTAGGTAGCCTTGTGTTACATTAGCTACTACACACAGTGTACTCACTAGGTAGCCTTGTGTTACATTAGCTACTACACACAGTGTGCTCACTAGGTAGCCTTGTACTACATTAGCTACTACACTCAGTGTACTCACTAGGTAGCCTTGTGTTACATTAGCTACTACACTCAGTGTACTCACTAGGTAGCCTTGTGTTACATTAGCTACTACACACAGTGTACTCACTAGGTAGCCTTGTGTTACATTAGCTACTACACACAGTGTACTCACTAGGTAGCCTTGTGCTACATTAGCTACTACACACAGTGTACTCACTAGGTAGCCTTGTGTTACATTAGCTACTACACACAGTGTGCTCACTAGGTAGCCTTGTACTACATTAGCTACTACACACAGTGTACTCACTAGGTAGCCTTGTACTACATTAGCTACTACACACAGTGTACTCACTAGGTAGCCTTGTGTTACATTAGCTACTACACTCAGTGTACTCACTAGGTAGCCTTGTGTTACATTAGCTACTACACACAGTGTACTCACTAGGTAGCCTTGTGTTACATTAGCTACTACACACAGTGTACTCACTAGGTAGCCTTGTGTTACATTAGCTACTACACACAGTGTACTCACTAGGTAGCCTTGTGTTACATTAGCTACTACACACAGTGTACTCACTAGGTAGCCTTGTGTTACATTAGCTACTACACACAGTGTACTCACTAGGTAGCCTTGTGTTACATTAGCTACTACACACAGTGTACTCACTAGGTAGCCTTGTGTTACATTAGCTACTACACACAGTGTACTCACTAGGTAGCCTTGTGTTACATTAGCTACTACACACAGTGTACTCACTAGGTAGCCTTGTGTTACATTAGCTACTACACACAGTGTACTCACTAGGTAGCCTTGTGTTACATTAGCTACTACACACAGTGTACTCACTAGGTAGCCTTGTGTTACATTAGCTACTACACACAGTGTACTCACTAGGTAGCCTTGTACTACATTAGCTACTACACACAGTGTGCTCACTAGGTAGCCTTGTACTACATTAGCTACTACACACAGTGTACTCACTAGGTAGCCTTGTGTTACATTAGCTACTACACACAGTGTACTCACTAGGTAGCCTTGTGTTACATTAGCTACTACACACAGTGTACTCACTAGGTAGCCTTGTGCTACATTAGCTAC
This sequence comes from Meconema thalassinum, assembly GCA_946902985.2. Lineage (NCBI taxonomy): Eukaryota > Metazoa > Arthropoda > Insecta > Orthoptera > Tettigoniidae > Meconema > Meconema thalassinum. The sequence goes on along the minus strand of OX336400.1, from coordinate 213,227,107 downwards.
TACACACAGTGTACTCACTAGGTAGCCTTGTGTTACATTAGCTACTACACACAGTGTACTCACTAGGTAGCCTTGTGTTACATTAGCTACTACACACAGTGTACTCACTAGGTAGCCTTGTGTTACATTAGCTACTACACACAGTGTACTCACTAGGTAGCCTTGTGTTACATTAGCTACTACACACAGTGTACTCACTAGGTAGCCTTGTGCTACATTAGCTACTACACACAGTGTACTCACTAGGTAGCCTTGTGTTACATTAGCTACTACACACAGTGTACTCACTAGGTAGCCTTGTGTTACATTAGCTACTACACACAGTGTACTCACTAGGTAGCCTTGTGTTACATTAGCTACTACACTCAGTGTACTCACTAGGTAGCCTTGTGTTACATTAGCTACTACACACAGTGTACTCACTAGGTAGCCTTGTGTTACATTAGCTACTACACACAGTGTACTCACTAGGTAGCCTTGTGTTACATTAGCTACTACACACAGTGTACTCACTAGGTAGCCTTGTGTTACATTAGCTACTACACACAGTGTACTCACTAGGTAGCCTTGTGTTACATTAGCTACTACACACAGTGTACTCACTAGGTAGCCTTGTGTTACATTAGCTACTACACACAGTGTACTCACTAGGTAGCCTTGTGTTACATTAGCTACTACACACAGTGTACTCACTAGGTAGCCTTGTGCTACATTAGCTACTACACACAGTGTGCTCACTAGGTAGCCTTGTGTTACATTAGCTACTACACACAGTGTACTCACTAGGTAGCCTTGTGTTACATTAGCTACTACACACAGTGTACTCACTAGGTAGCCTTGTACTACATTAGCTACTACACACAGTGTACTCACTAGGTAGCCTTGTGTTACATTAGCTACTACACACAGTGTACTCACTAGGTAGCCTTGTGCTACATTAGCTACTACACACAGTGTACTCACTAGGTAGCCTTGTGTTACATTAGCTACTACACACAGTGTACTCACTAGGTAGCCTTGTACTACATTAGCTACTACACACAGTGTACTCACTAGGTAGCCTTGTGTTACATTAGCTACTACACACAGTGTGCTCACTAGGTAGCCTTGTGTTACATTAGCTACTACACACAGTGTACTCACTAGGTAGCCTTGTGTTACATTAGCTACTACACACAGTGTACTCACTAGGTAGCCTTGTACTACATTAGCTACTACACACAGTGTACTCACTAGGTAGCCTTGTACTACATTAGCTACTACACTCAGTGTGCTCACTAGGTAGCCTTGTACTACATTAGCTACTACACACAGTGTACTCACTAGGTAGCCTTGTGTTACATTAGCTACTACACACAGTGTACTCACTAGGTAGCCTTGTGTTACATTAGCTACTACACACAGTGTACTCACTAGGTAGCCTTGTACTACATTAGCTACTACACACAGTGTACTCACTAGGTAGCCTTGTACTACATTAGCTACTACACTCAGTGTGCTCACTAGGTAGCCTTGTACTACATTAGCTACTACACACAGTGTACTCACTAGGTAGCCTTGTGTTACATTAGCTACTACACACAGTGTACTCACTAGGTAGCCTTGTGTTACATTAGCTACTACACACAGTGTGCTCACTAGGTAGCCTTGTGTTACATTAGCTACTACACACAGTGTACTCACTAGGTAGCCTTGTGTTACATTAGCTACTACACACAGTGTACTCACTAGGTAGCCTTGTGTTACATTAGCTACTACACACAGTGTGCTCACTAGGTAGCCTTGTACTACATTAGCTACTACACACAGTGTACTCACTAGGTAGCCTTGTGTTACATTAGCTACTACACACAGTGTACTCACTAGGTAGCCTTGTACTACATTAGCTACTACACACAGTGTACTCACTAGGTAGCCTTGTACTACATTAGCTACTACACACAGTGTACTCACTAGGTAGCCTTGTGTTACATTAGCTACTACACACAGTGTACTCACTAGGTAGCCTTGTACTACATTAGCTACTACACTCAGTGTACTCACTAGGTAGCCTTGTGTTACATTAGCTACTACACACAGTGTACTCACTAGGTAGCCTTGTACTACATTAGCTACTACACACAGTGTGCTCACTAGGTAGCCTTGTGTTACATTAGCTACTACACACAGTGTGCTCACTAGGTAGCCTTGTGTTACATTAGCTACTACACACAGTGTGCTCACTAGGTAGCCTTGTACTACATTAGCTACTACACACAGTGTACTCACTAGGTAGCCTTGTGTTACATTAGCTACTACACACAGTGTACTCACTAGGTAGCCTTGTGTTACATTAGCTACTACACACAGTGTGCTCACTAGGTAGCCTTGTACTACATTAGCTACTACACACAGTGTACTCACTAGGTAGCCTTGTGCTACATTAGCTACTACACACAGTGTACTCACTAGGTAGCCTTGTGTTACATTAGCTACTACACACAGTGTACTCACTAGGTAGCCTTGTACTACATTAGCTACTACACACAGTGTACTCACTAGGTAGCCTTGTGTTACATTAGCTACTACACTCAGTGTGCTCACTAGGTAGCCTTGTGTTACATTAGCTACTACACACAGTGTACTCACTAGGTAGCCTTGTGTTACATTAGCTACTACACACAGTGTACTCACTAGGTAGCCTTGTGTTACATTAGCTACTACACACAGTGTACTCACTAGGTAGCCTTGTGTTACATTAGCTACTACACTCAGTGTGCTCACTAGGTAGCCTTGTGTTACATTAGCTACTACACACAGTGTACTCACTAGGTAGCCTTGTGTTACATTAGCTACTACACTCAGTGTGCTCACTAGGTAGCCTTGTACTACATTAGCTACTACACACAGTGTACTCACTAGGTAGCCTTGTGTTACATTAGCTACTACACACAGTGTACTCACTAGGTAGCCTTGTACTACATTAGCTACTACACACAGTGTACTCACTAGGTAGCCTTGTACTACATTAGCTACTACACTCAGTGTGCTCACTAGGTAGCCTTGTGTTACATTAGCTACTACACACAGTGTACTCACTAGGTAGCCTTGTGTTACATTAGCTACTACACACAGTGTACTCACTAGGTAGCCTTGTGTTACATTAGCTACTACACACAGTGTACTCACTAGGTAGCCTTGTGTTACATTAGCTACTACACACAGTGTACTCACTAGGTAGCCTTGTGCTACATTAGCTACTACACTCAGTGTACTCACTAGGTAGCCTTGTACTACATTAGCTACTACACACAGTGTACTCACTAGGTAGCCTTGTGTTACATTAGCTACTACACACAGTGTACTCACTAGGTAGCCTTGTGTTACATTAGCTACTACACACAGTGTACTCACTAGGTAGCCTTGTACTACATTAGCTACTACACACAGTGTACTCACTAGGTAGCCTTGTGTTACATTAGCTACTACACACAGTGTACTCACTAGGTAGCCTTGTACTACATTAGCTACTACACACAGTGTACTCACTAGGTAGCCTTGTGTTACATTAGCTACTACACACAGTGTACTCACTAGGTAGCCTTGTGTTACATTAGCTACTACACACAGTGTACTCACTAGGTAGCCTTGTGCTACATTAGCTACTACACACAGTGTACTCACTAGGTAGCCTTGTACTACATTAGCTACTACACACAGTGTACTCACTAGGTAGCCTTGTACTACATTAGCTACTACACACAGTGTACTCACTAGGTAGCCTTGTACTACATTAGCTACTACACACAGTGTGCTCACTAGGTAGCCTTGTGCTACATTAGCTACTACACTCAGTGTACTCACTAGGTAGCCTTGTGTTACATTAGCTACTACACACAGTGTACTCACTAGGTAGCCTTGTGTTACATTAGCTACTACACACAGTGTACTCACTAGGTAGCCTTGTACTACATTAGCTACTACACACAGTGTACTCACTAGGTAGCCTTGTACTACATTAGCTACTACACACAGTGTACTCACTAGGTAGCCTTGTACTACATTAGCTACTACACTCAGTGTGCTCACTAGGTAGCCTTGTGTTACATTAGCTACTACACACAGTGTACTCACTAGGTAGCCTTGTACTACATTAGCTACTACACACAGTGTGCTCACTAGGTAGCCTTGTGCTACATTAGCTACTACACACAGTGTACTCACTAGGTAGCCTTGTGTTACATTAGCTACTACACACAGTGTACTCACTAGGTAGCCTTGTACTACATTAGCTACTACACACAGTGTACTCACTAGGTAGCCTTGTGTTACATTAGCTACTACACACAGTGTACTCACTAGGTAGCCTTGTACTACATTAGCTACTACACACAGTGTACTCACTAGGTAGCCTTGTGTTACATTAGCTACTACACACAGTGTACTCACTAGGTAGCCTTGTGCTACATTAGCTACTACACACAGTGTACTCACTAGGTAGCCTTGTACTACATTAGCTACTACACACAGTGTACTCACTAGGTAGCCTTGTGTTACATTAGCTACTACACACAGTGTACTCACTAGGTAGCCTTGTGTTACATTAGCTACTACACACAGTGTACTCACTAGGTAGCCTTGTGTTACATTAGCTACTACACACAGTGTGCTCACTAGGTAGCCTTGTGTTACATTAGCTACTACACACAGTGTACTCACTAGGTAGCCTTGTGTTACATTAGCTACTACACACAGTGTACTCACTAGGTAGCCTTGTGTTACATTAGCTACTACACACAGTGTACTCACTAGGTAGCCTTGTACTACATTAGCTACTACACACAGTGTACTCACTAGGTAGCCTTGTGCTACATTAGCTACTACACACAGTGTACTCACTAGGTAGCCTTGTGTTACATTAGCTACTACACACAGTGTACTCACTAGGTAGCCTTGTGTTACATTAGCTACTACACTCAGTGTACTCACTAGGTAGCCTTGTGCTACATTAGCTACTACACTCAGTGTACTCACTAGGTAGCCTTGTGTTACATTAGCTACTACACTCAGTGTACTCACTAGGTAGCCTTGTACTACATTAGCTACTACACACAGTGTACTCACTAGGTAGCCTTGTGTTACATTAGCTACTACACACAGTGTACTCACTAGGTAGCCTTGTGTTACATTAGCTACTACACACAGTGTACTCACTAGGTAGCCTTGTGTTACATTAGCTACTACACTCAGTGTACTCACTAGGTAGCCTTGTGCTACATTAGCTACTACACACAGTGTACTCACTAGGTAGCCTTGTACTACATTAGCTACTACACTCAGTGTACTCACTAGGTAGCCTTGTACTACATTAGCTACTACACACAGTGTACTCACTAGGTAGCCTTGTGTTACATTAGCTACTACACACAGTGTACTCACTAGGTAGCCTTGTGTTACATTAGCTACTACACACAGTGTACTCACTAGGTAGCCTTGTACTACATTAGCTACTACACACAGTGTACTCACTAGGTAGCCTTGTACTACATTAGCTACTACACACAGTGTACTCACTAGGTAGCCTTGTGTTACATTAGCTACTACACTCAGTGTACTCACTAGGTAGCCTTGTACTACATTAGCTACTACACACAGTGTACTCACTAGGTAGCCTTGTACTACATTAGCTACTACACACAGTGTACTCACTAGGTAGCCTTGTGTTACATTAGCTACTACACACAGTGTACTCACTAGGTAGCCTTGTGTTACATTAGCTACTACACACAGTGTACTCACTAGGTAGCCTTGTGTTACATTAGCTACTACACTCAGTGTACTCACTAGGTAGCCTTGTGTTACATTAGCTACTACACACAGTGTACTCACTAGGTAGCCTTGTGTTACATTAGCTACTACACACAGTGTACTCACTAGGTAGCCTTGTACTACATTAGCTACTACACACAGTGTACTCACTAGGTAGCCTTGTGTTACATTAGCTACTACACTCAGTGTACTCACTAGGTAGCCTTGTACTACATTAGCTACTACACACAGTGTACTCACTAGGTAGCCTTGTACTACATTAGCTACTACACACAGTGTACTCACTAGGTAGCCTTGTACTACATTAGCTACTACACACAGTGTGCTCACTAGGTAGCCTTGTGTTACATTAGCTACTACACACAGTGTACTCACTAGGTAGCCTTGTGTTACATTAGCTACTACACACAGTGTACTCACTAGGTAGCCTTGTGCTACATTAGCTACTACACACAGTGTACTCACTAGGTAGCCTTGTACTACATTAGCTACTACACACAGTGTGCTCACTAGGTAGCCTTGTGTTACATTAGCTACTACACACAGTGTACTCACTAGGTAGCCTTGTGTTACATTAGCTACTACACTCAGTGTACTCACTAGGTAGCCTTGTGTTACATTAGCTACTACACACAGTGTGCTCACTAGGTAGCCTTGTGTTACATTAGCTACTACACACAGTGTACTCACTAGGTAGCCTTGTGTTACATTAGCTACTACACACAGTGTACTCACTAGGTAGCCTTGTGTTACATTAGCTACTACACACAGTGTGCTCACTAGGTAGCCTTGTGCTACATTAGCTACTACACACAGTGTACTCACTAGGTAGCATTGTGTTACATTAGCTACTACACACAGTGTGCTCACTAGGTAGCCTTGTGTTACATTAGCTACTACACACAGTGTACTCACTAGGTAGCCTTGTACTACATTAGCTACTACACTCAGTGTGCTCACTAGGTAGCCTTGTACTACATTAGCTACTACACTCAGTGTACTCACTAGGTAGCCTTGTGTTACATTAGCTACTACACACAGTGTGCTCACTAGGTAGCCTTGTGTTACATTAGCTACTACACACACTGTGCTCACTAGGTAGCCTTGTACTACATTAGCTACTACACTCAGTGTGCTCACTAGGTAGCCTTGTACTACATTAGCTACTACACTCAGTGTACTCACTAGGTAGCCTTGTGTTACATTAGCTACTACACACAGTGTACTCACTAGGTAGCCTTGTACTACATTAGCTACTACACTCAGTGTACTCACTAGGTAGCCTTGTGTTACATTAGCTACTACACACAGTGTACTCACTAGGTAGCCTTGTACTACATTAGCTACTACACACAGTGTACTCACTAGGTAGCCTTGTGTTACATTAGCTACTACACACAGTGTACTCACTAGGTAGCCTTGTGTTACATTAGCTACTACACACAGTGTACTCACTAGGTAGCCTTGTGTTACATTAGCTACTACACTCAGTGTGCTCACTAGGTAGCCTTGTGTTACATTAGCTACTACACACAGTGTACTCACTAGGTAGCCTTGTGTTACATTAGCTACTACACTCAGTGTGCTCACTAGGTAGCCTTGTACTACATTAGCTACTACACACAGTGTACTCACTAGGTAGCCTTGTGTTACATTAGCTACTACACACAGTGTACTCACTAGGTAGCCTTGTACTACATTAGCTACTACACACAGTGTGCTCACTAGGTAGCCTTGTGTTACATTAGCTACTACACACAGTGTACTCACTAGGTAGCCTTGTGTTACATTAGCTACTACACACAGTGTACTCACTAGGTAGCCTTGTGCTACATTAGCTACTACACACAGTGTACTCACTAGGTAGCCTTGTACTACATTAGCTACTACACACAGTGTGCTCACTAGGTAGCCTTGTGTTACATTAGCTACTACACACAGTGTACTCACTAGGTAGCCTTGTGTTACATTAGCTACTACACTCAGTGTACTCACTAGGTAGCCTTGTGTTACATTAGCTACTACACACAGTGTGCTCACTAGGTAGCCTTGTGTTACATTAGCTACTACACACAGTGTACTCACTAGGTAGCCTTGTGTTACATTAGCTACTACACACAGTGTACTCACTAGGTAGCCTTGTGTTACATTAGCTACTACACACAGTGTGCTCACTAGGTAGCCTTGTGCTACATTAGCTACTACACACAGTGTACTCACTAGGTAGCATTGTGTTACATTAGCTACTACACACAGTGTGCTCACTAGGTAGCCTTGTGTTACATTAGCTACTACACACAGTGTACTCACTAGGTAGCCTTGTACTACATTAGCTACTACACTCAGTGTGCTCACTAGGTAGCCTTGTACTACATTAGCTACTACACTCAGTGTACTCACTAGGTAGCCTTGTGTTACATTAGCTACTACACACAGTGTGCTCACTAGGTAGCCTTGTGTTACATTAGCTACTACACACAGTGTGCTCACTAGGTAGCCTTGTGTTACATTAGCTACTACACACAGTGTGCTCACTAGGTAGCCTTGTACTACATTAGCTACTACACACAGTGTACTCACTAGGTAGCCTTGTGCTACATTAGCTACTACACACAGTGTACTCACTAGGTAGCCTTGTGTTACATTAGCTACTACACACAGTGTACTCACTAGGTAGCCTTGTACTACATTAGCTACTACACACAGTGTACTCACTAGGTAGCCTTGTGTTACATTAGCTACTACACTCAGTGTGCTCACTAGGTAGCCTTGTGTTACATTAGCTACTACACACAGTGTACTCACTAGGTAGCCTTGTGTTACATTAGCTACTACACACAGTGTACTCACTAGGTAGCCTTGTGTTACATTAGCTACTACACACAGTGTACTCACTAGGTAGCCTTGTGTTACATTAGCTACTACACTCAGTGTGCTCACTAGGTAGCCTTGTGTTACATTAGCTACTACACACAGTGTACTCACTAGGTAGCCTTGTGTTACATTAGCTACTACACTCAGTGTGCTCACTAGGTAGCCTTGTACTACATTAGCTACTACACACAGTGTACTCACTAGGTAGCCTTGTGTTACATTAGCTACTACACACAGTGTACTCACTAGGTAGCCTTGTACTACATTAGCTACTACACACAGTGTACTCACTAGGTAGCCTTGTACTACATTAGCTACTACACTCAGTGTGCTCACTAGGTAGCCTTGTGTTACATTAGCTACTACACACAGTGTACTCACTAGGTAGCCTTGTGTTACATTAGCTACTACACACAGTGTACTCACTAGGTAGCCTTGTGTTACATTAGCTACTACACACAGTGTACTCACTAGGTAGCCTTGTGTTACATTAGCTACTACACACAGTGTACTCACTAGGTAGCCTTGTGCTACATTAGCTACTACACTCAGTGTACTCACTAGGTAGCCTTGTACTACATTAGCTACTACACACAGTGTACTCACTAGGTAGCCTTGTGTTACATTAGCTACTACACACAGTGTACTCACTAGGTAGCCTTGTGTTACATTAGCTACTACACACAGTGTACTCACTAGGTAGCCTTGTACTACATTAGCTACTACACACAGTGTACTCACTAGGTAGCCTTGTGTTACATTAGCTACTACACACAGTGTACTCACTAGGTAGCCTTGTACTACATTAGCTACTACACACAGTGTACTCACTAGGTAGCCTTGTGTTACATTAGCTACTACACACAGTGTACTCACTAGGTAGCCTTGTGTTACATTAGCTACTACACACAGTGTACTCACTAGGTAGCCTTGTGCTACATTAGCTACTACACACAGTGTACTCACTAGGTAGCCTTGTACTACATTAGCTACTACACACAGTGTACTCACTAGGTAGCCTTGTACTACATTAGCTACTACACACAGTGTACTCACTAGGTAGCCTTGTACTACATTAGCTACTACACACAGTGTGCTCACTAGGTAGCCTTGTGCTACATTAGCTACTACACTCAGTGTACTCACTAGGTAGCCTTGTGTTACATTAGCTACTACACACAGTGTACTCACTAGGTAGCCTTGTGTTACATTAGCTACTACACACAGTGTACTCACTAGGTAGCCTTGTACTACATTAGCTACTACACACAGTGTACTCACTAGGTAGCCTTGTACTACATTAGCTACTACACACAGTGTACTCACTAGGTAGCCTTGTACTACATTAGCTACTACACTCAGTGTGCTCACTAGGTAGCCTTGTGTTACATTAGCTACTACACACAGTGTACTCACTAGGTAGCCTTGTACTACATTAGCTACTACACACAGTGTGCTCACTAGGTAGCCTTGTGCTACATTAGCTACTACACACAGTGTACTCACTAGGTAGCCTTGTGTTACATTAGCTACTACACACAGTGTACTCACTAGGTAGCCTTGTACTACATTAGCTACTACACACAGTGTACTCACTAGGTAGCCTTGTGTTACATTAGCTACTACACACAGTGTACTCACTAGGTAGCCTTGTACTACATTAGCTACTACACACAGTGTACTCACTAGGTAGCCTTGTGTTACATTAGCTACTACACACAGTGTACTCACTAGGTAGCCTTGTGCTACATTAGCTACTACACACAGTGTACTCACTAGGTAGCCTTGTACTACATTAGCTACTACACACAGTGTACTCACTAGGTAGCCTTGTGTTACATTAGCTACTACACACAGTGTACTCACTAGGTAGCCTTGTGTTACATTAGCTACTACACACAGTGTACTCACTAGGTAGCCTTGTGTTACATTAGCTACTACACACAGTGTGCTCACTAGGTAGCCTTGTGTTACATTAGCTACTACACACAGTGTACTCACTAGGTAGCCTTGTGTTACATTAGCTACTACACACAGTGTACTCACTAGGTAGCCTTGTGTTACATTAGCTACTACACACAGTGTACTCACTAGGTAGCCTTGTACTACATTAGCTACTACACACAGTGTACTCACTAGGTAGCCTTGTGCTACATTAGCTACTACACACAGTGTACTCACTAGGTAGCCTTGTGTTACATTAGCTACTACACACAGTGTACTCACTAGGTAGCCTTGTGTTACATTAGCTACTACACTCAGTGTACTCACTAGGTAGCCTTGTGCTACATTAGCTACTACACTCAGTGTACTCACTAGGTAGCCTTGTGTTACATTAGCTACTACACTCAGTGTACTCACTAGGTAGCCTTGTACTACATTAGCTACTACACACAGTGTACTCACTAGGTAGCCTTGTGTTACATTAGCTACTACACACAGTGTACTCACTAGGTAGCCTTGTGTTACATTAGCTACTACACACAGTGTACTCACTAGGTAGCCTTGTGTTACATTAGCTACTACACTCAGTGTACTCACTAGGTAGCCTTGTGCTACATTAGCTACTACACACAGTGTACTCACTAGGTAGCCTTGTACTACATTAGCTACTACACTCAGTGTACTCACTAGGTAGCCTTGTACTACATTAGCTACTACACACAGTGTACTCACTAGGTAGCCTTGTGTTACATTAGCTACTACACACAGTGTACTCACTAGGTAGCCTTGTGTTACATTAGCTACTACACACAGTGTACTCACTAGGTAGCCTTGTACTACATTAGCTACTACACACAGTGTACTCACTAGGTAGCCTTGTACTACATTAGCTACTACACACAGTGTACTCACTAGGTAGCCTTGTGTTACATTAGCTACTACACTCAGTGTACTCACTAGGTAGCCTTGTACTACATTAGCTACTACACACAGTGTACTCACTAGGTAGCCTTGTACTACATTAGCTACTACACACAGTGTACTCACTAGGTAGCCTTGTGTTACATTAGCTACTACACACAGTGTACTCACTAGGTAGCCTTGTGTTACATTAGCTACTACACACAGTGTACTCACTAGGTAGCCTTGTGTTACATTAGCTACTACACTCAGTGTACTCACTAGGTAGCCTTGTGTTACATTAGCTACTACACACAGTGTACTCACTAGGTAGCCTTGTGTTACATTAGCTACTACACACAGTGTACTCACTAGGTAGCCTTGTACTACATTAGCTACTACACACAGTGTACTCACTAGGTAGCCTTGTGTTACATTAGCTACTACACTCAGTGTACTCACTAGGTAGCCTTGTACTACATTAGCTACTACACACAGTGTACTCACTAGGTAGCCTTGTACTACATTAGCTACTACACACAGTGTACTCACTAGGTAGCCTTGTACTACATTAGCTACTACACACAGTGTGCTCACTAGGTAGCCTTGTGTTACATTAGCTACTACACACAGTGTACTCACTAGGTAGCCTTGTGTTACATTAGCTACTACACACAGTGTACTCACTAGGTAGCCTTGTGCTACATTAGCTACTACACACAGTGTACTCACTAGGTAGCCTTGTACTACATTAGCTACTACACACAGTGTGCTCACTAGGTAGCCTTGTGTTACATTAGCTACTACACACAGTGTACTCACTAGGTAGCCTTGTGTTACATTAGCTACTACACTCAGTGTACTCACTAGGTAGCCTTGTGTTACATTAGCTACTACACACAGTGTGCTCACTAGGTAGCCTTGTGTTACATTAGCTACTACACACAGTGTACTCACTAGGTAGCCTTGTGTTACATTAGCTACTACACACAGTGTACTCACTAGGTAGCCTTGTGTTACATTAGCTACTACACACAGTGTGCTCACTAGGTAGCCTTGTGCTACATTAGCTACTACACACAGTGTACTCACTAGGTAGCATTGTGTTACATTAGCTACTACACACAGTGTGCTCACTAGGTAGCCTTGTGTTACATTAGCTACTACACACAGTGTACTCACTAGGTAGCCTTGTACTACATTAGCTACTACACTCAGTGTGCTCACTAGGTAGCCTTGTACTACATTAGCTACTACACTCAGTGTACTCACTAGGTAGCCTTGTGTTACATTAGCTACTACACACAGTGTGCTCACTAGGTAGCCTTGTGTTACATTAGCTACTACACACACTGTGCTCACTAGGTAGCCTTGTACTACATTAGCTACTACACTCAGTGTGCTCACTAGGTAGCCTTGTACTACATTAGCTACTACACTCAGTGTACTCACTAGGTAGCCTTGTGTTACATTAGCTACTACACACAGTGTACTCACTAGGTAGCCTTGTACTACATTAGCTACTACACTCAGTGTACTCACTAGGTAGCCTTGTGTTACATTAGCTACTACACACAGTGTACTCACTAGGTAGCCTTGTACTACATTAGCTACTACACACAGTGTACTCACTAGGTAGCCTTGTGTTACATTAGCTACTACACACAGTGTACTCACTAGGTAGCCTTGTACTACATTAGCTACTACACACAGTGTACTCACTAGGTAGCCTTGTGTTACATTAGCTACTACACTCAGTGTACTCACTAGGTAGCCTTGTGTTACATTAGCTACTACACACAGTGTACTCACTAGGTAGCCTTGTGTTACATTAGCTACTACACACAGTGTACTCACTAGGTAGCCTTGTGTTACATTAGCTACTACACACAGTGTACTCACTAGGTAGCCTTGTGTTACATTAGCTACTACACACAGTGTACTCACTAGGTAGCCTTGTGTTACATTAGCTACTACACACAGTGTACTCACTAGGTAGCCTTGTGTTACATTAGCTACTACACACAGTGTACTCACTAGGTAGCCTTGTGTTACATTAGCTACTACACACAGTGTACTCACTAGGTAGCCTTGTACTACATTAGCTACTACACACAGTGTACTCACTAGGTAGCCTTGTGTTACATTAGCTACTACACTCAGTGTACTCACTAGGTAGCCTTGTGTTACATTAGCTACTACACACAGTGTACTCACTAGGTAGCCTTGTGTTACATTAGCTACTACACACAGTGTACTCACTAGGTAGCCTTGTACTACATTAGCTACTACACACAGTGTACTCACTAGGTAGCCTTGTGTTACATTAGCTACTACACACAGTGTGCTCACTAGGTAGCCTTGTGTTACATTAGCTACTACACACAGTGTGCTCACTAGGTAGCCTTGTGTTACATTAGCTACTACACTCAGTGTACTCACTAGGTAGCCTTGTACTACATTAGCTACTAAAGTCAGTGTGCTCACTAGGTAGCCTTGTGTTACATTAGCTACTACACACAGTGTACTCACTAGGTAGCCTTGTACTACATTAGCTACTACACTCAGTGTGCTCACTAGGTAGCCTTGTACTACATTAGCTACTACACACAGTGTGCTCACTAGGTAGCCTTGTGTTACATTAGCTACTACACTCAGTGTACTCACTAGGTAGCCTTGTGTTACATTAGCTACTACACACAGTGTGCTCACTAGGTAGCCTTGTGCTACATTAGCTACTACACACAGTGTACTCACTAGGTAGCCTTGTGTTACATTAGCTACTACACTCAGTGTACTCACTAGGTAGCCTTGTGCTACATTAGCTACTACACACAGTGTGCTCACTAGGTAGCCTTGTGTTACATTAGCTACTACACACAGTGTACTCACTAGGTAGCCTTGTGTTACATTAGCTACTACACTCAGTGTACTCACTAGGTAGCCTTGTGTTACATTAGCTACTACACACAGTGTACTCACTAGGTAGCCTTGTGTTACATTAGCTACTACACACAGTGTACTCACTAGGTAGCCTTGTGTTACATTAGCTACTACACTCAGTGTACTCACTAGGTAGCCTTGTGTTACATTAGCTACTACACTCAGTGTACTCACTAGGTAGCCTTGTGTTACATTAGCTACTACACACAGTGTACTCACTAGGTATTCTTGTGTTACATTAGCTACTACACTCAGTGTACTCACTAGGTAGCCTTGTGTTACATTAGCTACTACACACAGTGTACTCACTAGGTAGCCTTGTGCTACATTAGCTACTACACTCAGTGTACTCACTAGGTAGCCTTGTGTTACATTAGCTACTACACACAGTGTACTCACTAGGTAGCCTTGTGTTACATTAGCTACTACACACAGTGTGCTCACTAGGTAGCCTTGTGTTACATTAGCTACTACACACAGTGTGCTCACTAGGTAGCCTTGTACTACATTAGCTACTACACACAGTGTACTCACTAGGTAGCCTTGTGTTACATTAGCTACTACACACAGTGTACTCACTAGGTAGCCTTGTGTTACATTAGCTACTACACTCAGTGTACTCACTAGGTAGCCTTGTACTACATTAGCTACTACACACAGTGTACTCACTAGGTAGCCTTGTACTACATTAGCTACTACACACAGTGTACTCACTAGGTAGCCTTGTGTTACATTAGCTACTACACACAGTGTACTCACTAGGTAGCCTTGTACTACATTAGCTACTACACTCAGTGTACTCACTAGGTAGCCTTGTGTTACATTAGCTACTACACACAGTGTACTCACTAGGTAGCCTTGTACTACATTAGCTACTACACTCAGTGTACTCACTAGGTAGCCTTGTACTACATTAGCTACTACACACAGTGTACTCACTAGGTAGCCTTGTACTACATTAGCTACTACACACAGTGTACTCACTAGGTAGCCTTGTGTTACATTAGCTACTACACTCAGTGTACTCACTAGGTAGCCTTGTGTTACATTAGCTACTACACACAGTGTACTCACTAGGTAGCCTTGTGTTACATTAGCTACTACACACAGTGTACTCACTAGGTAGCCTTGTGTTACATTAGCTACTACACACAGTGTACTCACTAGGTAGCCTTGTACTACATTAGCTACTACACACAGTGTACTCACTAGGTAGCCTTGTACTACATTAGCTACTACACACAGTGTACTCACTAGGTAGCCTTGTGTTACATTAGCTACTACACACAGTGTACTCACTAGGTAGCCTTGTACTACATTAGCTACTACACACAGTGTGCTCACTAGGTAGCCTTGTGTTACATTAGCTACTACACACAGTGTACTCACTAGGTAGCCTTGTACTACATTAGCTACTACACACAGTGTACTCACTAGGTAGCCTTGTGTTACATTAGCTACTACACACAGTGTACTCACTAGGTAGCCTTGTGTTACATTAGCTACTACACACAGTGTGCTCACTAGGTAGCCTTGTGTTACATTAGCTACTACACACAGTGTACTCACTAGGTAGCCTTGTGTTACATTAGCTACTACACACAGTGTGCTCACTAGGTAGCCTTGTGTTACATTAGCTACTACACACAGTGTACTCACTAGGTAGCCTTGTGTTACATTAGCTACTACACACAGTGTACTCACTAGGTAGCCTTGTGTTACATTAGCTACTACACACAGTGTGCTCACTAGGTAGCCTTGTGTTACATTAGCTACTACACACAGTGTACTCACTAGGTAGCCTTGTGTTACATTAGCTACTACACACAGTGTGCTCACTAGGTAGCCTTGTGTTACATTAGCTACTACACACAGTGTGCTCACTAGGTAGCCT
Source organism: Meconema thalassinum (assembly GCA_946902985.2). Lineage (NCBI taxonomy): Eukaryota > Metazoa > Arthropoda > Insecta > Orthoptera > Tettigoniidae > Meconema > Meconema thalassinum. The sequence goes on along the minus strand of OX336400.1, from coordinate 213,210,744 downwards.
TGTGTTACATTAGCTACTACACACAGTGTACTCACTAGGTAGCCTTGTGTTACATTAGCTACTACACACAGTGTCCTCACTAGGTAGCCTTGTGTTACATTAGCTACTACACACAGTGTGCTCACTAGGTAGCCTTGTGTTACATTAGCTACTACACACAGTGTACTCACTAGGTAGCCTTGTGTTACATTAGCTACTACACACAGTGTACTCACTAGGTAGCCTTGTGCTACATTAGCTACTACACACAGTGTACTCACTAGGTAGCCTTGTGTTACATTAGCTACTACACTCAGTGTACTCACTAGGTAGCCTTGTACTACATTAGCTACTACACACAGTGTACTCACTAGGTAGCCTTGTACTACATTAGCTACTACACACAGTGTACTCATTAGGTAGCCTTGTGTTACATTAGCTACTACACTCAGTGTACTCACTAGGTAGCCTTGTGTTACATTAGCTACTACACACAGTGTACTCACTAGGTAGCCTTGTGTTACATTAGCTACTACACACAGTGTGCTCACTAGGTAGCCTTGTGTTACATTAGCTACTACACACAGTGTGCTCACTAGGTAGCCTTGTGTTACATTAGCTACTACACACAGTGTACTCACTAGGTAGCCTTGTGTTACATTAGCTACTACACACAGTGTACTCACTAGGTAGCCTTGTGCTACATTAGCTACTACACACAGTGTGCTCACTAGGTAGCCTTGTGTTACATTAGCTACTACACACAGTGTACTCACTAGGTAGCCTTGTGTTACATTAGCTACTACACACAGTGTACTCACTAGGTAGCCTTGTGTTACATTAGCTACTACACACAGTGTACTCACTAGGTAGCCTTGTGCTACATTAGCTACTACACACAGTGTACTCACTAGGTAGCCTTGTGTTACATTAGCTACTACACACAGTGTACTCACTAGGTAGCCTTGTGTTACATTAGCTACTACACACAGTGTGCTCACTAGGTAGCCTTGTGTTACATTAGCTACTACACACAGTGTACTCACTAGGTAGCCTTGTGCTACATTAGCTACTACACACAGTGTACTCACTAGGTAGCCTTGTGTTACATTAGCTACTACACACAGTGTGCTCACTAGGTAGCCTTGTGTTACATTAGCTACTACACACAGTGTACTCACTAGGTAGCCTTGTGTTACATTAGCTACTACACACAGTGTACTCACTAGGTAGCCTTGTGCTACATTAGCTACTACACACAGTGTGCTCACTAGGTAGCCTTGTGTTACATTAGCTACTACACTCAGTGTACTCACTAGGTAGCCTTGTGTTACATTAGCTACTACACACAGTGTACTCACTAGGTAGCCTTGTGTTACATTAGCTACTACACTCAGTGTACTCACTAGGTAGCCTTGTGCTACATTAGCTACTACACACAGTGTACTCACTAGGTAGCCTTGTGCTACATTAGCTACTACACTCAGTGTACTCACTAGGTAGCCTTGTGTTACATTAGCTACTACACACAGTGTACTCACTAGGTAGCCTTGTGTTACATTAGCTACTACACTCAGTGTACTCACTAGGTAGCCTTGTACTACATTAGCTACTACACACAGTGTACTCACTAGGTAGCCTTGTACTACATTAGCTACTACACACAGTGTACTCACTAGGTAGCCTTGTGTTACATTAGCTACTACACTCAGTGTACTCACTAGGTAGCCTTGTGTTACATTAGCTACTACACACAGTGTACTCACTAGGTAGCCTTGTGTTACAGTAGCTACTACACACAGTGTACTCACTAGGTAGCCTTGTGTTACATTAGCTACTACACACAGTGTACTCACTAGGTAGCCTTGTACTACATTAGCTACTACACACAGTGTACTCACTAGGTAGCCTTGTGCTACATTAGCTACTACACTCAGTGTACTCACTAGGTAGCCTTGTACTACATTAGCTACTACACACAGTGTACTCACTAGGTAGCCTTGTACTACATTAGCTACTACACACAGTGTACTCACTAGGTAGCCTTGTGTTACATTAGCTACTACACACAGTGTACTCACTAGGTAGCCTTGTGTTACATTAGCTACTACACACAGTGTACTCACTAGGTAGCCTTGTGTTACATTAGCTACTACACACAGTGTACTCACTAGGTAGCCTTGTGTTACATTAGCTACTACACACAGTGTACTCACTAGGTAGCCTTGTGTTACATTAGCTACTACACACAGTGTACTCACTAGGTAGCCTTGTGTTACATTAGCTACTACACTCAGTGTGCTCACTAGGTAGCCTTGTGTTACATTAGCTACTACACTCAGTGTACACACTAGGTAGCCTTGTGTTACATTAGCTACTACACTCAGTGTACTCACTAGGTAGCCTTGTACTACATTAGCTACTACACACAGTGTACTCACTAGGTAGCCTTGTGTTACATTAGCTACTACACACAGTGTACTCACTAGGTAGCCTTGTGTTACATTAGCTACTACACACAGTGTACTCACTAGGTAGCCTTGTGTTACATTAGCTACTACACACAGTGTACTCACTAGGTAGCCTTGTGTTACATTAGCTACTACACACAGTGTACTCACTAGGTAGCCTTGTGTTACATTAGCTACTACACACAGTGTACTCACTAGGTAGCCTTGTGTTACATTAGCTACTACACTCAGTGTGCTCACTAGGTAGCCTTGTGTTACATTAGCTACTACACTCAGTGTACTCACTAGGTAGCCTTGTGTTACATTAGCTACTACACTCAGTGTACTCACTAGGTAGCCTTGTGCTACATTAGCTACTACACTCAGTGTACTCACTAGGTAGCCTTGTGTTACATTAGCTACTACACTCAGTGTACTCACTAGGTAGCCTTGTACTACATTAGCTACTACACACAGTGTACTCACTAGGTAGCCTTGTGTTACATTAGCTACTACACTCAGTGTACTCACTAGGTAGCCTTGTGTTACATTAGCTACTACACTCAGTGTACTCACTAGGTAGCCTTGTGTTACATTAGCTACTACACTCAGTGTACTCACTAGGTAGCCTTGTGTTACATTAGCTACTACACACAGTGTACTCACTAGGTAGCCTTGTACTACATTAGCTACTACACACAGTGTACTCACTAGGTAGCCTTGTGTTACATTAGCTACTACACACAGTGTACTCACTAGGTAGCCTTGTGTTACATTAGCTACTACACACAGTGTACTCACTAGGTAGCCTTGTGTTACATTAGCTACTACACACAGTGTACTCACTAGGTAGCCTTGTGTTACATTAGCTACTACACACAGTGTACTCACTAGGTAGCCTTGTACTACATTAGCTACTACACACAGTGTACTCACTAGGTAGCCTTGTGTTACATTAGCTACTACACTCAGTGTGCTCACTAGGTAGCCTTGTGTTACATTAGCTACTACACACAGTGTGCTCACTAGGTAGCCTTGTGTTACATTAGCTACTACACTCAGTGTACTCACTAGGTAGCCTTGTGCTACATTAGCTACTACACACAGTGTACTCACTAGGTAGCCTTGTGTTACATTAGCTACTACACACAGTGTGCTCACTAGGTAGCCTTGTGCTACATTAGCTACTACACACAGTGTACTCACTAGGTAGCCTTGTACTACATTAGCTACTACACACAGTGTGCTCACTAGGTAGCCTTGTGCTACATTAGCTACTACACACAGTGTACTCACTAGGTAGCCTTGTGCTACATTAGCTACTACACACAGTGTGCTCACTAGGTAGCCTTGTGTTACATTAGCTACTACACACAGTGTACTCACTAGGTAGCCTTGTGTTACATTAGCTACTACACACAGTGTACTCACTAGGTAGCCTTGTGTTACATTAGCTACTACACACAGTGTACTCACTAGGTAGCCTTGTGCTACATTAGCTACTACACACAGTGTACTCACTAGGTAGCCTTGTGTTACATTATCTACTACACACAGTGTACTCACTAGGTAGCCTTGTACTACATTAGCTACTACACACAGTGTACTCACTAGGTAGCCTTGTGCTACATTAGCTACTACACACAGTGTACTCACTAGGTAGCCTTGTGCTACATTAGCTACTACACACAGTGTGCTCACTAGGTAGCCTTGTGTTACATTAGCTACTACACACAGTGTACTCACTAGGTAGCCTTGTGTTACATTAGCTACTACACACAGTGTACTCACTAGGTATCCTTGTGTTACATTAGCTACTACACTCAGTGTACTCACTAGGTAGCCTTGTACTACATTAGCTACTACACTCAGTGTACTCACTAGGTAGCCTTGTGTTACATTAGCTACTACACTCAGTGTACTCACTAGGTAGCCTTGTACTACATTAGCTACTACACACAGTGTACTCACTAGGTAGCCTTGTGTTACATTAGCTACTACACACAGTGTACTCACTAGGTAGCCTTGTGTTACATTAGCTACTACACACAGTGTACTCACTAGGTAGCCTTGTACTACATTAGCTACTACACACAGTGTACTCACTAGGTAGCCTTGTACTACATTAGCTACTACACACAGTGTACTCACTAGGTAGCCTTGTGCTACATTAGCTACTACACACAGTGTACTCACTAGGTAGCCTTGTGTTACATTAGCTACTACACACAGTGTACTCACTAGGTAGCCTTGTGCTACATTAGCTACTACACACAGTGTACTCACTAGGTAGCCTTGTGTTACATTAGCTACTACACACAGTGTACTCACTAGGTAGCCTTGTACTACAGTAGCTACTACACACAGTGTACTCACTAGGTAGCCTTGTGTTACATTAGCTACTACACACAGTGTACTCACTAGGTAGCCTTGTGCTACATTAGCTACTACACACAGTGTACTCACTAGGTAGCCTTGTGTTACATTAGCTACTACACACAGTGTACTCACTAGGTAGCCTTGTGTTACATTAGCTACTACACACAGTGTACTCACTAGGTAGCCTTGTGCTACATTAGCTACTACACACAGTGTACTCACTAGGTAGCCTTGTGCTACATTAGCTACTACACACAGTGTACTCACTAGGTAGCCTTGTGTTACATTAGCTACTACACACAGTGTACTCACTAGGTAGCCTTGTGCTACATTAGCTACTACACACAGTGTACTCACTAGGTAGCCTTGTGTTACATTAGCTACTACACACAGTGTACTCACTAGGTAGCCTTGTACTACAGTAGCTACTACACACAGTGTACTCACTAGGTAGCCTTGTGTTACATTAGCTACTACACACAGTGTGCTCACTAGGTAGCCTTGTGCTACATTAGCTACTACACACAGTGTGCTCACTAGGTAGCCTTGTGCTACATTAGCTACTACACACAGTGTACTCACTAGGTAGCCTTGTGTTACATTAGCTACTACACACAGTGTACTCACTAGGTAGCCTTGTGTTACATTAGCTACTACACACAGTGTGCTCACTAGGTAGCCTTGTACTACATTAGCTACTACACTCAGTGTACTCACTAGGTAGCCTTGTGTTACATTAGCTACTACACACAGTGTACTCACTAGGTAGCCTTGTGTTACATTAGCTACTACACACAGTGTGCTCACTAGGTAGCCTTGTGTTACATTAGCTACTACACTCAGTGTACTCACTAGGTAGCCTTGTACTACATTAGCTACTACACTCAGTGTACTCACTAGGTAGCCTTGTGTTACATTAGCTACTACACTCAGTGTACTCACTAGGTAGCCTTGTGTTACATTAGCTACTACACTCAGTGTACTCACTAGGTAGCCTTGTACTACATTAGCTACTACACTCAGTGTACTCACTAGGTAGCCTTGTGTTACATTAGCTACTACACACAGTGTACTCACTAGGTAGCCTTGTGTTACATTAGCTACTACACTCAGTGTATTCACTAGGTAGCCTTGTACTACATTAGCTACTACACACAGTGTACTCACTAGGTAGCCTTGTGTTACATTAGCTACTACACTCAGTGTACTCACTAGGTAGCCTTGTGTTACATTAGCTACTACACTCAGTGTACTCACTAGGTAGCCTTGTACTACATTAGCTACTACACACAGTGTACTCACTAGGTAGCCTTGTACTACATTAGCTACTACACTCAGTGTACTCACTAGGTAGCCTTGTGTTACATTAGCTACTACACACAGTGTACTTACTAGGTAGCCTTGTACTACATTAGCTACTACACACAGTGTACTCACTAGGTAGCCTTGTGTTACATTAGCTACTACACTCAGTGTACTCACTAGGTAGCCTTGTGTTACATTAGCTACTACACTCAGTGTACTCACTAGGTAGCCTTGTGTTACATTAGCTACTACACACAGTGTACTCACTAGGTAGCCTTGTACTACATTAGCTACTACACACAGTGTACTCACTAGGTAGCCTTGTGTTACATTAGCTACTACACACAGTGTACTCACTAGGTAGCCTTGTGTTACATTAGCTACTACACACAGTGTACTCACTAGGTAGCCTTGTACTACATTAGCTACTACACTCAGTGTACTCACTAGGTAGCCTTGTGTTACATTAGCTACTACACTCAGTGTACTCACTAGGTAGCCTTGTACTACATTAGCTACTACACACAGTGTACTCACTAGGTAGCCTTGTGTTACATTAGCTACTACACACAGTGTACTCACTAGGTAGCCTTGTACTACATTAGCTACTACACACAGTGTACTCACTAGGTAGCCTTGTACTACATTAGCTACTACACACAGTGTACTCACTAGGTAGCCTTGTGTTACATTAGCTACTACACTCAGTGTACTCACTAGGTAGCCTTGTGTTACATTAGCTACTACACACAGTGTACTCACTAGGTAGCCTTGTACTACATTAGCTACTACACACAGTGTGCTCACTAGGTAGCCTTGTGTTACATTAGCTACTACACACAGTGTACTCACTAGGTAGCCTTGTGTTACATTAGCTACTACACTCAGTGTACTCACTAGGTAGCCTTGTGTTACATTAGCTACTACACTCAGTGTACTCACTAGGTAGCCTTGTGTTACATTAGCTACTACACACAGTGTACTCACTAGGTAGCCTTGTGTTACATTAGCTACTACACACAGTGTACTCACTAGGTAGCCTTGTACTACATTAGCTACTACACACAGTGTGCTCACTAGGTAGCCTTGTACTACATTAGCTACTACACACAGTGTACTCACTAGGTAGCCTTGTACTACATTAGCTACTACACACAGTGTGCTCACTAGGTAGCCTTGTGTTACATTAGCTACTACACACAGTGTGCTCACTAGGTAGACTTGTTCTACATTAGCTACTACACACAGTGTACTCACTAGGTAGCCTTGTACTACATTAGCTACTACACACAGTGTACTCACTAGGTAGCCTTGTGCTACATTAGCTACTACACACAGTGTACTCACTAGGTAGCCTTGTGTTACATTAGCTACTACACACAGTGTACTCACTAGGTAGCCTTGTACTACATTAGCTACTACACACAGTGTACTCACTAGGTAGCCTTGTGCTACATTAGCTACTACACACAGTGTACTCACTAGGTAGCCTTGTACTACATTAGCTACTACACTCAGTGTACTCACTAGGTAGCCTTGTGTTACATTAGCTACTACACACAGTGTACTCACTAGGTAGCCTTGTACTACATTAGCTACTACACACAGTGTGCTCACTAGGTAGCCTTGTGTTACATTAGCTACTACACACAGTGTACTCACTAGGTAGCCTTGTACTACATTAGCTACTACACACAGTGTACTCACTAGGTAGCCTTGTCTTACATTAGCTACTACACTCAGTGTACTCACTAGGTAGCCTTGTGTTACATTAGCTACTACACTCAGTGTACTCACTAGGTAGCCTTGTGCTACATTAGCTACTACACACAGTGTACTCACTAGGTAGCCTTGTGTTACATTAGCTACTACACACAGTGTACTCACTAGGTAGCCTTGTGTTACATTAGCTACTACACTCAGTGTACTCACTAGGTAGCCTTGTGTTACATTAGCTACTACACACAGTGTGCTCACTAGGTAGCCTTGTGTTACATTAGCTACTACACACAGTGTGCTCACTAGGTAGCCTTGTACTACATTAGCTACTACACACAGTGTACTCACTAGGTAGCCTTGTGTTACATTAGCTACTACACACAGTGTGCTCACTAGGTAGCCTTGTGCTACATTAGCTACTACACACAGTGTACTCACTAGGTAGCCTTGTGCTACATTAGCTACTACACTCAGTGTGCTCACTAGGTAGCCTTGTGCTACATTAGCTACTACACTCAGTGTACTCACTAGGTAGCCTTGTGTTACATTAGCTACTACACACAGTGTACTCACTAGGTAGCCTTGTGTTACATTAGCTACTACACACAGTGTGCTCACTAGGTAGCCTTGTGTTACATTAGCTACTACACACAGTGTACTCACTAGGTAGCCTTGTGCTACATTAGCTACTACACTCAGTGTACTCACTAGGTAGCCTTGTGTTACATTAGCTACTACACACAGTGTACTCACTAGGTAGCCTTGTGTTACATTAGCTACTACACACAGTGTACTCACTAGGTAGCCTTGTACTACATTAGCTACTACACACAGTGTACTCACTAGGTAGCCTTGTGCTACATTAGCTACTACACACAGTGTACTCACTAGGTAGCCTTGTGTTACATTAGCTACTACACACAGTGTACTCACTAGGTAGCCTTGTGGTACATTAGCTACTACACACAGTGTACTCACTAGGTAGCCTTGTGTTACATTAGCTACTACACACAGTGTACTCACTAGGTAGCCTTGTGCTACATTAGCTACTACACACAGTGTACTCACTAGGTAGCCTTGTGCTACATTAGCTACTACACACAGTGTACTCACTAGGTAGCCTTGTGTTACATTAGCTACTACACACAGTGTACTCACTAGGTAGCCTTGTACTACATTAGCTACTACACTCAGTGTACTCACTAGGTAGCCTTGTACTACATTAGCTACTACACTCAGTGTACTCACTAGGTAGCCTTGTACTACATTAGCTACTACACACAGTGTACTCACTAGGTAGCCTTGTGTTACATTAGCTACTACACTCAGTGTGCTCACTAGGTAGCCTTGTGTTACATTAGCTACTACACACAGTGTACTCACTAGGTAGCCTTGTGCTACATTAGCTACTACACACAGTGTACTCACTAGGTAGCCTTGTGTTACATTAGCTACTACACACAGTGTACTCACTAGGTAGCCTTGTGTTACATTAGCTACTACACACAGTGTACTCACTAGGTAGCCTTGTGCTACATTAGCTACTACACACAGTGTACTCACTAGGTAGCCTTGTGTTACATTAGCTACTACACACAGTGTACTCACTAGGTAGCCTTGTACTACATTAGCTACTACACACAGTGTGCTCACTAGGTAGCCTTGTGTTACATTAGCTACTACACACAGTGTTCTCACTAGGAAGCCTTGTGTTACATTAGCTACTACACACAGTGTACTCACTAGGTAGCCTTGTGCTACATTAGCTACTACACACAGTGTACTCACTAGGTAGCCTTGTGTTACATTAGCTACTACACACAGTGTACTCACTAGGTAGCCTTGTACTACATTAGCTACTACACACAGTGTACTCACTAGGTAGCCTTGTGTTACATTAGCTACTACACACAGTGTACTCACTAGGTAGCCTTGTGTTACATTAGCTACTACACACAGTGTACTCACTAGGTAGCCTTGTGTTACATTAGCTACTACACACAATGTACTCACTAGGTAGCCTTGTACTACATTAGCTACTACACACAGTGTACTCACTAGGTAGCCTTGTGTTACATCAGCTACTACACACAGTGTACTCACTAGGTAGCCTTGTGTTACATTAGCTACTACACTCAGTGTACTCACTAGGTAGCCTTGTGTTACATTAGCTACTACACACAATGTACTCACTAGGTAGCCTTGTACTACATTAGCTACTACACACAGTGTACTCACTAGGTAGCCTTGTGTTACATTAGCTACTACACACAGTGTACTCACTAGGTAGCCTTGTGTTACATTAGCTACTACACACAGTGTACTCACTAGGTAGCCTTGTACTACATTAGCTACTACACACAGTGTACTCACTAGGTAGCCTTGTGCTACATTAGCTACTACACACAGTGTACTCACTAGGTAGCCTTGTACTACATTAGCTACTACACACAGTGTACTCACTAGGTAGCCTTGTGTTACATTAGCTACTACACACAGTGTACTCACTAGGTAGCCTTGTGTTACATTAGCTACTACACACAGTGTACTCACTAGGTAGCCTTGTACTACATTAGCTACTACACACAGTGTACTCACTAGGTAGCCTTGTACTACATTAGCTACTACACACAGTGTACTCACTAGGTAGCCTTGTGCTACATTAGCTACTACACACAGTGTACTCACTAGGTAGCCTTGTGTTACATTAGCTACTACACACAGTGTACTCACTAGGTAGCCTTGTACTACATTAGCTACTACACTCAGTGTACTCACTAGGTAGCCTTGTGTTACATTAGCTACTACACACAGTGTACTCACTAGGTAGCCTTGTACTACATTAGCTACTACACACAGTGTACTCACTAGGTAGCCTTGTACTACATTAGCTACTACACACAGTGTACTCACTAGGTAGCCTTGTGCTACATTAGCTACTACACACAGTGTACTCACTAGGTAGCCTTGTGTTACATTAGCTACTACACACAGTGTACTCACTAGGTAGCCTTGTACTACATTAGCTACTACACACAGTGTACTCACTAGGTAGCCTTGTGTTACATTAGCTACTACACTCAGTGTACTCACTAGGTAGCCTTGTACTACATTAGCTACTACACACAGTGTGCTCACTAGGTAGCCTTGTGTTACATTAGCTACTACACACAGTGTACTCACTAGGTAGCCTTGTGTTACATTAGCTACTACACACACTGTACTCACTAGGTAGCCTTGTGTTACATTAGCTACTACACACAGTGTACTCACTAGGTAGCCTTGTACTACATTAGCTACTACACACAGTGTACTCACTAGGTAGCCTTGTACTACATTAGCTACTACACACAGTGTACTCACTAGGTAGCCTTGTGCTACATTAGCTACTACACACAGTGTACTCACTAGGTAGCCTTGTGTTACATTAGCTACTACACACAGTGTACTCACTAGGTAGCCTTGTGCTACATTAGCTACTACACACAGTGTGCTCACTAGGTAGCCTTGTGTTACATTAGCTACTACACACAGTGTACTCACTAGGTAGCCTTGTGTTACATTAGCTACTACACACAGTGTACTCACTAGGTAGCCTTGTGTTACATTAGCTACTACACACAGTGTACTCACTAGGTAGCCTTGTGTTACATTAGCTACTACACTCAGTGTACTCACTAGGTAGCCTTGTGTTACATTAGCTACTACACACAGTGTGCTCACTAGGTAGCCTTGTGTTACATTAGCTACTACACACAGTGTACTCACTAGGTAGCCTTGTGTTACATTAGCTACTACACACAGTGTACTCACTAGGTAGCCTTGTGTTACATTAGCTACTACACACAGTGTACTCACTAGGTAGCCTTGTGTTACATTAGCTACTACACACAGTGTACTCACTAGGTAGCCTTGTGTTACATTAGCTACTACACACAGTGTACTCACTAGGTAGCCTTGTGTTACATTAGCTACTACACAGAGTGTACTCACTAGGTAGCCTTGTACTACATTAGCTACTACACACAGTGTACTCACTAGGTAGCCTTGTGCTACATTAGCTACTACACACAGTGTACTCACTAGGTAGCCTTGTACTACATTAGCTACTACACACAGTGTACTCACTAGGTAGCCTTGTACTACATTAGCTACTACACACAGTGTACTCACTAGGTAGCCTTGTGCTACATTAGCTACTACACACAGTGTACTCACTAGGTAGCCTTGTGTTACTTTAGCTACTACACTCAGTGTACTCACTAGGTAGCCTTGTGTTACATTAGCTACTACACACAGTGTGCTCACTAGGTAGCCTTGTGTTACATTAGCTACTACACACAGTGTGCTCACTAGGTAGCCTTGTGTTACATTAGCTACTACACACAGTGTACTCACTAGGTAGCCTTGTGTTACATTAGCTACTACACACAGTGTACTCACTAGGTAGCCTTGTGTTACATTAGCTACTACACACAGTGTACTCACTAGGTAGCCTTGTGTTACATTAGCTACTACACACAGTGTACTCACTAGGTAGCCTTGTGCTACATTAGCTACTACACACAGTGTACTCACTAGGTAGCCTTGTGTTACATTAGCTACTACACACAGTGTACTCACTAGGTAGCCTTGTGTTACATTAGCTACTACACACAGTGTACTCACTAGGTAGCCTTGTGTTACATTAGCTACTACACACAGTGTACTCACTAGGTAGCCTTGTGTTACATTAGCTACTACACACAGTGTACTCACTAGGTAGCCTTGTGTTACATTAGCTACTACACACAGTGTACTCACTAGGTAGCCTTGTACTACATTAGCTACTACACTCAGTGTACTCACTAGGTAGCCTTGTGTTACATTAGCTACTACACACAGTGTACTCACTAGGTAGCCTTGTACTACATTAGCTACTACACACAGTGTACTCACTAGGTAGCCTTGTGTTACATTAGCTACTACACACAGTGTACTCACTAGGTAGCCTTGTGTTACATTAGCTACTACACACAGTGTACTCACTAGGTAGCCTTGTACTACATTAGCTACTACACACAGTGTACTCACTAGGTAGCCTTGTACTACATTAGCTACTACACACAGTGTACTCACTAGGTAGCCTTGTACTACATTAGCTACTACACACAGTGTGCTCACTAGGTAGCCTTGTACTACATTAGCTACTACACTCAGTGTACTCACTAGGTAGCCTTGTGTTACATTAGCTACTACACACAGTGTACTCACTAGGTAGCCTTGTGTTACATTAGCTACTACACACAGTGTACTCACTAGGTAGCCTTGTGTTACATTAGCTACTACACACAGTGTACTCACTAGGTAGCCTTGTGTTACATTAGCTACTACACACAGTGTACTCACTAGGTAGCCTTGTACTACATTAGCTACTACACTCAGTGTGCTCACTAGGTAGCCTTGTGCTACATTAGCTACTACACACAGTGTACTCACTAGGTAGCCTTGTGTTACATTAGCTACTACACTCAGTGTGCTCACTAGGTAGCCTTGTGTTACATTAGCTACTACACTCAGTGTACTCACTAGGTAGCCTTGTACTACATTAGCTACTACACTCAGTGTACTCACTAGGTAGCCTTGTACTACATTAGCTACTACACTCAGTGTACTCACTAGGTAGCCTTGTGTTACATTAGCTACTACACACAGTGTACTCACTAGGTAGCCTTGTGTTACATTAGCTACTACACACAGTGTACTCACTAGGTAGCCTTGTGCTACATTAGCTACTACACACAGTGTACTCACTAGGTAGCCTTGTGTTACATTAGCTACTACACACAGTGTACTCACTAGGTAGCCTTGTGTTACATTAGCTACTACACACAGTGTACTCACTAGGTAGCCTTGTGTTACATTAGCTACTACACACAGTGTACTCACTAGGTAGCCTTGTGTTACATCAGCTACTACACACAGTGTACTCACTAGGTAGCCTTGTACTACATTAGCTACTACACACAGTGTACTCACTAGGTAGCCTTGTACTACATTAGCTACTACACACAGTGTACTCACTAGGTAGCCTTGTGTTACATTAGCTACTACACACAGTGTACTCACTAGGTAGCCTTGTACTACATTAGCTACTACACTCAGTGTACTCACTAGGTAGCCTTGTGTTACATTAGCTACTACACACAGTGTACTCACTAGGTAGCCTTGTACTACATTAGCTACTACACACAGTGTACTCACTAGGTAGCCTTGTGTTACATTAGCTACTACACACAGTGTACTCACTAGGTAGCCTTGTACTACATTAGCTACTACACTCAGTGTGCTCACTAGGTAGCCTTGTGCTACATTAGCTACTACACACAGTGTACTCACTAGGTAGCCTTGTGTTACATTAGCTACTACACTCAGTGTGCTCACTAGGTAGCCTTGTGTTACATTAGCTACTACACTCAGTGTACTCACTAGGTAGCCTTGTACTACATTAGCTACTACACTCAGTGTACTCACTAGGTAGCCTTGTACTACATTAGCTACTACACTCAGTGTACTCACTAGGTAGCCTTGTGTTACATTAGCTACTACACACAGTGTACTCACTAGGTAGCCTTGTGTTACATTAGCTACTACACACAGTGTACTCACTAGGTAGCCTTGTGCTACATTAGCTACTACACACAGTGTACTCACTAGGTAGCCTTGTGTTACATTAGCTACTACACACAGTGTACTCACTAGGTAGCCTTGTGTTACATTAGCTACTACACACAGTGTACTCACTAGGTAGCCTTGTGTTACATTAGCTACTACACACAGTGTGCTCACTAGGTAGCCTTGTACTACATTAGCTACTACACTCAGTGTACTCACTAGGTAGCCTTGTGTTACATTAGCTACTACACACAGTGTACTCACTAGGTAGCCTTGTACTACATTAGCTACTACACACAGTGTACTCACTAGGTAGCCTTGTGTTACATTAGCTACTACACACAGTGTACTCACTAGGTAGCCTTGTGTTACATTAGCTACTACACACAGTGTACTCACTAGGTAGCCTTGTGTTACATTAGCTACTACACACAGTGTACTCACTAGGTAGCCTTGTGTTACATTAGCTACTACACACAGTGTACTCACTAGGTAGCCTTGTGTTACATTAGCTACTACACTCAGTGTACTCACTAGGTAGCCTTGTGTTACATTAGCTACTACACACAGTGTACTCACTAGGTAGCCTTGTGTTACATTAGCTACTACACACAGTGTACTCACTAGGTAGCCTTGTGTTACATTAGCTACTACACACACTGTGCTCACTAGGTAGCCTTGTGTTACATTAGCTACTACACTCAGTGTGCTCACTAGGTAGCCTTGTGTTACATTAGCTACTACACACAGTGTACTCACTAGGTAGCCTTGTGTTACATTAGCTACTACACACAGTGTACTCACTAGGTAGCCTTGTACTACATTAGCTACTACACACAGTGTACTCACTAGGTAGCCTTGTGTTACATTAGCTACTACACTCAGTGTACTCACTAGGTAGCCTTGTGCTACATTAGCTACTACACTCAGTGTACTCACTAGGTAGCCTTGTGTTACATTAGCTACTACACACAGTGTACTCACTAGGTAGCCTTGTGTTACATTAGCTACTACACTCAGTGTACTCACGAGGTAGCCTTGTGTTACATTAGCTACTACACACAGTGTGCTCACTAGGTAGCCTTGTACTACATTAGCTACTACACACAGTGTACTCACTAGGTAGCCTTGTACTACATTAGCTACTACACTCAGTGTACTCACTAGGTAGCCTTGTGTTACATTAGCTACTACACACAGTGTACTCACTAGGTAGCCTTGTACTACATTAGCTACTACACACAGTGTACTCACTAGGTAGCCTTGTGTTACATTAGCTACTACACACAGTGTGCTCACTAGGTAGCCTTGTACTACATTAGCTACTACACACAGTGTACTCACTAGGTAGCCTTGTGTTACATTAGCTACTACACTCAGTGTACTCACTAGGTAGCCTTGTGTTACATTAGCTACTACACACAGTGTACTCACTAGGTAGCCTTGTACTACATTAGCTACTACACTCAGTGTACTCACTAGGTAGCCTTGTACTACATTAGCTACTACACTCAGTGTACTCACTAGGTAGCCTTGTGTTACATTAGCTACTACACACAGTGTACTCACTAGGTAGCCTTGTACTACATTAGCTACTACACTCAGTGTACTCACTAGGTAGCCTTGTACTACATTAGCTACTACACACAGTGTACTCACTAGGTAGCCTTGTACTACATTAGCTACTACACACAGTGTACTCACTAGGTAGCCTTGTACTACATTAGCTACTACACACAGTGTACTCACTAGGTAGCCTTGTGTTACATTAGCTACTACACTCAGTGTACTCACTAGGTAGCCTTGTACTACATTAGCTACTACACACAGTGTACTCACTAGGTAGCCTTGTACTACATTAGCTACTACACTCAGTGTACTCACTAGGTAGCCTTGTGTTACATCAGCTACTACACACAGTGTGCTCACTAGGTAGCCTTGTACTACATTAGCTACTACACTCAGTGTACTCACTAGGTAGCCTTGTGTTACATTAGCTACTACACACAGTGTACTCACTAGGTAGCCTTGTACTACATTAGCTACTACACACAGTGTACTCACTAGGTAGCCTTGTGTTACATCAGCTACTACACACAGTGTGCTCACTAGGTAGCCTTGTACTACATTAGCTACTACACTCAGTGTACTCACTAGGTAGCCTTGTACTACATTAGCTACTACACACAGTGTACTCACTAGGTAGCCTTGTACTACATTAGCTACTACACACAGTGTACTCACTAGGTAGCCTTGTACTACATTAGCTACTACACACAGTGTACTCACTAGGTAGCCTTGTGTTACATTAGCTACTACACACAGTGTACTCACTAGGTAGCCTTGTACTACATTAGCTACTACACACAGTGTACTCACTAGGTAGCCTTGTGCTACATTAGCTACTACACACAGTGTACTCACTAGGTAGCCTTGTGTTACATTAGCTACTACACACAGTGTACTCACTAGGTAGCCTTGTGTTACATTAGCTACTACACTCAGTGTACTCACTAGGTAGCCTTGTGCTACATTAGCTACTACACACAGTGTACTCACTAGGTAGCCTTGTGCTACATTAGCTACTACACTCAGTGTACTCACTAGGTAGCCTTGTACTACATTAGCTACTACACACAGTGTACTCACTAGGTAGCCTTGTGTTACATTAGCTACTACACACAGTGTACTCACTAGGTAGCCTTGTACTACATTAGCTACTACACACAGTGTACTCACTAGGTAGCCTTGTGTTACATTAGCTACTACACACAGTGTACTCACTAGGTAGCCTTGTGTTACATTAGCTACTACACACAGTGTACTCACTAGGTAGCCTTGTGTTACATTAGCTACTACACTCAGTGTACTCACTAGGTAGCCTTGTGTTACATTAGCTACTACACACAGTGTACTCACTAGGTAGCCTTGTGCTACATTAGCTACTACACACAGTGTACTCACTAGGTAGCCTTGTGTTACATTAGCTACTACACTCAGTGTGCTCACTAGGTAGCCTTGTGCTACATTAGCTACTACACACAGTGTACTCACTAGGTAGCCTTGTGTTACATTAGCTACTACACACAGTGTACTCACTAGGTAGCCTTGTGTTACATTAGCTACTACACACAGTGTACTCACTAGGTAGCCTTGTGTTACATTAGCTACTACACTCAGTGTACTCACTAGGTAGCCTTGTGTTACATTAGCTACTACACACAGTGTGCTCACTAGGTAGCCTTGTGCTACATTAGCTACTACACACAGTGTACTCACTAGGTAGCCTTGTGTTACATTAGCTACTACACACAGTGTACTCACTAGGTAGCCTTGTGTTACATTAGCTACTACACTCAGTGTACTCACTAGGTAGCCTTGTACTACATTAGCTACTACACACAGTGTACTCACTAGGTAGCCTTGTACTACATTAGCTACTACACTCAGTGTACTCACTAGGTAGCCTTGTGTTACATTAGCTACTACACACAGTGTACTCACTAGGTAGCCTTGTGTTACATTAGCTACTACACACAGTGTACTCACTAGGTAGCCTTGTACTACATTAGCTACTACACACAGTGTGCTCACTAGGTAGCCTTGTGTTACATTAGCTACTACACTCAGTGTACTCACTAGGTAGCCTTGTGCTACATTAGCTACTACACACAGTGTACTCACTAGGTAGCCTTGTACTACATTAGCTACTACACACAGTGTACTCACTAGGTAGCCTTGTACTACATTAGCTACTACACACAGTGTACTCACTAGGTAGCCTTGTACTACATTAGCTACTACACACAGTGTACTCACTAGGTAGCCTTGTACTACATTAGCTACTACACACAGTGTACTCACTAGGTAGCCTTGTGTTACATTAGCTACTACACACAGTGTGCTCACTAGGTAGCCTTGTGTTACATTAGCTACTACACACAGTGTACTCACTAGGTAGCCTTGTACTACATTAGCTACTACACACAGTGTACTCACTAGGTAGCCTTGTGCTACATTAGCTACTACACACAGTGTACTCACTAGGTAGCCTTGTACTACATTAGCTACTACACACAGTGTACTCACTAGGTAGCCTTGTGCTACATTAGCTACTACACACAGTGTACTCACTAGGTAGCCTTGTACTACATTAGCTACTACACACAGTGTACTCACTAGGTAGCCTTGTGCTACATTAGCTACTACACACAGTGTACTCACTAGGTAGCCTTGTACTACATTAGCTACTACACACAGTGTGCTCACTAGGTAGCCTTGTACTACATTAGCTACTACACACAGTGTACTCACTAGGTAGCCTTGTGTTACATTAGCTACTACACACAGTGTGCTCACTAGGTAGCCTTGTGTTACATTAGCTACTACACACAGTGTACTCACTAGGTAGCCTTGTGTTACATTAGCTACTACACACAGTGTACTCACTAGGTAGCCTTGTACTACATTAGCTACTACACACAGTGTACTCACTAGGTAGCCTTGTGTTACATTAGCTACTACACACAGTGTACTCACTAGGTAGCCTTGTGTTACATTAGCTACTACACACAGTGTACTCACTAGGTAGCCTTGTGTTACATTAGCTACTACACACAGTGTACTCACTAGGTAGCCTTGTACTACATTAGCTACTACACACAGTGTACTCACTAGGTAGCCTTGTACTACATTAGCTACTACACACAGTGTGCTCACTAGGTAGCCTTGTACTACATTAGCTACTACACACAGTGTACTCACTAGGTAGCCTTGTGCTACATTAGCTACTACACACAGTGTGCTCACTAGGTAGCCTTGTACTACATTAGCTACTACACTCAGTGTACTCACTAGGTAGCCTTGTGTTACATTAGCTACTACACACAGTGTACTCACTAGGTAGCCTTGTGCTACATTAGCTACTACACACAGTGTACTCACTGGGTAGCCTTGTGTTACATTAGCTACTACACACAGTGTGCTCACTAGGTAGCCTTGTGTTACATTAGCTACTACACACAGTGTACTCACTAGGTAGCCTTGTACTACATTAGCTACTACACACAGTGTACTCACTAGGTAGCCTTGTGTTACATTAGCTACTACACACAGTGTACTCACTAGGTAGCCTTGTGTTACATTAGCTACTACACACAGTGTACTCACTAGGTAGCCTTGTGTTACATTAGCTACTACACTCAGTGTACTCACTAGGTAGCCTTGTGTTACATTAGCTACTACACTCAGTGTACTCACTAGGTAGCCTTGTGTTACATTAGCTACTACACTCAGTGTACTCACTAGGTAGCCTTGTGTTACATTAGCTACTACACTCAGTGTACTCACTAGGTAGCCTTGTACTACATTAGCTACTACACTCAGTGTACTCACTAGGTAGCCTTGTGTTACATTAGCTACTACACACAGTGTACTCACTAGGTAGCCTTGTACTACATTAGCTACTACACACAGTGTACTCACTAGGTAGCCTTGTGTTACATTAGCTACTACACTCAGTGTACTCACTAGGTAGCCTTGTGTTACATTAGCTACTACACTCAGTGTACTCACTAGGTAGCCTTGTGTTACATTAGCTACTACACTCAGTGTACTCACTAGGTAGCCTTGTGTTACATTAGCTACTACACACAGTGTACTCACTAGGTAGCCTTGTGTTACATTAGCTACTACACACAGTGTACTCACTAGGTAGCCTTGTGCTACATTAGCTACTACACTCAGTGTACTCACTAGGTAGCCTTGTGTTACATTAGCTACTACACTCAGTGTACTCACTAGGTAGCCTTGTACTACATTAGCTACTACACTCAGTGTACTCACTAGGTAGCCTTGTGTTACATTAGCTACTACACACAGTGTACTCACTAGGTAGCCTTGTGTTACATTAGCTACTACACACAGTGTACTCACTAGGTAGCCTTGTGTTACATTAGCTACTACACACAGTGTACTCACTAGGTAGCCTTGTGTTACATTAGCTACTACACTCAGTGTACTCACTAGGTAGCCTTGTGTTACATTAGCTACTACACTCAGTGTACTCACTAGGTAGCCTTGTGTTACATTAGCTACTACACACAGTGTGCTCACTAGGTAGCCTTGTGTTACATTAGCTACTACACTCAGTGTACTCACTAGGTAGCCTTGTGTTACATTAGCTACTACACACAGTGTACTCACTAGGTAGCCTTGTGCTACATTAGCTACTACACTCAGTGTACTCACTAGGTAGCCTTGTGTTACATTAGCTACTACACACAGTGTACTCACTAGGTAGCCTTGTGTTACATTAGCTACTACACACAGTGTACTCACTAGGTAGCCTTGTGTTACATTAGCTACTACACTCAGTGTACTCACTAGGTAGCCTTGTACTACATTAGCTACTACACTCAGTGTACTCACTAGGTAGCCTTGTGTTACATTAGCTACTACACACAGTGTACTCACTAGGTAGCCTTGTGCTACATTAGCTACTACACACAGTGTACTCACTAGGTAGC
The DNA here is from genome assembly GCA_946902985.2 of Meconema thalassinum. Classification (NCBI taxonomy): domain Eukaryota; kingdom Metazoa; phylum Arthropoda; class Insecta; order Orthoptera; family Tettigoniidae; genus Meconema; species Meconema thalassinum. The sequence goes on along the minus strand of OX336400.1, from coordinate 213,189,731 downwards.
CTTGTACTACATTAGCTACTACACACAGTGTACTCACTAGGTAGCCTTGTGTTACATTAGCTACTACACACAGTGTACTCACTAGGTAGCCTTGTACTACATTAGCTACTACACTCAGTGTACTCACTAGGTAGCCTTGTACTACATTAGCTACTACACTCAGTGTACTCACTAGGTAGCCTTGTACTACATTAGCTACTACACACAGTGTACTCACTAGGTAGCCTTGTACTACATTAGCTACTACACTCAGTGTACTCACTAGGTAGCCTTGTGTTACATTAGCTACTACACACAGTGTGCTCACTAGGTAGCCTTGTGTTACATTAGCTACTACACTCAGTGTACTCACTAGGTAGCCTTGTGTTACATTAGCTACTACACACAGTGTGCTCACTAGGTAGCCTTGTACTACATTAGCTACTACACACAGTGTGCTCACTAGGTAGCCTTGTGTTACATTAGCTACTACACACAGTGTACTCACTAGGTAGCCTTGTGTTACATTAGCTACTACACACAGTGTACTCACTAGGTAGCCTTGTGTTACATTAGCTACTACACACAGTGTGCTCACTAGGTAGCCTTGTGCTACATTAGCTACTACACACAGTGTACTCACTAGGTAGCCTTGTACTACATTAGCTACTACACACAGTGTGCTCACTAGGTAGCCTTGTACTACATTAGCTACTACACACAGTGTACTCACTAGGTAGCCTTGTGTTACATTAGCTACTACACACAGTGTACTCACTAGGTAGCCTTGTGTTACATTAGCTACTACACACAGTGTACTCACTAGGTAGCCTTGTACTACATTAGCTACTACACACAGTGTACTCACTAGGTAGCCTTGTACTACATTAGCTACTACACACAGTGTACTCACTAGGTAGCCTTGTGTTACATTAGCTACTACACACAGTGTACTCACTAGGTAGCCTTGTACTACATTAGCTACTACACACAGTGTACTCACTAGGTAGCCTTGTACTACATTAGCTACTACACTCAGTGTACTCACTAGGTAGCCTTGTGTTACATTAGCTACTACACACAGTGTACTCACTAGGTAGCCTTGTGCTACATTAGCTACTACACTCAGTGTACTCACTAGGTAGCCTTGTACTACATTAGCTACTACACACAGTGTACTCACTAGGTAGCCTTGTGTTACATTAGCTACTACACACAGTGTACTCACTAGGTAGCCTTGTACTACATTAGCTACTACACTCAGTGTACTCACTAGGTAGCCTTGTACTACATTAGCTACTACACTCAGTGTACTCACTAGGTAGCCTTGTACTACATTAGCTACTACACACAGTGTACTCACTAGGTAGCCTTGTACTACATTAGCTACTACACTCAGTGTACTCACTAGGTAGCCTTGTGTTACATTAGCTACTACACACAGTGTGCTCACTAGGTAGCCTTGTGTTACATTAGCTACTACACACAGTGTACTCACTAGGTAGCCTTGTACTACATTAGCTACTACACACAGTGTACTCACTAGGTAGCCTTGTGTTACATTAGCTACTACACTCAGTGTACTCACTAGGTAGCCTTGTGTTACATTAGCTACTACACACAGTGTACTCACTAGGTAGCCTTGTGTTACATTAGCTACTACACTCAGTGTACTCACTAGGTAGCCTTGTACTACATTAGCTACTACACTCAGTGTACTCACTAGGTAGCCTTGTACTACATTAGCTACTACACACAGTGTGCTCACTAGGTAGCCTTGTGTTACATTAGCTACTACACTCAGTGTACTCACTAGGTAGCCTTGTGTTACATTAGCTACTACACACAGTGTGCTCACTAGGTAGCCTTGTACTACATTAGCTACTACACACAGTGTGCTCACTAGGTAGCCTTGTGTTACATTAGCTACTACACACAGTGTACTCACTAGGTAGCCTTGTGTTACATTAGCTACTACACACAGTGTACTCACTAGGTAGCCTTGTGTTACATTAGCTACTACACACAGTGTGCTCACTAGGTAGCCTTGTGCTACATTAGCTACTACACACAGTGTACTCACTAGGTAGCCTTGTACTACATTAGCTACTACACACAGTGTGCTCACTAGGTAGCCTTGTACTACATTAGCTACTACACACAGTGTACTCACTAGGTAGCCTTGTGTTACATTAGCTACTACACACAGTGTACTCACTAGGTAGCCTTGTGTTACATTAGCTACTACACACAGTGTACTCACTAGGTAGCCTTGTACTACATTAGCTACTACACACAGTGTACTCACTAGGTAGCCTTGTGCTACATTAGCTACTACACACAGTGTGCTCACTAGGTAGCCTTGTGTTACATTAGCTACTACACACAGTGTACTCACTAGGTAGCCTTGTGTTACCTTAGCTACTACACACAGTGTACTCACTAGGTAGCCTTGTGTTACATTAGCTACTACACTCAGTGTACTCACTAGGTAGCCTTGTACTACATTAGCTACTACACTCAGTGTACTCACTAGGTAGCCTTGTGTTACATTAGCTACTACACACAGTGTACTCACTAGGTAGCCTTGTGTTACATTAGCTACTACACACAGTGTACTCACTAGGTAGCCTTGTGTTACATTAGCTACTACACACAGTGTACTCACTAGGTAGCCTTGTGTTACATTAGCTACTACACACAGTGTACTCACTAGGTAGCCTTGTGTTACATTAGCTACTACACACAGTGTACTCACTAGGTAGCCTTGTACTACATTAGCTACTACACACAGTGTACTCACTAGGTAGCCTTGTACTACATTAGCTACTACACACAGTGTACTCACTAGGTAGCCTTGTGTTACATTAGCTACTACACACAGTGTACTCACTAGGTAGCCTTGTGTTACATTAGCTACTACACACAGTGTGCTCACTAGGTAGCCTTGTGTTACATTAGCTACTACACTCAGTGTACTCACTAGGTAGCCTTGTACTACATTAGCTACTACACTCAGTGTGCTCACTAGGTAGCCTTGTACTACATTAGCTACTACACTCAGTGTACTCACTAGGTAGCCTTGTACTACATTAGCTACTACACACAGTGTACTCACTAGGTAGCCTTGTACTACATTAGCTACTACACACAGTGTACTCACTAGGTAGCCTTGTGTTACATTAGCTACTACACACAGTGTACTCACTAGGTAGCCTTGTGTTACATTAGCTACTACACACAGTGTACTCACTAGGTAGCCTTGTGTTACATTAGCTACTACACACAGTGTACTCACTAGGTAGCCTTGTGTTACATTAGCTACTACACACAGTGTACTCACTAGGTAGCCTTGTGTTACATTAGCTACTACACTCAGTGTACTCACTAGGTAGCCTTGTGTTACATTAGCTACTACACACAGTGTGCTCACTAGGTAGCCTTGTACTACATTAGCTACTACACACAGTGTGCTCACTAGGTAGCCTTGTACTACATTAGCTACTACACACAGTGTACTCACTAGGTAGCCTTGTGTTACATTAGCTACTACACACAGTGTACTCACTAGGTAGCCTTGTACTACATTAGCTACTACACACAGTGTGCTCACTAGGTAGCCTTGTACTACATTAGCTACTACACACAGTGTACTCACTAGGTAGCCTTGTGTTACATTAGCTACTACACACAGTGTACTCACTAGGTAGCCTTGTACTACATTAGCTACTACACACAGTGTGCTCACTAGGTAGCCTTGTACTACATTAGCTACTACACTCAGTGTACTCACTAGGTAGCCTTGTACTACATTAGCTACTACACACAGTGTACTCACTAGGTAGCCTTGTACTACATTAGCTACTACACACAGTGTGCTCACTAGGTAGCCTTGTACTACATTAGCTACTACACACAGTGTACTCACTAGGTAGCCTTGTGTTACATTAGCTACTACACACAGTGTACTCACTAGGTAGCCTTGTACTACATTAGCTACTACACTCAGTGTACTCACTAGGTAGCCTTGTGTTACATTAGCTACTACACACAGTGTACTCACTAGGTAGCCTTGTGTTACATTAGCTACTACACACAGTGTACTCACTAGGTAGCCTTGTGTTACATTAGCTACTACACACAGTGTACTCACTAGGTAGCCTTGTACTACATTAGCTACTACACACAGTGTACTCACTAGGTAGCCTTGTGTTACATTAGCTACTACACACAGTGTACTCACTAGGTAGCCTTGTACTACATTAGCTACTACACACAGTGTACTCACTAGGTAGCCTTGTACTACATTAGCTACTACACACAGTGTACTCACTAGGTAGCCTTGTGTTACATTAGCTACTACACACAGTGTACTCACTAGGTAGCCTTGTGCTACATTAGCTACTACACACAGTGTACTCACTAGGTAGCCTTGTACTACATTAGCTACTACACACAGTGTACTCACTAGGTAGCCTTGTGTTACATTAGCTACTACACACAGTGTACTCACTAGGTAGCCTTGTGTTACATTAGCTACTACACACAGTGTACTCACTAGGTAGCCTTGTGTTACATTAGCTACTACACTCAGTGTACTCACTAGGTAGCCTTGTGCTACATTAGCTACTACACACAGTGTACTCACTAGGTAGCCTTGTACTACATTAGCTACTACACTCAGTGTACTCACTAGGTAGCCTTGTGTTACATTAGCTACTACACACAGTGTACTCACTAGGTAGCCTTGTGCTACATTAGCTACTACACACAGTGTACTCACTAGGTAGCCTTGTGTTACATTAGCTACTACACTCAGTGTACTCACTAGGTAGCCTTGTGTTACATTAGCTACTACACACAGTGTGCTCACTAGGTAGCCTTGTGCTACATTAGCTACTACACACACTGTACTCACTAGGTAGCCTTGTGTTACATTAGCTACTACACTCAGTGTACTCACTAGGTAGCCTTGTGTTACATTAGCTACTACACACAGTGTACTCACTAGGTAGCCTTGTGTTACATTAGCTACTACACACAGTGTACTCACTAGGTAGCCTTGTGTTACATTAGCTACTACACACAGTGTACTCACTAGGTAGCCTTGTGTTACATTAGCTACTACACACAGTGTACTCACTAGGTAGCCTTGTGTTACATTAGCTACTACACACAGTGTACTCACTAGGTAGCCTTGTGTTACATTAGCTACTACACACAGTGTACTCACTAGGTAGCCTTGTGTTACATTAGCTACTACACACAGTGTACTCACTAGGTAGCCTTGTGTTACATTAGCTACTACACACAGTGTACTCACTAGGTAGCCTTGTGTTACATTAGCTACTACACTCAGTGTACTCACTAGGTAGCCTTGTGTTACATTAGCTACTACACTCAGTGTACTCACTAGGTAGCCTTGTGTTACATTAGCTACTACACACAGTGTACTCACTAGGTAGCCTTGTGCTACATTAGCTACTACACTCAGTGTACTCACTAGGTAGCCTTGTGTTACATTAGCTACTACACACAGTGTACTCACTAGGTAGCCTTGTGTTACATTAGCTACTACACTCAGTGTACTCACTAGGTAGCCTTGTGTTACATTAGCTACTACACTCAGTGTACTCACTAGGTAGCCTTGTGTTACATTAGCTACTACACTCAGTGTGCTCACTAGGTAGCCTTGTGTTACATTAGCTACTACACACAGTGTACTCACTAGGTAGCCTTGTACTACATTAGCTACTACACACAGTGTACTCACTAGGTAGCCTTGTACTACATTAGCTACTACACACAGTGTGCTCACTAGGTAGCCTTGTACTACATTAGCTACTACACACAGTGTACTCACTAGGTAGCCTTGTGTTACATTAGCTACTACACACAGTGTACTCACTAGGTAGCCTTGTACTACATTAGCTACTACACACAGTGTACTCACTAGGTAGCCTTGTACTACATTAGCTACTACACACAGTGTACTCACTAGGTAGCCTTGTGTTACATTAGCTACTACACACAGTGTACTCACTAGGTAGCCTTGTGCTACATTAGCTACTACACTCAGTGTACTCACTAGGTAGCCTTGTGTTACATTAGCTACTACACACAGTGTACTCACTAGGTAGCCTTGTACTACATTAGCTACTACACTCAGTGTACTCACTAGGTAGCCTTGTGTTACATTAGCTACTACACACAGTGTACTCACTAGGTAGCCTTGTGTTACATTAGCTACTACACACAGTGTACTCACTAGGTAGCCTTGTGTTACATTAGCTACTACACACAGTGTACTCACTAGGTAGCCTTGTGTTACATTAGCTACTACACACAGTGTGCTCACTAGGTAGCCTTGTACTACATTAGCTACTACACACAGTGTGCTCACTAGGTAGCCTTGTGTTACATTAGCTACTACACACAGTGTACTCACTAGGTAGCCTTGTGTTACATTAGCTACTACACACAGTGTACTCACTAGGTAGCCTTGTGTTACATTAGCTACTACACACAGTGTACTCACTAGGTAGCCTTGTGTTACATTAGCTACTACACACAGTGTACTCACTAGGTAGCCTTGTACTACATTAGCTACTACACACAGTGTACTCACTAGGTAGCCTTGTGTTACATTAGCTACTACACACAGTGTACTCACTAGGTAGCCTTGTGTTACATTAGCTACTACACACAGTGTGCTCACTAGGTAGCCTTGTACTACATTAGCTACTACACTCAGTGTACTCACTAGGTAGCCTTGTGCTACATTAGCTACTACACTCAGTGTACTCACTAGGTAGCCTTGTACTACATTAGCTACTACACACAGTGTACTCACTAGGTAGCCTTGTGTTACATTAGCTACTACACACAGTGTACTCACTAGGTAGCCTTGTGTTACATTAGCTACTACACACAGTGTACTCACTAGGTAGCCTTGTGTTACATTAGCTACTACACTCAGTGTACTCACTAGGTAGCCTTGTGTTACATTAGCTACTACACTCAGTGTACTCACTAGGTAGCCTTGTGTTACATTAGCTACTACACACAGTGTACTCACTAGGTAGCCTTGTACTACATTAGCTACTACACACAGTGTACTCACTAGGTAGCCTTGTGCTACATTAGCTACTACACACAGTGTACTCACTAGGTAGCCTTGTACTACATTAGCTACTACACACAGTGTACTCACTAGGTAGCCTTGTACTACATTAGCTACTACACACAGTGTACTCACTAGGTAGCCTTGTGTTACATTAGCTACTACACACAGTGTGCTCACTAGGTAGCCTTGTGTTACATTAGCTACTACACTCAGTGTACTCACTAGGTAGCCTTGTGTTACATTAGCTACTACACTCAGTGTACTCACTAGGTAGCCTTGTGTTACATTAGCTACTACACACAGTGTACTCACTAGGTAGCCTTGTGTTACATTAGCTACTACACACAGTGTACTCACTAGGTAGCCTTGTGTTACATTAGCTACTACACTCAGTGTACTCACTAGGTAGCCTTGTACTACATTAGCTACTACACTCAGTGTACTCACTAGGTAGCCTTGTGTTACATTAGCTACTACACTCAGTGTACTCACTAGGTAGCCTTGTACTACATTAGCTACTACACACAGTGTACTCACTAGGTAGCCTTGTGTTACATTAGCTACTACACTCAGTGTACTCACTAGGTAGCCTTGTGTTACATTAGCTACTACACACAGTGTACTCACTAGGTAGCCTTGTACTACATTAGCTACTACACACAGTGTGCTCACTAGGTAGCCTTGTGTTACATTAGCTACTACACACAGTGTACTCACTAGGTAGCCTTGTACTACATTAGCTACTACACACAGTGTACTCACTAGGTAGCCTTGTGTTACATTAGCTACTACTCTCAGTGTACTCACTAGGTAGCCTTGTACTACATTAGCTACTACACACAGTGTACTCACTAGGTAGCCTTGTGTTACATTAGCTACTACACACAGTGTACTCACTAGGTAGCCTTGTACTACATTAGCTACTACACTCAGTGTACTCACTAGGTAGCCTTGTGTTACATTAGCTACTACACTCAGTGTACTCACTAGGTAGCCTTGTACTACATTAGCTACTACACACAGTGTACTCACTAGGTAGCCTTGAGTTACATTAGCTACTACACACAGTGTACTCACTAGGTAGCCTTGTACTACATTAGCTACTACACACAGTGTACTCACTAGGTAGCCTTGTGTTACATTAGCTACTACACTCAGTGTACTCACTAGGTAGCCTTGTGTTACATTAGCTACTACACACAGTGTACTCACTAGGTAGCCTTGTGTTACATTAGCTACTACACACAGTGTACTCACTAGGTAGCCTTGTGTTACATTAGCTACTACACTCAGTGTACTCACTAGGTAGCCTTGTACTACATTAGCTACTACACACAGTGTACTCACTAGGTAGCCTTGTACTACATTAGCTACTACACTCAGTGTACTCACTAGGTAGCCTTGTGTTACATTAGCTACTACACACAGTGTACTCACTAGGTAGCCTTGTGTTACATTAGCTACTACACTCAGTGTACTCACTAGGTAGCCTTGTACTACATTAGCTACTACACACAGTGTACTCACTAGGTAGCCTTGTACTACATTAGCTACTACACTCAGTGTACTCACTAGGTAGCCTTGTACTACATTAGCTACTACACACAGTGTACTCACTAGGTAGCCTTGAGTTACATTAGCTACTACACACAGTGTACTCACTAGGTAGCCTTGTGTTACATTAGCTACTACACTCAGTGTACTCACTAGGTAGCCTTGTGTTACATTAGCTTCTACACACAGTGTACTCACTAGGTAGCCTTGTGTTACATTAGCTACTACACACAGTGTACTCACTAGGTAGCCTTGTACTACATTAGCTACTACACACAGTGTACTCACTAGGTAGCCTTGTGTTACATTAGCTACTACACACAGTGTACTCACTAGGTAGCCTTGTACTACATTAGCTACTACACACAGTGTACTCACTAGGTAGCCTTGTGTTACATTAGCTACTACACACAGTGTACTCACTAGGTAGCCTTGTACTACATTAGCTACTACACACAGTGTACTCACTAGGTAGCCTTGTGTTACATTAGCTTCTACACACAGTGTACTCACTAGGTAGCCTTGTGTTACATTAGCTACTACACACAGTGTACTCACTAGGTAGCCTTGTACTACATTAGCTACTACACACAGTGTACTCACTAGGTAGCCTTGTGTTACATTAGCTACTACACACAGTGTACTCACTAGGTAGCCTTGTGCTACATTAGCTACTACACACAGTGTACTCACTAGGTAGCCTTGTGCTACATTAGCTACTACACACAGTGTACTCACTAGGTAGCCTTGTGTTACATTAGCTACTACACACAGTGTACTCACTAGGTAGCCTTGTGTTACATTAGCTACTACACACAGTGTACTCACTAGGTAGCCTTGTACTACATTAGCTACTACACACAGTGTACTCACTAGGTAGCCTTGTACTACATTAGCTACTACACTCAGTGTACTCACTAGGTAGCCTTGTGCTACATTAGCTACTACACACAGTGTGCTCACTAGGTAGCCTTGTGTTACATTAGCTACTACACTCAGTGTACTCACTAGGTAGCCTTGTACTACATTAGCTACTACACTCAGTGTACTCACTAGGTAGCCTTGTGTTACATTAGCTACTACACTCAGTGTACTCACTAGGTAGCCTTGTGTTACATTAGCTACTACACACAGTGTACTCACTAGGTAGCCTTGTGTTACATTAGCTACTACACACAGTGTACTCACTAGGTAGCCTTGTGTTACATTAGCTACTACACACAGTGTACTCACTAGGTAGCCTTGTGTTACATTAGCTACTACACACAGTGTACTCACTAGGTAGCCTTGTGTTACATTAGCTACTACACTCAGTGTACTCACTAGGTAGCCTTGTGTTACATTAGCTACTACACACAGTGTACTCACTAGGTAGCCTTGTGTTACATTAGCTACTACACACAGTGTACTCACTAGGTAGCCTTGTGTTACATTAGCTACTACACACAGTGTACTCACTAGGTAGCCTTGTGCTACATTAGCTACTACACTCAGTGTACTCACTAGGTAGCCTTGTACTACATTAGCTACTACACACAGTGTACTCACTAGGTAGCCTTGTGTTACATTAGCTACTACACACAGTGTACTCACTAGGTAGCCTTGTGTTACATTAGCTACTACACACAGTGTACTCACTAGGTAGCCTTGTACTACATTAGCTACTACACACAGTGTACTCACTAGGTAGCCTTGTGTTACATTAGCTACTACACACAGTGTACTCACTAGGTAGCCTTGTGTTACATTAGCTACTACACACAGTGTACTCACTAGGTAGCCTTGTGTTACATTAGCTACTACACACAGTGTACTCACTAGGTAGCCTTGTACTACATTAGCTACTACACTCAGTGTACTCACTAGGTAGCCTTGTGTTACATTAGCTACTACACACAGTGTACTCACTAGGTAGCCTTGTGTTACATTAGCTACTACACTCAGTGTACTCACTAGGTAGCCTTGTACTACATTAGCTACTACACTCAGTGTACTCACTAGGTAGCCTTGTGTTACATTAGCTACTACACTCAGTGTACTCACTAGGTAGCCTTGTACTACATTAGCTACTACACACAGTGTACTCACTAGGTAGCCTTGTGTTACATTAGCTACTACACACAGTGTGCTCACTAGGTAGCCTTGTGTTACATTAGCTACTACACACAGTGTACTCACTAGGTAGCCTTGTGCTACATTAGCTACTACACACAGTGTACTCACTAGGTAGCCTTGTGCTACATTAGCTACTACACACAGTGTACTCACTAGGTAGCCTTGTGCTACATTAGCTACTACACTCAGTGTACTCACTAGGTAGCCTTGTGCTACATTAGCTACTACACACAGTGTACTCACTAGGTAGCCTTGTACTACATTAGCTACTACACTCAGTGTACTCACTAGGTAGCCTTGTGTTACATTAGCTACTACACACAGTGTACTCACTAGGTAGCCTTGTGTTACATTAGCTACTACACACAGTGTACTCACTAGGTAGCCTTGTGCTACATTAGCTACTACACACAGTGTACTCACTAGGTAGCCTTGTGTTACATTAGCTACTACACACAGTGTACTCACTAGGTAGCCTTGTGTTACATTAGCTACTACACACAGTGTACTCACTAGGTAGCCTTGTACTACATTAGCTACTACACTCAGTGTACTCACTAGGTAGCCTTGTGTTACATTAGCTACTACACACAGTGTACTCACTAGGTAGCCTTGTGTTACATTAGCTACTACACACAGTGTACTCACTAGGTAGCCTTGTACTACATTAGCTACTACACACAGTGTACTCACTAGGTAGCCTTGTGTTACATTAGCTACTACACACAGTGTACTCACTAGGTAGCCTTGTGTTACATTAGCTACTACACACAGTGTACTCACTAGGTAGCCTTGTGTTACATTAGCTACTACACTCAGTGTACTCACTAGGTAGCCTTGTGCTACATTAGCTACTACACTCAGTGTACTCACTAGGTAGCCTTGTGTTACATTAGCTACTACACACAGTGTACTCACTAGGTAGCCTTGTACTACATTAGCTACTACACACAGTGTACTCACTAGGTAGCCTTGTACTACATTAGCTACTACACACAGTGTACTCACTAGGTAGCCTTGTACTACATTAGCTACTACACACAGTGTACTCACTAGGTAGCCTTGTGTTACATTAGCTACTACACACAGTGTACTCACTAGGTAGCCTTGTACTACATTAGCTACTACACACAGTGTACTCACTAGGTAGCCTTGTGTTACATTAGCTACTACACACAGTGTACTCACTAGGTAGCCTTGTGTTACATTAGCTACTACACACAGTGTACTCACTAGGTAGCCTTGTGTTACATTAGCTACTACACACAGTGTACTCACTAGGTAGCCTTGTGTTACATTAGCTACTACACACAGTGTACTCACTAGGTAGCCTTGTACTACATTAGCTACTACACACAGTGTACTCACTAGGTAGACTTGTGTTACATTAGCTACTACACACAGTGTACTCACTAGGTAGCCTTGTGTTACATTAGCTACTACACACAGTGTGCTCACTAGGTAGCCTTGTGTTACATTAGCTACTACACACAGTGTACTCACTAGGTAGCCTTGTACTACATTAGCTACTACACACAGTGTACTCACTAGGTAGCCTTGTGTTACATTAGCTACTACACACAGTGTACTCACTAGGTAGCCTTGTGTTACATTAGCTACTACACACAGTGTACTCACTAGGTAGCCTTGTGTTACATTAGCTACTACACACAGTGTACTCACTAGGTAGCCTTGTACTACATTAGCTACTACACACAGTGTACTCACTAGGTAGCCTTGTGTTACATTAGCTACTACACACAGTGTACTCACTAGGTAGCCTTGTACTACATTAGCTACTACACACAGTGTACTCACTAGGTAGCCTTGTGTTACATTAGCTACTACACACAGTGTACTCACTAGGTAGCCTTGTGTTACATTAGCTACTACACACAGTGTGCTCACTAGGTAGCCTTGTGTTACATTAGCTACTACACACAGTGTACTCACTAGGTAGCCTTGTACTACATTAGCTACTACACACAGTGTACTCACTAGGTAGCCTTGTGTTACATTAGCTACTACACACAGTGTGCTCACTAGGTAGCCTTGTGTTACATTAGCTACTACACACAGTGTACTCACTAGGTAGCCTTGTACTACATTAGCTACTACACACAGTGTGCTCACTAGGTAGCCTTGTACTACATTAGCTACTATACACAGTGTACTCACTAGGTAGCCTTGTGCTACATTAGCTACTACACACAGTGTACTCACTAGGTAGCCTTGTGTTACATTAGCTACTACACTCAGTGTACTCACTAGGTGGCCTTGTGTTACATTAGCTACTACACTCAGTGTACTCACTAGGTAGCCTTGTGTTACATTAGCTACTACACACAGTGTGCTCACTAGGTAGCCTTGTGTTACATTAGCTACTACACTCAGTGTGCTCACTAGGTAGCCTTGTGTTACATTAGCTACTACACTCAGTGTACTCACTAGGTAGCCTTGTGTTACATTAGCTACTACACACAGTGTACTCACTAGGTAGCCTTGTGTTACATTAGCTACTACACTCAGTGTACTCACTAGGTAGCCTTGTGTTACATTAGCTACTACACACAGTGTACTCACTAGGTAGCCTTGTGTTACATTAGCTACTACACTCAGTGTACTCACTAGGTAGCCTTGTGCTACATTAGCTACTACACTCAGTGTACTCACTAGGTAGCCTTGTGCTACATTAGCTACTACACACAGTGTACTCACTAGGTAGCCTTGTGTTACATTAGCTACTACACACAATGTACTCACTAGGTAGCCTTGTACTACATTAGCTACTACACACAGTGTACTCACTAGGTAGCCTTGTACTACATTAGCTACTACACACAGTGTACTCACTAGGTAGCCTTGTACTACATTAGCTACTACACACAGTGTACTCACTAGGTAGCCTTGTGTTACATTAGCTACTACACACAGTGTACTCACTAGGTAGCCTTGTGTTACATTAGCTACTACACTCAGTGTGCTCACTAGGTAGCCTTGTGTTACATTAGCTACTACACACAGTGTACTCACTAGGTAGCCTTGTGTTACATTAGCTACTACACTCAGTGTACTCACTAGGTAGCCTTGTGTTACATTAGCTACTACACACAATGTACTCACTAGGTAGCCTTGTGTTACATTAGCTACTACACACAGTGTACTCACTAGGTAGCCTTGTGTTACATTAGCTACTACACACAGTGTACTCAGTAGGTAGCCTTGTACTACATTAGCTACTACACACAGTGTACTCACTAGGTAGCCTTGTACTACATTAGCTACTACACACAGTGTACTCACTAGGTAGCCTTGTACTACATTAGCTACTACACACAGTGTACTCACTAGGTAGCCTTGTACTACATTAGCTATTACACACAGTGTACTCACTAGGTAGCCTTGTGCTACATTAGCTACTACACACAGTGTACTCACTAGGTAGCCTTGTACTACATTAGCTACTACACACAGTGTGCTCACTAGGTAGCCTTGTGTTACATTAGCTACTACACACAGTGTACTCACTAGGTAGCCTTGTGTTACATTAGCTACTACACTCAGTGTGCTCACTAGGTAGCCTTGTGTTACATTAGCTACTACACTCAGTGTACTCACTAGGTAGCCTTGTACTACATTAGCTACTACACACAGTGTACTCACTAGGTAGCCTTGTGCTACATTAGCTACTACACACAGTGTACTCACTAGGTAGCCTTGTGCTACATTAGCTACTACACTCAGTGTACTCACTAGGTAGCCTTGTGCTACATTAGCTACTACACACAGTGTACTCACTAGGTAGCCTTGTGTTACATTAGCTACTACACACAGTGTACTCACTAGGTAGCCTTGTGTTACATTAGCTACTACACTCAGTGTACTCACTAGGTAGCCTTGTGTTACATTAGCTACTACACACAGTGTGCTCACTAGGTAGCCTTGTACTACATTAGCTACTACACACAGTGTGCTCACTAGGTAGCCTTGTACTACATTAGCTACTACACACAGTGTGCTCACTAGGTAGCCTTGTGTTACATTAGCTACTACACACAGTGTGCTCACTAGGTAGCCTTGTGTTACATTAGCTACTACACACAGTGTACTCACTAGGTAGCCTTGTGTTACATTAGCTACTACACTCAGTGTGCTCACTAGGTAGCCTTGTGTTACATTAGCTACTACACTCAGTGTACTCACTAGGTAGCCTTGTACTACATTAGCTACTACACACAGTGTACTCACTAGGTAGCCTTGTGCTACATTAGCTACTACACACAGTGTACTCACTAGGTAGCCTTGTGCTACATTAGCTACTACACTCAGTGTACTCACTAGGTAGCCTTGTGCTACATTAGCTACTACACTCAGTGTACTCACTAGGTAGCCTTGTACTACATTAGCTACTACACACAGTGTACTCACTAGGTAGCCTTGTGTTACATTAGCTACTACACACAGTGTACTCACTAGGTAGCCTTGTACTACATTAGCTACTACACTCA
Source organism: Meconema thalassinum (assembly GCA_946902985.2). NCBI lineage: Eukaryota > Metazoa > Arthropoda > Insecta > Orthoptera > Tettigoniidae > Meconema > Meconema thalassinum. The sequence goes on along the minus strand of OX336400.1, from coordinate 213,174,449 downwards.
GTGTACTCACTAGGTAGCCTTGTGTTACATTAGCTACTACACACAGTGTACTCACTAGGTAGCCTTGTACTACATTAGCTACTACACTCAGTGTACTCACTAGGTAGCCTTGTGTTACATTAGCTACTACACACAGTGTACTCACTAGGTAGCCTTGTGTTACATTAGCTACTACACTCAGTGTACTCACTAGGTAGCCTTGTGTTACATTAGCTACTACACACAGTGTACTCACTAGGTAGCCTTGTGTTACATTAGCTACTACACTCAGTGTACTCACTAGGTAGCCTTGTACTACATTAGCTACTACACACAGTGTACTCACTAGGTAGCCTTGTGTTACATTAGCTACTACACACAGTGTACTCACTAGGTAGCCTTGTGTTACATTAGCTACTACACACAGTGTACTCACTAGGTAGCCTTGTGTTACATTAGCTACTACACACAGTGTGCTCACTAGGTAGCCTTGTACTACATTAGCTACTACACACAGTGTACTCACTAGGTAGCCTTGTACTACATTAGCTACTACACACAGTGTACTCACTAGGTAGCCTTGTGTTACATTAGCTACTACACACAGTGTACTCACTAGGTAGCCTTGTGTTACATTAGCTACTACACTCAGTGTACTCACTAGGTAGCCTTGTGTTACATTAGCTACTACACACAGTGTACTCACTAGGTAGCCTTGTACTACATTAGCTACTACACTCAGTGTACTCACTAGGTAGCCTTGTGTTACATTAGCTACTACACACAGTGTACTCACTAGGTAGCCTTGTGTTACATTAGCTACTACACTCAGTGTACTCACTAGGTAGCCTTGTGTTACATTAGCTACTACACACAGTGTACTCACTAGGTAGCCTTGTGTTACATTAGCTACTACACTCAGTGTACTCACTAAGTAGCCTTGTGTTACATTAGCTACTACACACAGTGTACTCACTAGGTAGCCTTGTGTTACATTAGCTACTACACTCAGTGTACTCACTAGGTAGCCTTGTGTTACATTAGCTACTACACACAGTGTACTCACTAGGTAGCCTTGTGTTACATTAGCTACTACACTGAGTGTACTCACTAGGTAGCCTTGTGTTACATTAGCTACTACACACAGTGTACTCACTAAGTAGCCTTGTGTTACATTAGCTACTACACTGAGTGTACTCACTAGGTAGCCTTGTGTTACATTAGCTACTACACTGAGTGTACTCACTAAGTAGCCTTGTGTTACATTAGCTACTACACACAGTGTACTCACTAAGTAGCCTTGTGTTACATTAGCTACTACACTGAGTGTACTCACTAAGTAGCCTTGTGTTACATTAGCTACTACACTGAGTGTACTCACTAGGTAGCCTTGTGTTACATTAGCTACTACACACAGTGTACTCACTAGGTAGCCTTGTGTTACATTAGCTACTACACTCAGTGTACTCACTAAGTAGCCTTGTGTTACATTAGCTACTACACACAGTGTACTCACTAGGTAGCCTTGTGTTACATTAGCTACTACACTGAGTGTACTCACTAGGTAGCCTTGTGTTACATTAGCTACTACACTCAGTGTACTCACTAAGTAGCCTTGTGTTACATTAGCTACTACACACAGTGTACTCACTAGGTAGCCTTGTGTTACATTAGCTACTACACTGAGTGTACTCACTAGGTAGCCTTGTGTTACATTAGCTACTACACTCAGTGTACTCACTAGGTAGCCTTGTGTTACATTAGCTACTACACACAGTGTACTCACTAGGTAGCCTTGTACTACATTAGCTACTACACACAGTGTACTCACTAGGTAGCCTTGTGTTACATTAGCTACTACACTCAGTGTACTCACTAGGTAGCCTTGTGTTACATTAGCTACTACACACAGTGTACTCACTAGGTAGCCTTGTGTTACATTAGCTACTACACTCAGTGTACTCACTAGGTAGCCTTGTGTTACATTAGCTACTACACTCAGTGTACTCACTAGGTAGCCTTGTGTTACATTAGCTACTACACACAGTGTACTCACTAGGTAGCCTTGTGTTACATTAGCTACTACACTCAGTGTACTCACTAGGTAGCCTTGTGTTACATTAGCTACTACACACAGTGTACTCACTAGGTAGCCTTGTACTACATTAGCTACTACACACAGTGTACTCACTAGGTAGCCTTGTGTTACATTAGCTACTACACTCAGTGTACTCACTAGGTAGCCTTGTGTTACATTAGCTACTACACACAGTGTACTCACTAGGTAGCCTTGTGTTACATTAGCTACTACACTCAGTGTACTCACTAGGTAGCCTTGTGTTACATTAGCTACTACACACAGTGTACTCACTAGGTAGCCTTGTGTTACATTAGCTACTACACTCAGTGTACTCACTAGGTAGCCTTGTGTTACATTAGCTACTACACACAGTGTACTCACTAGGTAGCCTTGTGTTACATTAGCTACTACACTCAGTGTACTCACTAGGTAGCCTTGTGTTACATTAGCTACTACACACAGTGTACTCACTAGGTAGCCTTGTACTACATTAGCTACTACACACAGTGTACTCACTAGGTAGCCTTGTACTACATTAGCTACTACACACAGTGTACTCACTAGGTAGCCTTGTACTACATTAGCTACTACACACAGTGTACTCACTAGGTAGCCTTGTGTTACATTAGCTACTACACACAGTGTACTCACTAGGTAGCCTTGTGTTACATTAGCTACTACACTCAGTGTACTCACTAGGTAGCCTTGTGTTACATTAGCTACTACACTCAGTGTACTCACTAGGTAGCCTTGTGTTACATTAGCTACTACACACCGTGTACTCACTAGGTAGCCTTGTGTTACATTAGCTACTACACTCAGTGTACTCACTAGGTAGCCTTGTGTTACATTAGCTACTACACTCAGTGTACTCACTAGGTAGCCTTGTGTTACATTAGCTACTACACACAGTGTGCTCACTAGGTAGCCTTGTGTTACATTAGCTACTACACACAGTGTACTCACTAGGTAGCCTTGTGTTACATTAGCTACTACACACAGTGTGCTCACTAGGTAGCCTTGTACTACATTAGCTACTACACTCAGTGTGCTCACTAGGTAGCCTTGTGTTACATTAGCTACTACACACAGTGTACTCACTAGGTAGCCTTGTACTACATTAGCTACTACACACAGTGTACTCACTAGGTAGCCTTGTGTTACATTAGCTACTACACACAGTGTACTCACTAGGTAGCCTTGTACTACATTAGCTACTACACACAGTGTGCTCACTAGGTAGCCTTGTGTTACATTAGCTACTACACACAGTGTACTCACTAGGTAGCCTTGTACTACATTAGCTACTACACACAGTGTACTCACTAGGTAGCCTTGTGTTACATTAGCTACTACACACAGTGTGCTCACTAGGTAGCCTTGTGTTACATTAGCTACTACACACAGTGTACTCACTAGGTAGCCTTGTACTACATTAGCTACTACACACAGTGTACTCACTAGGTAGCCTTGTACTACATTAGCTACTACACACAGTGTACTCACTAGGTAGCCTTGTACTACATTAGCTACTACACTCAGTGTACTCACTAGGTAGCCTTGTACTACATTAGCTACTACACACAGTGTACTCACTAGGTAGCCTTGTGTTACATTAGCTACTACACACAGTGTACTCACTAGGTAGCCTTGTGTTACATTAGCTACTACACACAGTGTGCTCACTAGGTAGCCTTGTGTTACATTAGCTACTACACACAGTGTACTCACTAGGTAGCCTTGTACTACATTAGCTACTACACACAGTGTACTCACTAGGTAGCCTTGTACTACATTAGCTACTACACACAGTGTGCTCACTAGGTAGCCTTGTACTACATTAGCTACTACACACAGTGTACTCACTAGGTAGCCTTGTGCTACATTAGCTACTACACACAGTGTACTCACTAGGTAGCCTTGTGTTACATTAGCTACTACACACAGTGTACTCACTAGGTAGCCTTGTGCTACACTAGCTACTACACACAGTGTACTCACTAGGTAGCCTTGTGTTACATTAGCTACTACACACAGTGTACTCACTAGGTAGCCTTGTGTTACATTAGCTACTACACACAGTGTACTCACTAGGTAGCCTTGTGCTACATTAGCTACTACACACAGTGTACTCACTAGGTAGCCTTGTGTTACATTAGCTACTACACACAGTGTACTCACTAGGTAGCCTTGTGTTACATTAGCTACTACACACAGTGTACTCACTAGGTAGCCTTGTGTTACATTAGCTACTACACACAGTGTACTCACTAGGTAGCCTTGTGTTACATTAGCTACTACACTCAGTGTACTCACTAGGTAGCCTTGTGTTACATTAGCTACTACACACAGTGTACTCACTAGGTAGCCTTGTGTTACATTAGCTACTACACACAGTGTACTCACTAGGTAGCCTTGTGTTACATTAGCTACTACACACAGTGTACTCACTAGGTAGCCTTGTACTACATTAGCTACTACACTCAGTGTACTCACTAGGTAGCCTTGTACTACATTAGCTACTACACACAGTGTACTCACTAGGTAGCCTTGTGTTACATTAGCTACTACACACAGTGTACTCACTAGGTAGCCTTGTGTTACATTAGCTACTACACTGAGTGTACTCACTAGGTAGCCTTGTGTTACATTAGCTACTACACACAGTGTACTCACTAGGTAGCCTTGTACTACATTAGCTACTACACACAGTGTACTCACTAGGTAGCCTTGTGCTACATTAGCTACTACACACAGTGTACTCACTAGGTAGCCTTGTGTTACATTAGCTACTACACACAGTGTACTCACTAGGTAGCCTTGTGTTACATTAGCTACTACACACAGTGTACTCACTAGGTAGCCTTGTACTACATTAGCTACTACACACAGTGTACTCACTAGGTAGCCTTGTGTTACATTAGCTACTACACACAGTGTACTCACTAGGTAGCCTTGTGCTACATTAGCTACTACACACAGTGTACTCACTAGGTAGCCTTGTGTTACATTAGCTACTACACACAGTGTACTCACTAGGTAGCCTTGTGTTACATTAGCTACTACACTCAGTGTACTCACTAGGTAGCCTTGTACTACATTAGCTACTACACTCAGTGTACTCACTAGGCAGCCTTGTGTTACATTAGCTACTACACACAGTGTACTCACTAGGTAGCCTTGTGTTACATTAGCTACTACACACAGTGTACTCACTAGGTAGCCTTGTGTTACATTAGCTACTACACACAGTGTGCTCACTAGGTAGCCTTGTACTACATTAGCTACTACACACAGTGTACTCACTAGGTAGCCTTGTGTTACATTAGCTACTACACACAGTGTACTCACTAGGTAGCCTTGTGTTACATTAGCTACTACACACAGTGTACTCACTAGGTAGCCTTGTGCTACATTAGCTACTACACACAGTGTACTCACTAGGTAGCCTTGTGTTACATTAGCTACTACACACAGTGTACTCACTAGGTAGCCTTGTGTTACATTAGCTACTACACTCAGTGTACTCACTAGGTAGCCTTGTACTACATTAGCTACTACACTCAGTGTACTCACTAGGCAGCCTTGTGTTACATTAGCTACTACACACAGTGTACTCACTAGGTAGCCTTGTGTTACATTAGCTACTACACACAGTGTACTCACTAGGTAGCCTTGTGTTACATTAGCTACTACACACAGTGTGCTCACTAGGTAGCCTTGTACTACATTAGCTACTACACACAGTGTACTCACTAGGTAGCCTTGTGTTACATTAGCTACTACACACAGTGTACTCACTAGGTAGCCTTGTGTTACATTAGCTACTACACACAGTGTACTCACTAGGTAGCCTTGTGCTACATTAGCTACTACACACAGTGTACTCACTAGGTAGCCTTGTACTACATTAGCTACTACACACAGTGTGCTCACTAGGTAGCCTTGTGTTACATTAGCTACTACACTCAGTGTACTCACTAGGTAGCCTTGTGTTACATTAGCTACTACACACAGTGTACTCACTAGGTAGCCTTGTACTACATTAGCTACTACACACAGTGTACTCACTAGGTAGCCTTGTGTTACATTAGCTACTACACACAGTGTACTCACTAGGTAGCCTTGTACTACATTAGCTACTACACTCAGTGTACTCACTAGGTAGCCTTGTGTTACATTAGCTACTACACACAGTGTACTCACTAGGTAGCCTTGTACTACATTAGCTACTACACTCAGTGTACTCACTAGGTAGCCTTGTGTTACATTAGCTACTACACACAGTGTACTCACTAGGTAGCCTTGTGCTACATTAGCTACTACACACAGTGTACTCACTAGGTAGCCTTGTGTTACATTAGCTACTACACACAGTGTACTCACTAGGTAGCCTTGTACTACATTAGCTACTACAGACAGTGTACTCACTAGGTAGCCTTGTGTTACATTAGCTACTACACACAGTGTACTCACTAGGTAGCCTTGTGTTACATTAGCTACTACACACAGTGTACTCACTAGGTAGCCTTGTGTTACATTAGCTACTACACACAGTGTACTCACTAGGTAGCCTTGTGTTACATTAGCTACTACACTCAGTGTACTCACTAGGTAGCCTTGTACTACATTAGCTACTACACTCAGTGTACTCACTAGGTAGCCTTGTACTACATTAGCTACTAAACTCAGTGTACTCACTAGGTAGCCTTGTGTTACATTAGCTACTACACACAGTGTACTCACTAGGTAGCCTTGTGCTACATTAGCTACTACACAGAGTGTACTCACTAGGTAGCCTTGTGCTACATTAGCTACTACACACAGTGTACTCACTAGGTAGCCTTGTACTACATTAGCTACTACACACAGTGTACTCACTAGGTAGCCTTGTGTTACATTAGCTACTACACACAGTGTGCTCACTAGGTAGCCTTGTGTTACATTAGCTACTACACACAGTGTACTCACTAGGTAGCCTTGTGTTACATTAGCTACTACACACAGTGTACTCACTAGGTAGCCTTGTGTTACATTAGCTACTACACACAGTGTACTCACTAGGTAGCCTTGTGTTACATTAGCTACTACACACAGTGTACTCACTAGGTAGCCTTGTGTTACATTAGCTACTACACTCAGTGTACTCACTAGGTAGCCTTGTACTACATTAGCTACTACACACAGTGTACTCACTAGGTAGCCTTGTGTTACATTAGCTACTACACTCAGTGTACTCACTAGGTAGCCTTGTACTACATTAGCTACTACACACAGTGTACTCACTAGGTAGCCTTGTGTTACATTAGCTACTACACTCAGTGTACTCACTAGGTAGCCTTGTGTTACATTAGCTACTACACACAGTGTACTCACTAGGTAGCCTTGTGTTACATTAGCTACTACACACAGTGTACTCACTAGGTAGCCTTGTGTTACATTAGCTACTACACACAGTGTACTCACTAGGTAGCCTTGTGCTACATTAGCTACTACACACAGTGTACTCACTAGGTAGCCTTGTGTTACATTAGCTACTACACACAGTGTACTCACTAGGTAGCCTTGTACTACATTAGCTACTACACTCAGTGTACTCACTAGGTAGCCTTGTGTTACATTAGCTACTACACTCAGTGTACTCACTAGGTAGCCTTGTACTACATTAGCTACTACACACAGTGTACTCACTAGGTAGCCTTGTGTTACATTAGCTACTACACACAGTGTACTCACTAGGTAGCCTTGTACTACATTAGCTACTACACACAGTGTACTCACTAGGTAGCCTTGTGTTACATTAGCTACTACACACAGTGTACTCACTAGGTAGCCTTGTGTTACATTAGCTACTACACTCAGTGTACTCACTAGGTAGCCTTGTACTACATTAGCTACTACACACAGTGTGCTCACTAGGTAGCCTTGTGTTACATTAGCTACTACACACAGTGTACTCACTAGGTAGCCTTGTGCTACATTAGCTACTACACTCAGTGTACTCACTAGGTAGCCTTGTACTACATTAGCTACTACACGCAGTGTACTCACTAGGTAGCCTTGTACTACATTAGCTACTACACACAGTGTACTCGCTAGGTAGCCTTGTGTTACATTAGCTACTACACTCAGTGTACTCACTAGGTAGCCTTGTACTACATTAGCTACTACACTCAGTGTACTCACTAGGTAGCCTTGTGGTACATTAGCTACTACACACAGTGTACTCACTAGGTAGCCTTGTACTACATTAGCTACTACACACAGTGTACTCACTAGGTAGCCTTGTACTACATTAGCTACTACACACAGTGTACTCACTAGGTAGCCTTGTGTTACATTAGCTACTACACTCAGTGTACTCACTAGGTAGCCTTGTGTTACATTAGCTACTACACACAGTGTACTCACTAGGTAGCCTTGTGTTACATTAGCTACTACACACAGTGTACTCACTAGGTAGCCTTGTGTTACATTAGCTACTACACACAGTGTACTCACTAGGTAGCCTTGTGTTACATTAGCTACTACACTCAGTGTACTCACTAGGTAGCCTTGTACTACATTAGCTACTACACACAGTGTGCTCACTAGGTAGCCTTGTGTTACATTAGCTACTACACTCAGTGTACTCACTAGGTAGCCTTGTGTTACATTAGCTACTACACTCAGTGTACTCACTAGGTAGCCTTGTGTTACATTAGCTACTACACACAGTGTACTCACTAGGTAGCCTTGTGTTACATTAGCTACTACACACAGTGTACTCACTAGGTAGCCTTGTACTACATTAGCTACTACACACAGTGTACTCACTAGGTAGCCTTGTGTTACATTAGCTACTACACACAGTGTACTCACTAGGTAGCCTTGTGCTACATTAGCTACTACACACAGTGTACTCACTAGGTAGCCTTGTGTTACATTAGCTACTACACACAGTGTACTCACTAGGTAGCCTTGTGCTACATTAGCTACTACACTCAGTGTACTCACTAGGTAGCCTTGTGTTACATTAGCTACTACACACAGTGTACTCACTAGGTAGCCTTGTACTACATTAGCTACTACACACAGTGTACTCACTAGGTAGCCTTGTGTTACATTAGCTACTACACACAGTGTACTCACTAGGTAGCCTTGTACTACATTAGCTACTACACTCAGTGTACTCACTAGGTAGCCTTGTACTACATTAGCTACTACACTCAGTGTACTCACTAGGTAGCCTTGTGTTACATTAGCTACTACACACAGTGTACTCACTAGGTAGCCTTGTACTACATTAGCTACTACACACAGTGTACTCACTAGGTAGCCTTGTGTTACATTAGCTACTACACACAGTGTACTCACTAGGTAGCCTTGTGTTACATTAGCTACTACACACAGTGTACTCACTAGGTAGCCTTGTACTACATTAGCTACTACACACAGTGTACTCACTAGGTAGCCTTGTGCTACATTAGCTACTACACTCAGTGTACTCACTAGGTAGCCTTGTGTTACATTAGCTACTACACACAGTGTACTCACTAGGTAGCCTTGTGTTACATTAGCTACTACACACAGTGTACTCACTAGGTAGCCTTGTGTTACATTAGCTACTACACACAGTGTACTCACTAGGTAGCCTTGTGTTACATTAGCTACTACACACAGTGTACTCACTAGGTAGCCTTGTGCTACATTAGCTACTACACACAGTGTACTCACTAGGTAGCCTTGTGCTACATTAGCTACTACACACAGTGTACTCACTAGGTAGCCTTGTGTTACATTAGCTACTACACTCAGTGTACTCACTAGGTAGCCTTGTGTTACATTAGCTACTACACTCAGTGTACTCACTAGGTAGCCTTGTGCTACATTAGCTACTACACACAGTTTACTCACTAGGTAGCCTTGTACTACATTAGCTACTACACTCAGTGTACTCACTAGGTAGCCTTGTACTACATTAGCTACTACACACAGTGTACTCGCTAGGTAGCCTTGTGTTACATTAGCTACTACACTCAGTGTACTCACTAGGTAGCCTTGTGTTACATTAGCTACTACACTCAGTGTACTCACTAGGTAGCCTTGTGCTACATTAGCTACTACACACAGTGTACTCACTAGGTAGCCTTGTACTACATTAGCTACTACACTCAGTGTACTCACTAGGTAGCCTTGTACTACATTAGCTACTACACTCAGTGTACTCACTAGGTAGCCTTGTACTACATTAGCTACTACACACAGTGTACTCACTAGGTAGCCTTGTACTACATTAGCTACTACACACAGTGTACTCACTAGGTAGCCTTGTACTACATTAGCTACTACACACAGTGTACTCACTAGGTAGCCTTGTACTACATTAGCTACTACACTCAGTGTACTCACTAGGTAGCCTTGTGTTACATTAGCTACTACACACAGTGTACTCACTAGGTAGCCTTGTACTACATTAGCTACTACACACAGTGTACTCACTAGGTAGCCTTGTGTTACATTAGCTACTACACACAGTGTACTCACTAGGTAGCCTTGTACTACATTAGCTACTACACACAGTGTACTCACTAGGTAGCCTTGTACTACATTAGCTACTACACACAGTGTACTCACTAGGTAGCCTTGTACTACATTAGCTACTACACTCAGTGTACTCACTAGGTAGCCTTGTACTACATTAGCTACTACACTCAGTGTACTCACTAGGTAGCCTTGTGGTACATTAGCTACTACACACAGTGTACTCACTAGGTAGCCTTGTACTACATTAGCTACTACACACAGTGTACTCACTAGGTAGCCTTGTACTACATTAGCTACTACACACAGTGTACTCACTAGGTAGCCTTGTGTTACATTAGCTACTACACACAGTGTACTCACTAGGTAGCCTTGTGTTACATTAGCTACTACACACAGTGTGCTCACTAGGTAGCCTTGTGTTACATTAGCTACTACACTCAGTGTACTCACTAGGTAGCCTTGTGTTACATTAGCTACTACACACAGTGTACTCACTAGGTAGCCTTGTGTTACATTAGCTACTACACTGAGTGTACTCACTAGGTAGCCTTGTGTTACATTAGCTACTACACACAGTGTACTCACTAGGTAGCCTTGTACTACATTAGCTACTACACACAGTGTACTCACTAGGTAGCCTTGTGTTACATTAGCTACTACACACAGTGTACTCACTAGGTAGCCTTGTGTTACATTAGCTACTACACACAGTGTACTCACTAGGTAGCCTTGTGTTACATTAGCTACTACACACAGTGTACTCACTAGGTAGCCTTGTGTTACATTAGCTACTACACACAGTGTGCTCACTAGGTAGCCTTGTGTTACATTAGCTACTACACTCAGTGTACTCACTAGGTAGCCTTGTGTTACATTAGCTACTACACACACTGTACTCACTAGGTAGCCTTGTGTTACATTAGCTACTACACACAGTGTACTCACTAGGTAGCCTTGTGTTACATTAGCTACTACACTGAGTGTACTCACTAGGTAGCCTTGTGTTACATTAGCTACTACACACAGTGTACTCACTAGGTAGCCTTGTACTACATTAGCTACTACACACAGTGTACTCACTAGGTAGCCTTGTGTTACATTAGCTACTACACACAGTGTACTCACTAGGTAGCCTTGTTTTACATTAGCTACTACACACAGTGTACTCACTAGGTAGCCTTGTGTTACATTAGCTACTACACTCAGTGTACCCACTAGGTAGCCTTGTACTACATTAGCTACTACACACAGTGTACTCACTAGGTAGCCTTGTGTTACATTAGCTACTACACACAGTGTGCTCACTAGGTAGCCTTGTGTTACATTAGCTACTACACACAGTGTACTCACTAGGTAGCCTTGTGCTACATTAGCTACTACACTCAGTGTACTCACTAGGTAGCCTTGTGCTACATTAGCTACTACACTCAGTGTACTCACTAGGTAGCCTTGTGTTACATTAGCTACTACACACAGTGTGCTCACTAGGTAGCCTTGTACTACATTAGCTACTACACTCAGTGTACTCACTAGGTAGCCTTGTGTTACATTAGCTACTACACACAGTGTACTCACTAGGTAGCCTTGTGCTACATTAGCTACTACACACAGTGTACTCACTAGGTAGCCTTGTACTACATTAGCTACTACACACAGTGTGCTCACTAGGTAGCCTTGTGTTACATTAGCTACTACACTCAGTGTACTCACTAGGTAGCCTTGTACTACATTAGCTACTACACACAGTGTGCTCACTAGGTAGCCTTGTACTACATTAGCTACTACACTCAGTGTGCTCACTAGGTAGCCTTGTGCTACATTAGCTACTACACACAGTGTGCTCACTAGGTAGCCTTGTACTACATTAGCTACTACACACAGTGTGCTCACTAGGTAGCCTTGTACTACATTAGCTACTACACACAGTGTACTCACTAGGTAGCCTTGTGTTACATTAGCTACTACACTCAGTGTACTCACTAGGTAGCCTTGTACTACATTAGCTACTACACACAGTGTACTCACTAGGTAGCCTTGTGCTACATTAGCTACTACACACAGTGTGCTCACTAGGTAGCCTTGTGTTACATTAGCTACTACACTCAGTGTGCTCACTAGGTAGCCTTGTGTTACATTAGCTACTACACTCAGTGTGCTCACTAGGTAGCCTTGTGCTACATTAGCTACTACACACAGTGTGCTCACTAGGTAGCCTTGTGTTACATTAGCTACTACACACAGTGTACTCACTAGGTAGCCTTGTACTACATTAGCTACTACACACAGTGTGCTCACTAGGTAGCCTTGTACTACATTAGCTACTACACACAGTGTACTCACTAGGTAGCCTTGTGTTACATTAGCTACTACACACAGTGTACTCACTAGGTAGCCTTGTGTTACATTAGCTACTACACACAGTGTACTCACTAGGTAGCCTTGTACTACATTAGCTACTACACACAGTGTGCTCACTAGGTAGCCTTGTGTTACATTAGCTACTACACACAGTGTACTCACTAGGTAGCCTTGTACTACATTAGCTACTACACACAGTGTGCTCACTAGGTAGCCTTGTACTACATTAGCTACTACACACAGTGTACTCACTAGGTAGCCTTGTGTTACATTAGCTACTACACTCAGTGTACTCACTAGGTAGCCTTGTGTTACATTAGCTACTACACACAGTGTGCTCACTAGGTAGCCTTGTGTTACATTAGCTACTACACACAGTGTGCTCACTAGGTAGCCTTGTGTTACATTAGCTACTACACTCAGTGTACTCACTAGGTAGCCTTGTACTACATTAGCTACTACACACAGTGTACTCACTAGGTAGCCTTGTGCTACATTAGCTACTACACTCAGTGTGCTCACTAGGTAGCCTTGTACTACATTAGCTACTACACTCAGTGTACTCACTAGGTAGCCTTGTACTACATTAGCTACTACACACAGTGTACTCACTAGGTAGCCTTGTGCTACATTAGCTACTACACACAGTGTACTCACTAGGTAGCCTTGTGCTACATTAGCTACTACACACAGTGTGCTCACTAGGTAGCCTTGTACTACATTAGCTACTACACACAGTGTACTCACTAGGTAGCCTTGTACTACATTAGCTACTACACACAGTGTACTCACTAGGTAGCCTTGTGCTACATTAGCTACTACACTCAGTGTACTCACTAGGTAGCCTTGTACTACATTAGCTACTACACACAGTGTACTCACTAGGTAGCCTTGTGTTACATTAGCTACTACACACAGTGTACTCACTAGGTAGCCTTGTGTTACATTAGCTACTACACACAGTGTACTCACTAGGTAGCCTTGTGTTACATTAGCTACTACACACAGTGTACTCACTAGGTAGCCTTGTGTTACATTAGCTACTACACACAGTGTTCTCACTAGGTAGCCTTGTACTACATTAGCTACTACACACAGTGTACTCACTAGGTAGCCTTGTGCTACATTAGCTACTACACACAGTGTACTCACTAGGTAGCCTTGTGTTACATTAGCTACTACACACAGTGTACTCACTAGGTAGCCTTGTGTTACATTAGCTACTACACACAGTGTACTCACTAGGTAGCTTTGTACTACATTAGCTACTACACACAGTGTACTCACTAGGTAGCCTTGTGTTACATTAGCTACTACACACAGTGTACTCACTAGGTAGCCTTGTGTTACATTAGCTACTACACTCAGTGTACTCACTAGGTAGCCTTGTACTACATTAGCTACTACACACAGTGTACTCACTAGGTAGCCTTGTGCTACATTAGCTACTACACTCAGTGTACTCACTAGGTAGCCTTGTACTACATTAGCTACTACACACAGTGTACTCACTAGGTAGCCTTGTGTTACATTAGCTACTACACTCAGTGTACTCACTAGGTAGCCTTGTACTACATTAGCTACTACACACAGTGTACTCACTAGGTAGCCTTGTGTTACATTAGCTACTACACTCAGTGTACCCACTAGGTAGCCTTGTACTACATTAGCTACTACACACAGTGTACTCACTAGGTAGCCTTGTGTTACATTAGCTACTACACACAGTGTGCTCACTAGGTAGCCTTGTGTTACATTAGCTACTACACACAGTGTACTCACTAGGTAGCCTTGTACTACATTAGCTACTACACTCAGTGTACTCACTAGGTAGCCTTGTGTTACATTAGCTACTACACACAGTGTACTCACTAGGTAGCCTTGTGCTACATTAGCTACTACACACAGTGTACTCACTAGGTAGCCTTGTACTACATTAGCTACTACACACAGTGTGCTCACTAGGTAGCCTTGTGTTACATTAGCTACTACACTCAGTGTACTCACTAGGTAGCCTTGTACTACATTAGCTACTACACACAGTGTGCTCACTAGGTAGCCTTGTACTACATTAGCTACTACACTCAGTGTGCTCACTAGGTAGCCTTGTGCTACATTAGCTACTACACACAGTGTGCTCACTAGGTAGCCTTGTACTACATTAGCTACTACACACAGTGTACTCACCAGGTAGCCTTGTGCTACATTAGCTACTACACACAGTGTGCTCACTAGGTAGCCTTGTACTACATTAGCTACTACACACAGTGTGCTCACTAGGTAGCCTTGTACTACATTAGCTACTACACACAGTGTGCTCACTAGGTAGCCTTGTGCTACATTAGCTACTACACACAGTGTGCTCACTAGGTAGCCTTGTGCTACATTAGCTACTACACACAGTGTACTCACTAGGTAGCCTTGTGTTACATTAGCTACTACACTCAGTGTGCTCACTAGGTAGCCTTGTGTTACATTAGCTACTACACACAGTGTACTCACTAGGTAGCCTTGTGTTAAATTAGCTACTACACACAGTGTACTCACTAGGTAGCCTTGTGTTACATTAGCTACTACACACAGTGTACTCACTAGGTAGCCTTGTGTTACATTAGCTACTACACACAGTGTGCTCACTAGGTAGCCTTGTGTTACATTAGCTACTACACTCAGTGTGCTCACTAGGTAGCCTTGTGTTACATTAGCTACTACACTCAGTGTGCTCACTAGGTAGCCTTGTGCTACATTAGCTACTACACACAGTGTGCTCACTAGGTAGCCTTGTGTTACATTAGCTACTACACACAGTGTACTCACTAGGTAGCCTTGTACTACATTAGCTACTACACTCAGTGTACTCACTAGGTAGCCTTGTACTACATTAGCTACTACACACAGTGTACTCACTAGGTAGCCTTGTGCTACATTAGCTACTACACTCAGTGTGCTCACTAGGTAGCCTTGTACTACATTAGCTACTACACACAGTGTGCTCACTAGGTAGCCTTGTACTACATTAGCTACTACACACAGTGTACTCACTAGGTAGCCTTGTACTACATTAGCTACTACACACAGTGTACTCACTAGGTAGCCTTGTGCTACATTAGCTACTACACTCAGTGTACTCACTAGGTAGCCTTGTACTACATTAGCTACTACACACAGTGTACTCACTAGGTAGCCTTGTGTTACATTAGCTACTACACACAGTGTACTCACTAGGTAGCCTTGTGTTACATTAGCTACTACACACAGTGTACTCACTAGGTAGCCTTGTGTTACATTAGCTACTACACACAGTGTACTCACTAGGTAGCCTTGTGTTACATTAGCTACTACACACAGTGTACTCACTAGGTAGCCTTGTACTACATTAGCTACTACACACAGTGTACTCACTAGGTAGCCTTGTGCTACATTAGCTACTACACACAGTGTACTCACTAGGTAGCCTTGTGTTACATTAGCTACTACACACAGTGTACTCACTAGGTAGCCTTGTGTTACATTAGCTACTACACACAGTGTACTCACTAGGTAGCCTTGTACTACATTAGCTACTACACACAGTGTACTCACTAGGTAGCCTTGTGTTACATTAGCTACTACACACAGTGTACTCACTAGGTAGCCTTGTGCTACATTAGCTACTACACACAGTGTGCTCACTAGGTAGCCTTGTGTTACATTAGCTACTACACACAGTGTGCTCACTAGGTAGCCTTGTACTACATTAGCTACTACACACAGTGTACTCACTAGGTAGCCTTGTGTTACATTAGCTACTACACACAGTGTACTCACTAGGTAGCCTTGTACTACATTAGCTACTACACACAGTGTACTCACTAGGTAGCCTTGTACTACATTAGCTACTACACACAGTGTGCTCACTAGGTAGCCTTGTGCTACATTAGCTACTACACACAGTGTACTCACTAGGTAGCCTTGTGTTACATTAGCTACTACACACAGTGTACTCACTAGGTAGCCTTGTGTTACATTAGCTACTACACTCAGTGTACTCACTAGGTAGCCTTGTACTACATTAGCTACTACACACAGTGTACTCACTAGGTAGCCTTGTGCTACATTAGCTACTACACTCAGTGTACTCACTAGGTAGCCTTGTACTACATTAGCTACTACACACAGTGTACTCACTAGGTAGCCTTGTGTTACATTAGCTACTACACTCAGTGTACTCACTAGGTAGCCTTGTACTACATTAGCTACTACACACAGTGTACTCACTAGGTAGCCTTGTGTTACATTAGCTACTACACTCAGTGTACTCACTAGGTAGCCTTGTGTTACATTAGCTACTACACACAGTGTACTCACTAGGTAGCCTTGTGTTACATTAGCTACTACACTCAGTGTACTCACTAGGTAGCCTTGTACTACATTAGCTACTACACACAGTGTACTCACTAGGTAGCCTTGTACTACATTAGCTACTACACACAGTGTACTCACTAGGTAGCCTTGTGTTACATTAGCTACTACACACAGTATACTCACTAGGTAGCCTTGTGTTACATTAGCTACTACACACAGTGTACTCACTAGGTAGCCTTGTGTTACATTAGCTACTACACACAGTGTACTCACTAGGTAGCCTTGTACTACATTAGCTACTACACACAGTGTACTCACTAGGTAGCCTTGTGTTACATTAGCTACTACACACAGTGTGCTCACTAGGTAGCCTTGTGTTACATTAGCTACTACACTCAGTGTACTCACTAGGTAGCCTTGTGTTACATTAGCTACTACACTCAGTGTACTCACTAGGTAGCCTTGTGCTACATTAGCTACTACACACAGTGTACTCACTAGGTAGCCTTGTGTTACATTAGCTACTACACACAGTGTACTCACTAGGTAGCCTTGTGTTACATTAGCTACTACACACAGTGTGCTCACTAGGTAGCCTTGTGTTACATTAGCTACTACACTCAGTGTACTCACTAGGTAGCCTTGTGTTACATTAGCTACTACACACAGTGTACTCACTAGGTAGCCTTGTGTTACATTAGCTACTACACACAGTGTACTCACTAGGTAGCCTTGTACTACATTAGCTACTACACACAGTGTACTCACTAGGTAGCCTTGTGTTACATTAGCTACTACACTCAGTGTACTCACTAGGTAGCCTTGTGCTACATTAGCTACTACACACAGTGTACTCACTAGGTAGCCTTGTGTTACATTAGCTACTACACACAGTGTACTCACTAGGTAGCCTTGTACTACATTAGCTACTACACACAGTGTACTCACTAGGTAGCCTTGTGTTACATTAGCTACTACACACAGTGTGCTCACTAGGTAGCCTTGTGTTACATTAGCTACTACACTCAGTGTACTCACTAGGTAGCCTTGTGTTACATTAGCTACTACACACAGTGTACTCACTAGGTAGCCTTGTGTTACATTAGCTACTACACACAGTGTACTCACTAGGTAGCCTTGTGCTACATTAGCTACTACACACAGTGTACTCACTAGGTAGCCTTGTGTTACATTAGCTACTACACACAGTGTACTCACTAGGTAGCCTTGTGTTACATTAGCTACTACACTCAGTGTACTCACTAGGTAGCCTTGTGTTACATTAGCTACTACACACAGTGTACTCACTAGGTAGCCTTGTGTTACATTAGCTACTACACACAGTGTACTCACTAGGTAGCCTTGTGCTATATTAGCTACTACACACAGTGTACTCACTAGGTAGCCTTGTGTTACATTAGCTACTACACACAGTGTACTCACTAGGTAGCCTTGTGTTACATTAGCTACTACACACAGTGTACTCACTAGGTAGCCTTGTGTTACATTAGCTACTACACACAGTGTACTCACTAGGTAGCCTTGTACTACATTAGCTACTACACACAGTGTGCTCACTAGGTAGCCTTGTGTTACATTAGCTACTACACACAGTGTACTCACTAGGTAGCCTTGTGTTACATTAGCTACTACACACAGTGTACTCACTAGGTAGCCTTGTGTTACATTAGCTACTACACTCAGTGTACTCACTAGGTAGCCTTGTACTACATTAGCTACTACACTCAGTGTACTCACTAGGTAGCCTTGTGTTACATTAGCTACTACACTCAGTGTACTCACTAGGTAGCCTTGTGTTACATTAGCTACTACACACAGTGTACTCACTAGGTAGCCTTGTACTACATTAGCTACTACACACAGTGTACTCACTAGGTAGCCTTGTGCTACATTAGCTACTACACACAGTGTACTCACTAGGTAGCCTTGTGTTACATTAGCTACTACACACAGTGTACTCACTAGGTAGCCTTGTACTACATTAGCTACTACACACAGTGTGCTCACTAGGTAGCCTTGTGCTACATTAGCTACTACACACAGTGTACTCACTAGGTAGCCTTGTGTTACATTAGCTACTACACACAGTGTACTCACTAGGTAGCCTTGTGTTACATTAGCTACTACACACACTGTACTCACTAGGTAGCCTTGTGTTACATTAGCTACTACACACAGTGTGCTCACTAGGTAGCCTTGTACTACATTAGCTACTACACACAGTGTACTCACTAGGTAGCCTTGTGTTACATTAGCTACTACACACAGTGTACTCACTAGGTAGCCTTGTGTTACATTAGCTACTACACACAGTGTGCTCACTAGGTAGCCTTGTACTACATTAGCTACTACACTCAGTGTACTCACTAGGTAGCCTTGTGTTACATTAGCTACTACACACAGTGTACTCACTAGGTAGCCTTGTGTTACATTAGCTACTACACACAGTGTACTCACTAGGTAGCCTTGTGCTACATTAGCTACTACACACAGTGTACTCACTAGGTAGCCTTGTGTTACATTAGCTACTACACACAGTGTACTCACTAGGTAGCCTTGTGTTACATTAGCTACTACACACAGTGTACTCACTAGGTAGCCTTGTACTACATTAGCTACTACACTCAGTGTACTCACTAGGTAGCCTTGTGTTACATTAGCTACTACACTCAGTGTACTCACTAGGTAGCCTTGTGCTACATTAGCTACTACACACAGTGTACTCACTAGGTAGCCTTGTGTTACATTAGCTACTACACACAGTGTACTCACTAGGTAGCCTTGTGCTACATTAGCTACTACACACAGTGTACTCACTAGGTAGCCTTGTGTTACATTAGCTACTACACACAGTGTACTCACTAGGTAGCCTTGTACTACATTAGCTACTACACTCAGTGTACTCACTAGGTAGCCTTGTGTTACATTAGCTACTACACTCAGTGTACTCACTAGGTAGCCTTGTGCTACATTAGCTACTACACACAGTGTACTCACTAGGTAGCCTTGTGTTACATTAGCTACTACACACAGTGTACTCACTAGGTAGCCTTGTGTTACATTAGCTACTACACTCAGTGTACTCACTAGGTAGCCTTGTGTTACATTAGCTACTACACACAGTGTACTCACTAGGTAGCCTTGTACTACATTAGCTACTACACACAGTGTACTCACTAGGTAGCCTTGTGCTACATTAGCTACTACACACAGTGTACTCACTAGGTAGCCTTGTGTTACATTAGCTACTACACTCAGTGTACTCACTAGGTAGCCTTGTACTACATTAGCTACTACACACAGTGTACTCACTAGGTAGCCTTGTACTACATTAGCTACTACACTCAGTGTACTCACTAGGTAGCCTTGTGTTACATTAGCTACTACACTCAGTGTACTCACTAGGTAGCCTTGTGTTACATTAGCTACTACACTCAGTGTACTCACTAGGTAGCCTTGTGTTACATTAGCTACTACACACAGTGTACTCACTAGGTAGCCTTGTACTACATTAGCTACTACACACAGTGTACTCACTAGGTAGCCTTGTACTACATTAGCTACTACACACAGTGTGCTCACTAGGTAGCCTTGTGCTACATTAGCTACTACACACAGTGTACTCACTAGGTAGCCTTGTACTACATTAGCTACTACACACAGTGTGCTCACTAGGTAGCCTTGTACTACATTAGCTACTACACACAGTGTACTCACTAGGTAGCCTTGTGTTACATTAGCTACTACACACAGTGTACTCACTAGGTAGCCTTGTGTTACATTAGCTACTACACTCAGTGTACTCACTAGGTAGCCTTGTGTTACATTAGCTACTACACACAGTGTACTCACTAGGTAGCCTTGTACTACATTAGCTACTACACTCAGTGTACTCACTAGGTAGCCTTGTGTTACATTAGCTACTACACTCAGTGTACTCACTAGGTAGCCTTGTACTACATTAGCTACTACACACAGTGTACTCACTAGGTAGCCTTGTACTACATTAGCTACTACACTCAGTGTGCTCACTAGGTAGCCTTGTACTACATTAGCTACTACACACAGTGTACTCACTAGGTAGCCTTGTACTACATTAGCTACTACACTCAGTGTACTCACTAGGGAGCCTTGTGTTACATTAGCTACTACACACAGTGTACTCACTAGGTAGCCTTGTACTACATTAGCTACTACACACAGTGTACTCACTAGGTAGCCTTGTGTTACATTAGCTACTACACACAGTGTACTCACTAGGTAGCCTTGTGTTACATTAGCTACTACACACAGTGTACTCACTAGGTAGCCTTGTGCTACATTAGCTACTACACACAGTGTGCTCACTAGGTAGCCTTGTGTTACATTAGCTACTACACACAGTGTACTCACTAGGTAGCCTTGTGTTACATTAGCTACTACACACAGTGTACTCACTAGGTAGCCTTGTGTTACATTAGCTACTACACACAGTGTACTCACTAGGTAGCCTTGTACTACATTAGCTACTACACACAGTGTACTCACTAGGTAGCCTTGTGTTACATTAGCTACTACACACAGTGTACTCACTAGGTAGCCTTGTGTTACATTAGCTACTACACACAGTGTACTCACTAGGTAGCCTTGTGTTACATTAGCTACTACACACAGTGTACTCACTAGGTAGCCTTGTGTTACATTAGCTACTACACACAGTGTACACACTAGGTAGCCTTGTGTTACATTAGCTACTACACTCAGTGTACTCACTAGGTAGCCTTGTGTTACATTAGCTACTACACTCAGTGTACTCACTAGGTAGCCTTGTGCTACATTAGCTACTACACACAGTGTGCTCACTAGGTAGCCTTGTACTACATTAGCTACTACACACAGTGTGCTCACTAGGTAGCCTTGTACTACATTAGCTACTACACACAGTGTACTCACTAGGTAGCCTTGTGTTACATTAGCTACTACACACAGTGTACTCACTAGGTAGCCTTGTGTTACATTAGCTACTACACTCAGTGTACTCACTAGGTAGCCTTGTGTTACATTAGCTACTACACACAGTGTGCTCACTAGGTAGCCTTGTGTTACATTAGCTACTACACTCAGTGTACTCACTAGGTAGCCTTGTGCTACATTAGCTACTACACACAGTGTACTCACTAGGTAGCCTTGTGTTACATTAGCTACTACACTCAGTGTACTCACTAGGTAGCCTTGTGTTACATTAGCTACTACACACAGTGTACTCACTAGGTAGCCTTGTACTACATTAGCTACTACACTCAGTGTACTCACTAGGTAGCCTTGTGCTACATTAGCTACTACACTCAGTGTGCTCACTAGGTAGCCTTGTACTACATTAGCTACTACACTCAGTGTACTCACTAGGTAGCCTTGTGCTACATTAGCTACTACACACAGTGTACTCACTAGGTAGCCTTGTACTACATTAGCTACTACACACAGTGTACTCACTAGGTAGCCTTGTGCTACATTAGCTACTACACTCAGTGTACTCACTAGGTAGCCTTGTGTTACATTAGCTACTACACACAGTGTACTCACTAGGTAGCCTTGTGTTACATTAGCTACTACACACAGTGTGCTCACTAGGTAGCCTTGTGTTACATTAGCTACTACACACAGTGTACTCACTAGGTAGCCTTGTGTTACATTAGCTACTACACTCAGTGTACTCACTAGGTAGCCTTGTGTTACATTAGCTACTACACACAGTGTACTCACTAGGTAGCCTTGTACTACATTAGCTACTACACTCAGTGTACTCACTAGGTAGCCTTGTGCTACATTAGCTACTACACACAGTGTGCTCACTAGGTAGCCTTGTGTTACATTAGCTACTACACACAGTGTACTCACTAGGTAGCCTTGTACTACATTAGCTACTACACTCAGTGTACTCACTAGGTAGCCTTGTGTTACATTAGCTACTACACACAGTGTACTCACTAGGTAGCCTTGTGCTACATTAGCTACTACACACAGTGTGCTCACTAGGTAGCCTTGTGCTACATTAGCTACTACACACAGTGTACTCACTAGGTAGCCTTGTGTTACATTAGCTACTACACACAGTGTACTCACTAGGTAGCCTTGTGTTACATTAGCTACTACACACAGTGTGCTCACTAGGTAGCCTTGTGTTACATTAGCTACTACACACAGTGTGCTCACTAGGTAGCCTTGTGTTACATTAGCTACTACACACAGTGTACTCACTAGGTAGCCTTGTGTTACATTAGCTACTACACACAGTGTACTCACTAGGTAGCCTTGTACTACATTAGCTACTACACACAGTGTACTCACTAGGTAGCCTTGTGCTACATTAGCTACTACACACAGTGTACTCACTAGGTAGCCTTGTGTTACATTAGCTACTACACTCAGTGTACTCACTAGGTAGCCTTGTACTACATTAGCTACTACACACAGTGTACTCACTAGGTAGCCTTGTACTACATTAGCTACTACACACAGTGTACTCACTAGGTAGCCTTGTACTACATTAGCTACTACACACAGTGTACTCACTAGGTAGCCTTGTGCTACATTAGCTACTACACACAGTGTACTCACTAGGTAGCCTTGTGTTACATTAGCTACTACACACAGTGTACTCACTAGGTAGCCTTGTGTTACATTAGCTACTACACACAGTGTGCTCACTAGGTAGCCTTGTGTTACATTAGCTACTACACACAGTGTACTCACTAGGTAGCCTTGTACTACATTAGCTACTACACTCAGTGTGCTCACTAGGTAGCCTTGTGCTACATTAGCTACTACACACAGTGTACTCACTAGGTAGCCTTGTGTTACATTAGCTACTACACACAGTGTACTCACTAGGTAGCCTTGTACTACATTAGCTACTACACACAGTGTGCTCACTAGGTAGCCTTGTACTACATTAGCTACTACACACAGTGTACTCACTAGGTAGCCTTGTGTTACATTAGCTACTACACTCAGTGTACTCACTAGGTAGCCTTGTACTACATTAGCTACTACACACAGTGTACTCACTAGGTAGCCTTGTGCTACATTAGCTACTACACACAGTGTACTCACTAGGTAGCCTTGTGTTACATTAGCTACTACACACAGTGTACTCACTAGGTAGCCTTGTACTACATTAGCTACTACACACAGTGTACTCACTAGGTAGCCTTGTACTACATTAGCTACTACACACAGTGTACTCACTAGGTAGCCTTGTGTTACATTAGCTACTACACACAGTGTACTCACTAGGTAGCCTTGTGTTACATTAGCTACTACACTCAGTGTACTCACTAGGTAGCCTTGTACTACATTAGCTACTACACTCAGTGTGCTCACTAGGTAGCCTTGTGCTACATTAGCTACTACACACAGTGTACTCACTAGGTAGCCTTGTGTTACATTAGCTACTACACACAGTGTACTCACTAGGTAGCCTTGTACTACATTAGCTACTACACACAGTGTGCTCACTAGGTAGCCTTGTACTACATTAGCTACTACACACAGTGTACTCACTAGGTAGCCTTGTGTTACATTAGCTACTACACTCAGTGTACTCACTAGGTAGCCTTGTACTACATTAGCTACTACACACAGTGTACTCACTAGGTAGCCTTGTGCTACATTAGCTACTACACACAGTGTACTCACTAGGTAGCCTTGTGTTACATTAGCTACTACACACAGTGTACTCACTAGGTAGCCTTGTACTACATTAGCTACTACACACAGTGTACTCACTAGGTAGCCTTGTACTACATTAGCTACTACACACAGTGTGCTCACTAGGTAGCCTTGTGTTACATTAGCTACTACACACAGTGTACTCACTAGGTAGCCTTGTGTTACATTAGCTACTACACACAGTGTACTCACTAGGTAGCCTTGTACTACATTAGCTACTACACACAGTGTACTCACTAGGTAGCCTTGTGTTACATTAGCTACTACACACAGTGTACTCACTAGGTAGCCTTGTGTTACATTAGCTACTACACA
Organism: Meconema thalassinum; assembly: GCA_946902985.2. Taxonomy (NCBI): domain Eukaryota; kingdom Metazoa; phylum Arthropoda; class Insecta; order Orthoptera; family Tettigoniidae; genus Meconema; species Meconema thalassinum. The sequence goes on along the minus strand of OX336400.1, from coordinate 213,149,116 downwards.
CAGTGTACTCACTAGGTAGCCTTGTGTTACATTAGCTACTACACACAGTGTACTCACTAGGTAGCCTTGTGTTACATTAGCTACTACACACAGTGTACTCACTAGGTAGCCTTGTGTTACATTAGCTACTACACACAGTGTGCTCACTAGGTAGCCTTGTGCTACATTAGCTACTACACTCAGTGTACTCACTAGGTAGCCTTGTGTTACATTAGCTACTACACACAGTGTACTCACTAGGTAGCCTTGTGTTACATTAGCTACTACACTCAGTGTGCTCACTAGGTAGCCTTGTGCTACATTAGCTACTACACACAGTGTACTCACTAGGTAGCCTTGTGTTACATTAGCTACTACACACAGTGTGCTCACTAGGTAGCCTTGTGTTACATTAGCTACTACACACAGTGTACTCACTAGGTAGCCTTGTGTTACATTAGCTACTACACTCAGTGTGCTCACTAGGTAGCCTTGTGTTACATTAGCTACTACACTCAGTGTACTCACTAGGTAGCCTTGTGTTACATTAGCTACTACACACAGTGTACTCACTAGGTAGCCTTGTACTACATTAGCTACTACACACAGTGTACTCACTAGGTAGCCTTGTGTTACATTAGCTACTACACACAGTGTACTCACTAGGTAGCCTTGTACTACATTAGCTACTACACTCAGTGTACTCACTAGGTAGCCTTGTGTTACATTAGCTACTACACACAGTGTACTCACTAGGTAGCCTTGTGCTACATTAGCTACTACACTCAGTGTACTCACTAGGTAGCCTTGTGTTACATTAGCTACTACACTCAGTGTACTCACTAGGTAGCCTTGTGTTACATTAGCTACTACACACAGTGTACTCACTAGGTAGCCTTGTGTTACATTAGCTACTACACACAGTGTACTCACTAGGTAGCCTTGTGTTACATTAGCTACTACACACAGTGTACTCACTAGGTAGCCTTGTGTTACATTAGCTACTACACACAGTGTACTCACTAGGTAGCCTTGTGTTACATTAGCTACTACACTCAGTGTACTCACTAGGTAGCCTTGTGTTACATTAGCTACTACACACAGTGTACTCACTAGGTAGCCTTGTGTTACATTAGCTACTACACTCAGTGTACTCACTAGGTAGCCTTGTGTTACATTAGCTACTACACACAGTGTGCTCACTAGGTAGCCTTGTGCTACATTAGCTACTACACTCAGTGTACTCACTAGGTAGCCTTGTGTTACATTAGCTACTACACTCAGTGTACTCACTAGGTAGCCTTGTACTACATTAGCTACTACACTCAGTGTACTCACTAGGTAGCCTTGTGTTACATTAGCTACTACACACAGTGTACTCACTAGGTAGCCTTGTACTACATTAGCTACTACACTCAGTGTACTCACTAGGTAGCCTTGTGTTACATTAGCTACTACACACAGTGTACTCACTAGGTAGCCTTGTGTTACATTAGCTACTACACTCAGTGTACTCACTAGGTAGCCTTGTGTTACATTAGCTACTACACACAGTGTGTTCACTAGGTAGCCTTGTACTACATTAGCTACTACACACAGTGTACTCACTAGGTAGCCTTGTGTTACATTAGCTACTACACACAGTGTGCTCACTAGGTAGCCTTGTGCTACATTAGCTACTACACACAGTGTGCTCACTAGGTAGCCTTGTGCTACATTAGCTACTACACACAGTGTACTCACTAGGTAGCCTTGTGTTACATTAGCTACTACACACAGTGTACTCACTAGGTAGCCTTGTACTACATTAGCTACTACACACAGTGTACTCACTAGGTAGCCTTGTGTTACATTAGCTACTACACACAGTGTACTCACTAGGTAGCCTTGTGTTACATTAGCTACTACACACAGTGTACTCACTAGGTAGCCTTGTGTTACATTAGCTACTACACTCAGTGTGCTCACTAGGTAGCCTTGTGTTACATTAGCTACTACACACAGTGTACTCACTAGGTAGCCTTGTGTTACATTAGCTACTACACACAGTGTACTCACTAGGTAGCCTTGTGTTACATTAGCTACTACACACAGTGTACTCACTAGGTAGCCTTGTGCTACATTAGCTACTACACACAGTGTACTCACTAGGTAGCCTTGTACTACATTAGCTACTACACTCAGTGTACTCACTAGGTAGCCTTGTGTTACATTAGCTACTACACACAGTGTACTCACTAGGTAGCCTTGTGTTACATTAGCTACTACACACAGTGTGCTCACTAGGTAGCCTTGTGTTACATTAGCTACTACACACAGTGTACTCACTAGGTAGCCTTGTGTTACATTAGCTACTACACACAGTGTACTCACTAGGTAGCCTTGTACTACATTAGCTACTACACACAGTGTGCTCACTAGGTAGCCTTGTGTTACATTAGCTACTACACACAGTGTGCTCACTAGGTAGCCTTGTGTTACATTAGCTACTACACACAGTGTACTCACTAGGTAGCCTTGTGTTACATTAGCTACTACACACAGTGTACTCACTAGGTAGCCTTGTACTACATTAGCTACTACACACAGTGTACTCACTAGGTAGCCTTGTGTTACATTAGCTACTACACTCAGTGTACTCACTAGGTAGCCTTGTGTTACATTAGCTACTACACTCAGTGTACTCACTAGGTAGCCTTGTGTTACATTAGCTACTACACACAGTGTACTCACTAGGTAGCCTTGTGTTACATTAGCTACTACACACAGTGTACTCACTAGGTAGCCTTGTGTTACATTAGCTACTACACACAGTGTACTCACTAGGTAGCCTTGTACTACATTAGCTACTACACACAGTGTGCTCACTAGGTAGCCTTGTGTTACATTAGCTACTACACACAGTGTGCTCACTAGGTAGCCTTGTGTTACATTAGCTACTACACACAGTGTACTCACTAGGTAGCCTTGTGTTACATTAGCTACTACACACAGTGTGCTCACTAGGTAGCCTTGTGCTACATTAGCTACTACACACAGTGTACTCACTAGGTAGCCTTGTGTTACATTAGCTACTACACTCAGTGTACTCACTAGGTAGCCTTGTACTACATTAGCTACTACACACAGTGTGCTCACTAGGTAGCCATGTGTTACATTAGCTACTACACACAGTGTACTCACTAGGTAGCCTTGTGTTACATTAGCTACTACACTCAGTGTACTCACTAGGTAGCCTTGTGTTACATTAGCTACTACACACAGTGTACTCACTAGGTAGCCTTGTACTACATTAGCTACTACACTCAGTGTACTCACTAGGTAGCCTTGTGTTACATTAGCTACTACACACAGTGTGCTCACTAGGTAGCCTTGTGTTACATTAGCTACTACACACAGTGTACTCACTAGGTAGCCTTGTGTTACATTAGCTACTACACTCAGTGTACTCACTAGGTAGCCTTGTACTACATTAGCTACTACACACAGTGTGCTCACTAGGTAGCCTTGTGTTACATTAGCTACTACACACAGTGTACTCACTAGGTAGCCTTGTGTTACATTAGCTACTACACACAGTGTACTCACTAGGTAGCCTTGTGTTACATTAGCTACTACACACAGTGTACTCACTAGGTAGCCTTGTGTTACATTAGCTACTACACTCAGTGTACTCACTAGGTAGCCTTGTGTTACATTAGCTACTACACACAGTGTACTCACTAGGTAGCCTTGTGTTACATTAGCTACTACACACAGTGTACTCACTAGGTAGCCTTGTGTTACATTAGCTACTACACTCAGTGTACTCACTAGGTAGCCTTGTGTTACATTAGCTACTACACTCAGTGTACTCACTAGGTAGCCTTGTGTTACATTAGCTACTACACACAGTGTACTCACTAGGTAGCCTTGTGTTACATTAGCTACTACACTCAGTGTACTCACTAGGTAGCCTTGTGTTACATTAGCTACTACACACAGTGTACTCACTAGGTAGCCTTGTGTTACATTAGCTACTACACTCAGTGTACTCACTAGGTAGCCTTGTGTTACATTAGCTACTACACACAGTGTACTCACTAGGTAGCCTTGTGTTACATTAGCTACTACACTCAGTGTACTCACTAGGTAGCCTTGTGTTACATTAGCTACTACACACAGTGTGCTCACTAGGTAGCCTTGTGCTACATTAGCTACTACACTCAGTGTACTCACTAGGTAGCCTTGTGTTACATTAGCTACTACACTCAGTGTACTCACTAGGTAGCCTTGTACTACATTAGCTACTACACTCAGTGTACTCACTAGGTAGCCTTGTGTTACATTAGCTACTACACACAGTGTACTCACTAGGTAGCCTTGTACTACATTAGCTACTACACTCAGTGTACTCACTAGGTAGCCTTGTGTTACATTAGCTACTACACACAGTGTACTCACTAGGTAGCCTTGTGTTACATTAGCTACTACACTCAGTGTACTCACTAGGTAGCCTTGTGTTACATTAGCTACTACACACAGTGTGCTCACTAGGTAGCCTTGTACTACATTAGCTACTACACACAGTGTACTCACTAGGCAGCCTTGTGTTACATTAGCTACTACACACAGTGTACTCACTAGGTAGCCTTGTGTTACATTAGCTACTACACTCAGTGTACTCACTAGGTAGCCTTGTGTTACATTAGCTACTACACTCAGTGTACTCACTAGGTAGCCTTGTACTACATTAGCTACTACACACAGTGTACTCACTAGGTAGCCTTGTGTTACATTAGCTACTACACACAGTGTACTCACTAGGTAGCCTTGTGTTACATTAGCTACTACACACAGTGTACTCACTAGGTAGCCTTGTGTTACATTAGCTACTACACTCAGTGTACTCACTAGGTAGCCTTGTGTTACATTAGCTACTACACACAGTGTACTCACTAGGTAGCCTTGTGTTACATTAGCTACTACACTCAGTGTACTCACTAGGTAGCCTTGTGTTACATTAGCTACTACACACAGTGTACTCACTAGGTAGCCTTGTGTTACATTAGCTACTACACTCAGTGTACTCACTAGGTAGCCTTGTGTTACATTAGCTACTACACACAGTGTACTCACTAGGTAGCCTTGTGTTACATTAGCTACTACACTCAGTGTACTCACTAGGTAGCCTTGTGTTACATTAGCTACTAGACACAGTGTGCTCACTAGGTAGCCTTGTGCTACATTAGCCACTACACTCAGTGTACTCACTAGGTAGCCTTGTGTTACATTAGCTACTACACTCAGTGTACTCACTAGGTAGCCTTGTACTACATTAGCTACTACACACAGTGTACTCACTAGGTAGCCTTGTGTTACATTAGCTACTACACTCAGTGTACTCACTAGGTAGCCTTGTGTTACATTAGCTACTACACACAGTGTGCTCACTAGGTAGCCTTGTACTACATTAGCTACTACACACAGTGTACTCACTAGGCAGCCTTGTGTTACATTAGCTACTACACACAGTGTACTCACTAGGTAGCCTTGTGTTACATTAGCTACTACACTCAGTGTACTCACTAGGTAGCCTTGTGTTACATTAGCTACTACACTCAGTGTACTCACTAGGTAGCCTTGTACTACATTAGCTACTACACACAGTGTACTCACTAGGTAGCCTTGTGTTACATTAGCTACTACACACAGTGTACTCACTAGGTAGCCTTGTACTACATTAGCTACTACACTCAGTGTACTCACTAGGTAGCCTTGTGTTACATTAGCTACTACACACAGTGTACTCACTAGGTAGCCTTGTGTTACATTAGCTACTACACACAGTGTACTCACTAGGTAGCCTTGTGTTACATTAGCTACTACACACAGTGTGCTCACTAGGTAGCCTTGTGCTACATTAGCTACTACACACAGTGTGCTCACTAGGTAGCCTTGTGCTACATTAGCTACTACACACAGTGTACTCACTAGGTAGCCTTGTGTTACATTAGCTACTACACACAGTGTACTCACTAGGTAGCCTTGTACTACATTAGCTACTACACACAGTGTACTCACTAGGTAGCCTTGTGTTACATTAGCTACTACACACAGTGTACTCACTAGGTAGCCTTGTGTTACATTAGCTACTACACACAGTGTACTCACTAGGTAGCCTTGTGTTACATTAGCTACTACACTCAGTGTGCTCACTAGGTAGCCTTGTGTTACATTAGCTACTACACACAGTGTACTCACTAGGTAGCCTTGTGTTACATTAGCTACTACACTCAGTGTACTCACTAGGGAGCCTTGTGTTACATTAGCTACTACACACAGTGTACTCACTAGGTAGCCTTGTACTACATTAGCTACTACACGCAGTGTACTCACTAGGTAGCCTTGTGTTACATTAGCTACTACACACAGTGTACTCACTAGGTAGCCTTGTACTACATTAGCTACTACACACAGTGTACTCACTAGGTAGCCTTGTGTTACATTAGCTACTACACACAGTGTACTCACTAGGTAGCCTTGTACTACATTAGCTACTACACTCAGTGTACTCACTAGGTAGCCTTGTGTTACATTAGCTACTACACACAGTGTACTCACTAGGTAGCCTTGTGCTACATTAGCTACTACACTCAGTGTACTCACTAGGTAGCCTTGTGTTACATTAGCTACTACACTCAGTGTACTCACTAGGTAGCCTTGTGTTACATTAGCTACTACACACAGTGTACTCACTAGGTAGCCTTGTGTTACATTAGCTACTACACACAGTGTACTCACTAGGTAGCCTTGTGTTACATTAGCTACTACACACAGTGTACTCACTAGGTAGCCTTGTGTTACATTAGCTACTACACACAGTGTACTCACTAGGTAGCCTTGTGTTACATTAGCTACTACACTCAGTGTACTCACTAGGTAGCCTTGTGTTACATTAGCTACTACACACAGTGTACTCACTAGGTAGCCTTGTGTTACATTAGCTACTACACTCAGTGTACTCACTAGGTAGCCTTGTGTTACATTAGCTACTACACACAGTGTGCTCACTAGGTAGCCTTGTGCTACATTAGCTACTACACTCAGTGTACTCACTAGGTAGCCTTGTGTTACATTAGCTACTACACTCAGTGTACTCACTAGGTAGCCTTGTACTACATTAGCTACTACACTCAGTGTACTCACTAGGTAGCCTTGTGTTACATTAGCTACTACACACAGTGTACTCACTAGGTAGCCTTGTACTACATTAGCTACTACACTCAGTGTACTCACTAGGTAGCCTTGTGTTACATTAGCTACTACACACAGTGTACTCACTAGGTAGCCTTGTGTTACATTAGCTACTACACTCAGTGTACTCACTAGGTAGCCTTGTGTTACATTAGCTACTACACACAGTGTACTCACTAGGTAGCCTTGTGTTACATTAGCTACTACACACAGTGTGCTCACTAGGTAGCCTTGTGTTACATTAGCTACTACACACAGTGTACTCACTAGGTAGCCTTGTGTTACATTAGCTACTACACACAGTGTACTCACTAGGTAGCCTTGTGTTACATTAGCTACTACACACAGTGTGCTCACTAGGTAGCCTTGTGCTACATTAGCTACTACACACAGTGTGCTCACTAGGTAGCCTTGTGCTACATTAGCTACTACACACAGTGTACTCACTAGGTAGCCTTGTGTTACATTAGCTACTACACTCAGTGTACTCACTAGGTAGCCTTGTGTTACATTAGCTACTACACACAGTGTACTCACTAGGTAGCCTTGTGTTACATTAGCTACTACACACAGTGTACTCACTAGGTAGCCTTGTGTTACATTAGCTACTACACACAGTGTACTCACTAGGTAGCCTTGTACTACATTAGCTACTACACACAGTGTGCTCACTAGGTAGCCTTGTGTTACATTAGCTACTACACACAGTGTGCTCACTAGGTAGCCTTGTGTTACATTAGCTACTACACACAGTGTACTCACTAGGTAGCCTTGTGTTACATTAGCTACTACACACAGTGTACTCACTAGGTAGCCTTGTACTACATTAGCTACTACACACAGTGTACTCACTAGGTAGCCTTGTGTTACATTAGCTACTACACTCAGTGTACTCACTAGGTAGCCTTGTGTTACATTAGCTACTACACTCAGTGTACTCACTAGGTAGCCTTGTGTTACATTAGCTACTACACACAGTGTACTCACTAGGTAGCCTTGTGTTACATTAGCTACTACACACAGTGTACTCACTAGGTAGCCTTGTGTTACATTAGCTACTACACACAGTGTACTCACTAGGTAGCCTTGTACTACATTAGCTACTACACACAGTGTGCTCACTAGGTAGCCTTGTGTTACATTAGCTACTACACACAGTGTGCTCACTAGGTAGCCTTGTGTTACATTAGCTACTACACACAGTGTACTCACTAGGTAGCCTTGTGTTACATTAGCTACTACACACAGTGTGCTCACTAGGTAGCCTTGTGCTACATTAGCTACTACACACAGTGTACTCACTAGGTAGCCTTGTGTTACATTAGCTACTACACTCAGTGTACTCACTAGGTAGCCTTGTACTACATTAGCTACTACACATAGTGTGCTCACTAGGTAGCCTTGTGTTACATTAGCTACTACACACAGTGTACTCACTAGGTAGCCTTGTGTTACATTAGCTACTACACTCAGTGTACTCACTAGGTAGCCTTGTGTTACATTAGCTACTACACACAGTGTACTCACTAGGTAGCCTTGTACTACATTAGCTACTACACTCAGTGTACTCACTAGGTAGCCTTGTGTTACATTAGCTACTACACACAGTGTGCTCACTAGGTAGCCTTGTGTTACATTAGCTACTACACACAGTGTACTCACTAGGTAGCCTTGTGTTACATTAGCTACTACACTCAGTGTACTCACTAGGTAGCCTTGTACTACATTAGCTACTACACACAGTGTGCTCACTAGGTAGCCTTGTGTTACATTAGCTACTACACACAGTGTACTCACTAGGTAGCCTTGTGTTACATTAGCTACTACACACAGTGTACTCACTAGGTAGCCTTGTGTTACATTAGCTACTACACACAGTGTACTCACTAGGTAGCCTTGTGTTACATTAGCTACTACACTCAGTGTACTCACTAGGTAGCCTTGTGTTACATTAGCTACTACACACAGTGTACTCACTAGGTAGCCTTGTGTTACATTAGCTACTACACACAGTGTACTCACTAGGTAGCCTTGTGTTACATTAGCTACTACACTCAGTGTACTCACTAGGTAGCCTTGTGTTACATTAGCTACTACACTCAGTGTACTCACTAGGTAGCCTTGTGTTACATTAGCTACTACACACAGTGTACTCACTAGGTAGCCTTGTGTTACATTAGCTACTACACTCAGTGTACTCACTAGGTAGCCTTGTGTTACATTAGCTACTACACAAAGTGTACTCACTAGGTAGCCTTGTGTTACATTAGCTACTACACTCAGTGTACTCACTAGGTAGCCTTGTGTTACATTAGCTACTACACACAGTGTACTCACTAGGTAGCCTTGTGTTACATTAGCTACTACACTCAGTGTACTCACTAGGTAGCCTTGTGTTACATTAGCTACTACACACAGTGTGCTCACTAGGTAGCCTTGTGCTACATTAGCTACTACACTCAGTGTACTCACTAGGTAGCCTTGTGTTACATTAGCTACTACACTCAGTGTACTCACTAGGTAGCCTTGTACTACATTAGCTACTACACTCAGTGTACTCACTAGGTAGCCTTGTGTTACATTAGCTACTACACACAGTGTACTCACTAGGTAGCCTTGTACTACATTAGCTACTACACTCAGTGTACTCACTAGGTAGCCTTGTGTTACATTAGCTACTACACACAGTGTACTCACTAGGTAGCCTTGTGTTACATTAGCTACTACACTCAGTGTACTCACTAGGTAGCCTTGTGTTACATTAGCTACTACACACAGTGTGCTCACTAGGTAGCCTTGTACTACATTAGCTACTACACACAGTGTACTCACTAGGCAGCCTTGTGTTACATTAGCTACTACACACAGTGTACTCACTAGGTAGCCTTGTGTTACATTAGCTACTACACTCAGTGTACTCACTAGGTAGCCTTGTGTTACATTAGCTACTACACTCAGTGTACTCACTAGGTAGCCTTGTACTACATTAGCTACTACACACAGTGTACTCACTAGGTAGCCTTGTGTTACATTAGCTACTACACACAGTGTACTCACTAGGTAGCCTTGTGTTACATTAGCTACTACACACAGTGTACTCACTAGGTAGCCTTGTGTTACATTAGCTACTACACTCAGTGTACTCACTAGGTAGCCTTGTGTTACATTAGCTACTACACACAGTGTACTCACTAGGTAGCCTTGTGTTACATTAGCTACTACACTCAGTGTACTCACTAGGTAGCCTTGTGTTACATTAGCTACTACACACAGTGTACTCACTAGGTAGCCTTGTGTTACATTAGCTACTACACTCAGTGTACTCACTAGGTAGCCTTGTGTTACATTAGCTACTACACACAGTGTACTCACTAGGTAGCCTTGTGTTACATTAGCTACTACACTCAGTGTACTCACTAGGTAGCCTTGTGTTACATTAGCTACTACACACAGTGTGCTCACTAGGTAGCCTTGTGCTACATTAGCCACTACACTCAGTGTACTCACTAGGTAGCCTTGTGTTACATTAGCTACTACACTCAGTGTACTCACTAGGTAGCCTTGTACTACATTAGCTACTACACACAGTGTACTCACTAGGTAGCCTTGTGTTACATTAGCTACTACACTCAGTGTACTCACTAGGTAGCCTTGTGTTACATTAGCTACTACACACAGTGTGCTCACTAGGTAGCCTTGTACTACATTAGCTACTACACACAGTGTACTCACTAGGCAGCCTTGTGTTACATTAGCTACTACACACAGTGTACTCACTAGGTAGCCTTGTGTTACATTAGCTACTACACTCAGTGTACTCACTAGGTAGCCTTGTGTTACATTAGCTACTACACTCAGTGTACTCACTAGGTAGCCTTGTACTACATTAGCTACTACACACACTGTACTCACTAGGTAGCCTTGTACTACATTAGCTACTACACTCAGTGTACTCACTAGGTAGCCTTGTGTTACATTAGCTACTACACTCAGTGTACTCACTAGGTAGCCTTGTGTTACATTAGCTACTACACACAGTGTACTCACTAGGTAGCCTTGTACTACATTAGCTACTACACTCAGTGTACTCACTAGGTAGCCTTGTACTACATTAGCTACTACACACAGTGTACTCACTAGGTAGCCTTGTGTTACATTAGCTACTACACACAGTGTACTCACTAGGTAGCCTTGTACTACATTAGCTACTACACTCAGTGTACTCACTAGGTAGCCTTGTGTTACATTAGCTACTACACACAGTGTACTCACTAGGTAGCCTTGTGTTACATTAGCTACTACACACAGTGTACTCACTAGGTAGCCTTGTGTTACATTAGCTACTACACACAGTGTGCTCACTAGGTAGCCTTGTGCTACATTAGCTACTACACACAGTGTGCTCACTAGGTAGCCTTGTGCTACATTAGCTACTACACACAGTGTACTCACTAGGTAGCCTTGTGTTACATTAGCTACTACACACAGTGTACTCACTAGGTAGCCTTGTACTACATTAGCTACTACACACAGTGTACTCACTAGGTAGCCTTGTGTTACATTAGCTACTACACACAGTGTACTCACTAGGTAGCCTTGTGTTACATTAGCTACTACACACAGTGTACTCACTAGGTAGCCTTGTGTTACATTAGCTACTACACTCAGTGTGCTCACTAGGTAGCCTTGTGTTACATTAGCTACTACACACAGTGTACTCACTAGGTAGCCTTGTGTTACATTAGCTACTACACACAGTGTACTCACTAGGTAGCCTTGTGTTACATTAGCTACTACACACAGTGTACTCACTAGGTAGCCTTGTACTACATTAGCTACTACACACAGTGTGCTCACTAGGTAGCCTTGTGTTACATTAGCTACTACACACAGTGTGCTCACTAGGTAGCCTTGTGTTACATTAGCTACTACACACAGTGTACTCACTAGGTAGCCTTGTGTTACATTAGCTACTACACACAGTGTACTCACTAGGTAGCCTTGTACTACATTAGCTACTACACACAGTGTACTCACTAGGTAGCCTTGTGTTACATTAGCTACTACACTCAGTGTACTCACTAGGTAGCCTTGTGTTACATTAGCTACTACACTCAGTGTACTCACTAGGTAGCCTTGTGTTACATTAGCTACTACACACAGTGTACTCACTAGGTAGCCTTGTGTTACATTAGCTACTACACACAGTGTACTCACTAGGTAGCCTTGTGTTACATTAGCTACTACACACAGTGTACTCACTAGGTAGCCTTGTACTACATTAGCTACTACACACAGTGTGCTCACTAGGTAGCCTTGTGTTACATTAGCTACTACACACAGTGTGCTCACTAGGTAGCCTTGTGTTACATTAGCTACTACACACAGTGTACTCACTAGGTAGCCTTGTGTTACATTAGCTACTACACACAGTGTGCTCACTAGGTAGCCTTGTGTTACATTAGCTACTACACACAGTGTACTCACTAGGTAGCCTTGTGTTACATTAGCTACTACACTCAGTGTACTCACTAGGTAGCCTTGTACTACATTAGCTACTACACACAGTGTGCTCACTAGGTAGCCTTGTGTTACATTAGCTACTACACACAGTGTACTCACTAGGTAGCCTTGTGTTACATTAGCTACTACACTCAGTGTACTCACTAGGTAGCCTTGTGTTACATTAGCTACTACACACAGTGTACTCACTAGGTAGCCTTGTACTACATTAGCTACTACACTCAGTGTACTCACTAGGTAGCCTTGTGTTACATTAGCTACTACACACAGTGTGCTCACTAGGTAGCCTTGTGTTACATTAGCTACTACACACAGTGTACTCACTAGGTAGCCTTGTGTTACATTAGCTACTACACTCAGTGTACTCACTAGGTAGCCTTGTACTACATTAGCTACTACACACAGTGTGCTCACTAGGTAGCCTTGTGTTACATTAGCTACTACACACAGTGTACTCACTAGGTAGCCTTGTGTTACATTAGCTACTACACACAGTGTACTCACTAGGTAGCCTTGTGTTACATTAGCTACTACACACAGTGTACTCACTAGGTAGCCTTGTGCTACATTAGCTACTACACACAGTGTACTCACTAGGTAGCCTTGTACTACATTAGCTACTACACACAGTGTACTCACTAGGTAGCCTTGTGTTACATTAGCTACTACACTCAGTGTACTCACTAGGTAGCCTTGTGTTACATTAGCTACTACACACAGTGTACTCACTAGGTAGCCTTGTGTTACATTAGCTACTACACTCAGTGTACTCACTAGGTAGCCTTGTGTTACATTAGCTACTACACACAGTGTACTCACTAGGTAGCCTTGTGCTACATTAGCTACTACAGTCAGTGTACTCACTAGGTAGCCTTGTGTTACATTAGCTACTACACTCAGTGTACTCACTAGGTAGCCTTGTGTTACATTAGCTACTACACACAGTGTACTCACTAGGTAGCCTTGTGTTACATTAGCTACTACACTCAGTGTACTCACTAGGTAGCCTTGTGTTACATTAGCTACTACACACAGTGTACTCACTAGGTAGCCTTGTACTACATTAGCTACTACACACAGTGTACTCACTAGGTAGCCTTGTGTTACATTAGCTACTACACACAGTGTACTCACTAGGTAGCCTTGTACTACATTAGCTACTACACACAGTGTGCTCACTAGGTAGCCTTGTGTTACATTAGCTACTACACTCAGTGTACTCACTAGGTAGCCTTGTACTACATTAGCTACTACACTCAGTGTACTCACTAGGTAGCCTTGTGCTACATTAGCTACTACACTCAGTGTACTCACTAGGTAGCCTTGTGTTACATTAGCTACTACACTCAGTGTGCTCACTAGGTAGCCTTGTGCTACATTAGCTACTACACTCAGTGTACTCACTAGGTAGCCTTGTGCTACATTAGCTACTACACTCAGTGTGCTCACTAGGTAGCCTTGTGTTACATTAGCTACTACACTCAGTGTACTCACTAGGTAGCCTTGTGTTACATTAGCTACTACACACAGTGTACTCACTAGGTAGCCTTGTGTTACATTAGCTACTACACACAGTGTACTCACTAGGTAGCCTTGTGTTACATTAGCTACTACACACAGTGTACTCACTAGGTAGCCTTGTGTTACATTAGCTACTACACACAGTGTACTCACTAGGTAGCCTTGTGTTACATTAGCTACTACACTCAGTGTACTCACTAGGTAGCCTTGTGTTACATTAGCTACTACACACAGTGTACTCACTAGGTAGCCTTGTGTTACATTAGCTACTACACACAGTGTACTCACTAGGTAGCCTTGTGTTACATTAGCTACTACACACAGTGTACTCACTAGGTAGCCTTGTACTACATTAGCTACTACACACAGTGTACTCACTAGGTAGCCTTGTACTACATTAGCTACTACACACAGTGTACTCACTAGGTAGCCTTGTGTTACATTAGCTACTACACACAGTGTACTCACTAGGTAGCCTTGTGTTACATTAGCTACTACACACAGTGTACTCACTAGGTAGCCTTGTACTACATTAGCTACTACACACAGTGTACTCACTAGGTAGCCTTGTACTACATTAGCTACTACACACAGTGTACTCACTAGGTAGCCTTGTACTACATTAGCTACTACACACAGTGTACTCACTAGGTAGCCTTGTGTTACATTAGCTACTACACACAGTGTACTCACTAGGTAGCCTTGTGTTACATTAGCTACTACACACAGTGTACTCACTAGGTAGCCTTGTACTACATTAGCTACTACACACAGTGTGCTCACTAGGTAGCCTTGTGTTACATTAGCTACTACACACAGTGTACTCACTAGGTAGCCTTGTGTTACATTAGCTACTACACACAGTGTACTCACTAGGTAGCCTTGTGTTACATTAGCTACTACACACAGTGTACTCACTAGGTAGCCTTGTACTACATTAGCTACTACACTCAGTGTACTCACTAGGTAGCCTTGTGCTACATTAGCTACTACACTCAGTGTACTCACTAGGTAGCCTTGTGTTACATTAGCTACTACACACAGTGTACTCACTAGGTAGCCTTGTGCTACATTAGGTACTACACACAGTGTACTCACTAGGTAGCCTTGTGTTACATTAGCTACTACACACAGTGTACTCACTAGGTAGCCTTGTGTTACATTAGCTACTACACACAGTGTACTCACTAGGTAGCCTTGTGTTACATTAGCTACTACACACAGTGTGCTCACTAGGTAGCCTTGTACTACATTAGCTACTACACACACTGTACTCACTAGGTAGCCTTGTGTTACATTAGCTACTACACTCAGTGTACTCACTAGGTAGCCTTGTGTTACATTAGCTACTACACACAGTGTACTCACTAGGTAGCCTTGTGTTACATTAGCTACTACACACAGTGTACTCACTAGGTAGCCTTGTGTTACATTAGCTACTACACTCAGTGTACTCACTAGGTAGCCTTGTACTACATTAGCTACTACACACAGTGTACTCACTAGGTAGCCTTGTGTTACATTAGCTACTACACACAGTGTACTCACTAGGTAGCCTTGTACTACATTAGCTACTACACATAGTGTACTCACTAGGTAGCCTTGTGCTACATTAGCTACTACACTCAGTGTACTCACTAGGTAGCATTGTACTACATTAGCTACTACACACAGTGTACTCACTAGGTAGCCTTGTGTTACATTAGCTACTACACACAGTGTACTCACTAGGTAGCCTTGTGTTACATTAGCTACTACACACAGTGTACTCACTAGGTAGCCTTGTGTTACATTAGCTACTACACACAGTGTACTCACTAGGTAGCCTTGTGTTACATTAGCTACTACACACAGTGTACTCACTAGGTAGCCTTGTACTACATTAGCTACTACACTCAGTGTACTCACTAGGTAGCCTTGTGTTACATTAGCTACTACACACAGTGTACTCACTAGGTAGCCTTGTGCTACATTAGCTACTACACACAGTGTACTCACTAGGTAGCCTTGTGTTACATTAGCTACTACACTCAGTGTACTCACTAGGTAGCCTTGTGTTACATTAGCTACTACACACAGTGTACTCACTAGGTAGCCTTGTGTTACATTAGCTACTACACACAGTGTACTCACTAGGTAGCCTTGTACTACATTAGCTACTACACTCAGTGTACTCACTAGGTAGCCTTGTGTTACATTAGCTACTACACACAGTGTACTCACTAGGTAGCCTTGTGTTACATTAGCTACTACACACAGTGTACTCACTAGGTAGCCTTGTACTACATTAGCTACTACACACAGTGTACTCACTAGGTAGCCTTGTGTTACATTAGCTACTACACACAGTGTACTCACTAGGTAGCCTTGTGTTACATTAGCTACTACACACAGTGTACTCACTAGGTAGCCTTGTGTTACATTAGCTACTACACACAGTGTACTCACTAGGTAGCCTTGTGTTACATTAGCTACTACACACAGTGTACTCACTAGGTAGCCTTGTGCTACATTAGCTACTACACACAGTGTACTCACTAGGTAGCCTTGTGTTACATTAGCTACTACACTCAGTGTACTCACTAGGTAGCCTTGTGTTACATTAGCTACTACACACAGTGTACTCACTAGGTAGCCTTGTGTTACATTAGCTACTACACACAGTGTACTCACTAGGTAGCCTTGTACTACATTAGCTACTACACACAGTGTACTCACTAGGTAGCCTTGTGTTACATTAGCTACTACACACAGTGTACTCACTAGGTAGCCTTGTACTACATTAGCTACTACACTCAGTGTACTCACTAGGTAGCCTTGTGTTACATTAGCTACTACACACAGTGTACTCACTAGGTAGCCTTGTGTTACATTAGCTACTACACACAGTGTACTCACTAGGTAGCCTTGTACTACATTAGCTACTACACACAGTGTACTCACTAGGTAGCCTTGTGTTACATTAGCTACTACACACAGTGTACTCACTAGGTAGCCTTGTGTTACATTAGCTACTACACACAGTGTGCTCACTAGGTAGCCTTGTGTTACATTAGCTACTACACTCAGTGTACTCACTAGGTAGCCTTGTGTTACATTAGCTACTACACACAGTGTACTCACTAGGTAGCCTTGTGTTACATTAGCTACTACACTCAGTGTACTCACTAGGTAGCCTTGTGTTACATTAGCTACTACACACAGTGTACTCACTAGGTAGCCTTGTGTTACATTAGCTACTACACTCAGTGTACTCACTAGGTAGCCTTGTGTTACATTAGCTACTACACACAGTGTACTCACTAGGTAGCCTTGTGTTACATTAGCTACTACACACAGTGTACTCACTAGGTAGCCTTGTACTACATTAGCTACTACACACAGTGTGCTCACTAGGTAGCCTTGTGTTACATTAGCTACTACACACAGTGTGCTCACTAGGTAGCCTTGTGTTACATTAGCTACTACACTCAGTGTACTCACTAGGTAGCCTTGTGTTACATTAGCTACTACACTCAGTGTACTCACTAGGTAGCCTTGTACTACATTAGCTACTACACTCAGTGTGCTCACTAGGTAGCCTTGTGTTACATTAGCTACTACACTCAGTGTGCTCACTAGGTAGCCTTGTGTTACATTAGCTACTACACTCAGTGTACTCACTAGGTAGCCTTGTACTACATTAGCTACTACACTCAGTGTACTCACTAGGTAGCCTTGTGTTACATTAGCTACTACACACAGTGTACTCACTAGGTAGCCTTGTGTTACATTAGCTACTACACACAGTGTACTCACTAGGTAGCCTTGTGTTACATTAGCTACTACACACAGTGTACTCACTAGGTAGCCTTGTGTTACATTAGCTACTACACACAGTGTACTCACTAGGTAGCCTTGTGTTACATTAGCTACTACACACAGTGTACTCACTAGGTAGCCTTGTGTTACATTAGCTACTACACACAGTGTACTCACTAGGTAGCCTTGTGTTACATTAGCTACTACACACAGTGTACTCACTAGGTAGCCTTGTGTTACATTAGCTACTACACACAGTGTACTCACTAGGTAGCCTTGTACTACATTAGCTACTACACACAGTGTACTCACTAGGTAGCCTTGTGTTACATTAGCTACTACACTCAGTGTACTCACTAGGTAGCCTTGTGCTACATTAGCTACTACACACAGTGTGCTCACTAGGTAGCCTTGTGTTACATTAGCTACTACACACAGTGTACTCACTAGGTAGCCTTGTGTTACATTAGCTACTACACACAGTGTACTCACTAGGTAGCCTTGTGTTACATTAGCTACTACACACAGTGTGCTCACTAGGTAGCCTTGTGTTACATTAGCTACTACACTCAGTGTACTCACTAGGTAGCCTTGTACTACATTAGCTACTACACACAGTGTACTCACTAGGTAGCCTTGTGTTACATTAGCTACTACACACAGTGTGCTCACTAGGTAGCCTTGTGTTACATTAGCTACTACACACAGTGTACTCACTAGGTAGCCTTGTGTTACATTAGCTACTACACACAGTGTGCTCACTAGGTAGCCTTGTGTTACATTAGCTACTACACACAGTGTACTCACTAGGTAGCCTTGTGTTACATTAGCTACTACACACAGTGTACTCACTAGGTAGCCTTGTGTTACATTAGCTACTACACACAGTGTACTCACTAGGTAGCCTTGTGCTACATTAGCTACTACACACAGTGTGCTCACTAGGTAGCCTTGTGTTACATTAGCTACTACACACAGTGTACTCACTAGGTAGCCTTGTGCTACATTAGCTACTACACACAGTGTGCTCACTAGGTAGCCTTGTGTTACATTAGCTACTACACACAGTGTACTCACTAGGTAGCCTTGTGTTACATTAGCTACTACACACAGTGTACTCACTAGGTAGCCTTGTGTTACATTAGCTACTACACACAGTGTACTCACTAGGTAGCCTTGTGTTACATTAGCTACTACACACAGTGTACTCACTAGGTAGCCTTGTGTTACATTAGCTACTACACACAGTGTACTCACTAGGTAGCCTTGTACTACATTAGCTACTACACTCAGTGTACTCACTAGGTAGCCTTGTGTTACATTAGCTACTACACACAGTGTACTCACTAGGTAGCCTTGTGTTACATTAGCTACTACACACAGTGTACTCACTAGGTAGCCTTGTGCTACATTAGCTACTACACACAGTGTACTCACTAGGTAGCCTTGTACTACATTAGCTACTACACTCAGTGTACTCACTAGGTAGCCTTGTACTACATTAGCTACTACACACAGTGTACTCACTAGGTAGCCTTGTGTTACATTAGCTACTACACACAGTGTACTCACTAGGTAGCCTTGTGTTACATTAGCTACTACACACAGTGTACTCACTAGGTAGCCTTGTACTACATTAGCTACTACACTCAGTGTACTCACTAGGTAGCCTTGTGTTACATTAGCTACTACACACAGTGTACTCACTAGGTAGCCTTGTGTTACATTAGCTACTACACTCAGTGTACTCACTAGGTAGCCTTGTGCTACATTAGCTACTACACTCAGTGTACTCACTAGGTAGCCTTGTACTACATTAGCTACTACACACAGTGTGCTCACTAGGTAGCCTTGTGTTACATTAGCTACTACACACAGTGTACTCACTAGGTAGCCTTGTGTTACATTAGCTACTACACTCAGTGTACTCACTAGGTAGCCTTGTGTTACATTAGCTACTACACTCAGTGTACTCACTAGGTAGCCTTGTACTACATTAGCTACTACACTCAGTGTACTCACTAGGTAGCCTTGTGTTACATTAGCTACTACACTCAGTGTACTCACTAGGTAGCCTTGTGCTACATTAGCTACTACACACAGTGTACTCACTAGGTAGCCTTGTACTACATTAGCTACTACACACAGTGTACTCACTAGGTAGCCTTGTGCTACATTAGCTACTACACTCAGTGTACTCACTAGGTAGCCTTGTACTACATTAGCTACTACACACAGTGTACTCACTAGGTAGCCTTGTGTTACATTAGCTACTACACTCAGTGTACTCACTAGGTAGCCTTGTGTTACATTAGCTACTACACACAGTGTACTCACTAGGTAGCCTTGTGTTACATTAGCTACTACACTCAGTGTACTCACTAGGTAGCCTTGTACTACATTAGCTACTACACACAGTGTACTCACTAGGTAGCCTTGTGCTACATTAGCTACTACACACAGTGTACTCACTAGGTAGCCTTGTGTTACATTAGCTACTACACTCAGTGTACTCACTAGGTAGCCTTGTGTTACATTAGCTACTACACTCAGTGTACTCACTAGGTAGCCTTGTGTTACATTAGCTACTACACTCAGTGTACTCACTAGGTAGCCTTGTGTTACATTAGCTACTACACACAATGTACTCACTAGGTAGCCTTGTGTTACATTAGCTACTACACACAGTGTGCTCACTAGGTAGCCTTGTGTTACATTAGCTACTACACACAGTGTACTCACTAGGTAGCCTTGTGTTACATTAGCTACTACACACAGTGTACTCACTAGGTAGCCTTGTGTTACATTAGCTACTACACACAGTGTACTCACTAGGTAGCCTTGTGTTACATTAGCTACTACACTCAGTGTACTCACTAGGTAGCCTTGTGTTACATTAGCTACTACACTCAGTGTACTCACTAGGTAGCCTTGTGTTACATTAGCTACTACACTCAGTGTACTCACTAGGTAGCCTTGTACTACATTAGCTACTACACTCAGTGTACTCACTAGGTAGCCTTGTGTTACATTAGCTACTACACACAGTGTACTCACTAGGTAGCCTTGTGCTACATTAGCTACTACACACAGTGTACTCACTAGGTAGCCTTGTGTTACATTAGCTACTACACACAGTGTACTCACTAGGTAGCCTTGTGTTACATTAGCTACTACACACAGTGTGCTCACTAGGTAGCCTTGTACTACATTAGCTACTACACTCAGTGTACTCACTAGGTAGCCTTGTGCTACATTAGCTACTACACTCAGTGTACTCACTAGGTAGCCTTGTGTTACATTAGCTACTACACACAGTGTACTCGCTAGGTAGCCTTGTGTTACATTAGCTACTACACTCAGTGTACTCACTAGGTAGCCTTGTGTTACATTAGCTACTACACACAGTGTACTCACTAGGTAGCGTTGTGTTACATTAGCTACTACACACAGTGTACTCACTAGGTAGCCTTGTGTTACATTAGCTACTACACACAGTGTACTCACTAGGAAGCCTTGTACTACATTAGCTACTACACACAGTGTACTCACTAGGTAGCCTTGTGTTACATTAGCTACTACACACAGTGTACTCACTAGGTAGCCTTGTGTTACATTAGCTACTACACTCAGTGTACTCACTAGGTAGCCTTGTGCTACATTAGCTACTACACACAGTGTACTCACTAGGTAGCCTTGTGCTACATTAGCTACTACACACAGTGTACTCACTAGGTAGCCTTGAGTTACATTAGCTACTACACACAGTGTACTCACTAGGTAGCCTTGTGTTACATTAGCTACTACACTCAGTGTACTCACTAGGTAGCCTTGTACTACATTAGCTACTACACACAGTGTACTCACTAGGTAGCCTTGTGTTACATTAGCTACTACACTCAGTGTACTCACTAGGTAGCCTTGTACTACATTAGCTACTACACACAGTGTACTCACTAGGTAGCCTTGTGTTACATTAGCTACTACACTCAGTGTACTCACTAGGTAGCCTTGTGCTACATTAGCTACTACACACAGTGTACTCACTAGGTAGCCTTGTGTTACATTAGCTACTACACTCAGTGTACTCACTAGGTAGCCTTGTACTACATTAGCTACTACACACAGTGTACTCACTAGGTAGCCTTGTACTACATTAGCTACTACACTCAGTGTGCTCACTAGGTAGCCTTGTGTTACATTAGCTACTACACTCAGTGTACTCACTAGGTAGCCTTGTGTTACATTAGCTACTACACTCAGTGTACTCACTAGGTAGCCTTGTGCTACATTAGCTACTACACACAGTGTACTCACTAGGTAGCCTTGTGTTACATTAGCTACTACACACAGTGTACTCACTAGGTAGCCTTGTGCTACATTAGCTACTACACACAGTGTACTCACTAGGTAGCCTTGTGTTACATTAGCTACTACACACAGTGTGCTCACTAGGTAGCCTTGTGTTACATTAGCTACTACACACAGTGTACTCACTAGGTAGCCTTGTGTTACATTAGCTACTACACACAGTGTGCTCACTAGGTAGCCTTGTACTACATTAGCTACTACACACAGTGTACTCACTAGGTAGCCTTGTACTACATTAGCTACTACACACAGTGTACTCACTAGGTAGCCTTGTGTTACATTAGCTACTACACACAGTGTGCTCACTAGGTAGCCTTGTGTTACATTAGCTACTACACACAGTGTGCTCACTAGGTAGCCTTGTGTTACATTAGCTACTACACACAGTGTGCTCACTAGGTAGCCTTGTGTTACATTAGCTACTACACACAGTGTGCTCACTAGGTAGCCTTGTGTTACATTAGCTACTACACACAGTGTACTCACTAGGTAGCCTTGTACTACATTAGCTACTACACACAGTGTACTCACTAGGTAGCCTTGTGTTACATTAGCTACTACACACAGTGTACTCACTAGGTAGCCTTGTGTTACATTAGCTACTACACTCAGTGTACTCACTAGGTAGCCTTGTACTACATTAGCTACTACACACAGTGTACTCACTAGGTAGCCTTGTGTTACATTAGCTACTACACACAGTGTACTCACTAGGTAGCCTTGTACTACATTAGCTACTACACACAGTGTACTCACTAGGTAGCCTTGTGTTACATTAGCTACTACACTCAGTGTACTCACTAGGTAGCCTTGTGTTACATTAGCTACTACACACAGTGTACTCACTAGGTAGCCTTGTACTACATTAGCTACTACACGCAGTGTACTCACTAGGTAGCCTTGTGTTACATTAGCTACTACACACAGTGTACTCACTAGGTAGCCTTGTGTTACATTAGCTACTACACGCAGTGTACTCACTAGGTAGCCTTGTGTTACATTAGCTACTACACACAGTGTGCTCACTAGGTAGCCTTGTACTACATTAGCTACTACACTCAGTGTGCTCACTAGGTAGCCTTGTACTACATTAGCTACTACACACAGTGTACTCACTAGGTAGCCTTGTGTTACAATAGCTACTACACTCAGTGTACTCACTAGGTAGCCTTGTACTACATTAGCTACTACACACAGTGTACTCACTAGGTAGCCTTGTGCTACATTAGCTACTACACACAGTGTACTCACTAGGTAGCCTTGTGTTACATTAGCTACTACACACAGTGTACTCACTAGGTAGCCTTGTACTACATTAGCTACTACACACAGTGTACTCACTAGGTAGCCTTGTACTACATTAGCTACTACTCACAGTGTGCTCACTAGGTAGCCTTGTGTTACATTAGCTACTACAAACAGTGTACTCACTAGGTAGCCTTTTGTTACATTAGCTACTACACTCAGTGTACTCACTAGGTAGCCTTGTGTTACATTAGCTACTACACACAGTGTACTCACTAGGTAGCCTTGTGCTACATTAGCTACTACACACAGTGTACTCACTAGGTAGCCTTGTGTTACATTAGCTACTACACACAGTGTACTCACTAGGTAGCCTTGTGTTACATTAGCTACTACACACAGTGTACTCACTAGGTAGCCTTGTGTTACATTAGCTACTACACACAGTGTACTCACTAGGTAGCCTTGTGTTACATTAGCTACTACACACAGTGTACTCACTAGGTAGCCTTGTGTTACATTAGCTACTACACACAGTGTACTCACTAGGTAGCCTTGTGTTACATTAGCTACTACACACAGTGTACTCACTAGGTAGCCTTGTACTACATTAGCTACTACACGCAGTGTACTCACTAGGTAGCCTTGTGTTACATTAGCTACTACACACAGTGTACTCACTAGGTAGCCTTGTACTACATTAGCTACTACACACAGTGTACTCACTAGGTAGCCTTGTGTTACATTAGCTACTACACACAGTGTACTCACTAGGTAGCCTTGTGTTACATTAGCTACTACACACAGTGTACTCAGTAGGTAGCCTTGTACTACATTAGCTACTACACACAGTGTACTCACTAGGTAGCCTTGTGTTACATTAGCTACTACACACAGTGTACTCACTAGGTAGCCTTGTGTTACATTAGCTACTACACACAGTGTACTCACTAAGTAGCCTTGTACTACATTAGATACTACACACAGTGTACTCACTAGGTAGCCTTGTGTTACATTAGCTACTACACACAGTGTACTCACTAGGTAGCCTTGTGTTACATTAGCTACTACACACAGTGTACTCACTAGGTAGCCTTGTGTTACATTAGCTACTACACTCAGTGTACTCACTAGGTAGCCTTGTGTTACATTAGCTACTACACACAGTGTACTCACTAGGTAGCCTTGTGTTACATTAGCTACTACACACAGTGTACTCACTAGGTAGCCTTGTTTTACATTAGCTACTACACTCAGTGTACTCACTAGGTAGCCTTGTGTTACATTAGCTACTACACACAGTGTACTCACTAGGTAGCCTTGTGTTACATTAGCTACTACACACAGTGTACTCACTAGGTAGCCTTGTGTTACATTAGCTACTACACTCAGTGTACTCACTAGGTAGCCTTGTGTTACATTAGCTACTACACACAGTGTACTCACTAGGTAGCCTTGTGTTACATTAGCTACTACACACAGTGTACTCACTAGGTAGCCTTGTGTTACATTAGCTACTACACACAGTGTACTCACTAGGTAGCCTTGTGTTACATTAGCTACTACACACAGTGTACTCACTAGGTAGCCTTGTGTTACATTAGCTACTACACTCAGTGTACTCACTAGGTAGCCTTGTACTACATTAGCTAATACACTCAGTGTACTCACTAGGTAGCCTTCTGTTACATTAGCTACTACACACAGTGTGCTCACTAGGTAGCCTTGTACTACATTAGCTACTACACACAGTGTACTCACTAGGTAGCCTTGTGTTACATTAGCTACTACACACAGTGTACTCACTAGGTAGCCTTGTGCTACATTAGCTACTACACACAGTGTACTCACTAGGTAGCCTTGTGTTACATTAGCTACTACACTCAGTGTACTCACTAGGTAGCCATGTGTTACATTAGCTACTACACTCAGTGTACTCACTAGGTAGCCTTGTGTTACATTAGCTACTACACTCAGTGTACTCACTAGGTAGCCTTGTACTACATTAGCTACTACACTCAGTGTACTCACTAGGTAGCCTTGTGTTACATTAGCTTCTACACACAGTGTACTCACTAGGTAGCCTTGTGTTACATTAGCTACTACACACAGTGTACTCACTAGGTAGCCTTGTGTTACATTAGCTACTACACTCAGTGTACTCACTAGGTAGCCTTGTGCTACATTAGCTACTACACACAGTGTACTCACTAGGTAGCCTTGTGTTACATTAGCTACTACACACAGTGTACTCACTAGGTAGCCTTGTGCTACATTAGCTACTACACACAGTGTACTCACTAGGTAGCCTTGTGTTACATTAGCTACTACACTCAGTGTACTCACTAGGTAGCCTTGTACTACATTAGCTACTACACTCAGTGTACTCACTAGGTAGCCTTGTGTTACATTAGCTACTACACACAGTGTACTCACTAGGTAGCCTTGTGTTACATTAGCTACTACACACAGTGTACTCACTAGGTAGCCTTGTGTTACATTAGCTACTACACACAGTGTACTCACTAGGTAGCCTTGTACTACATTAGCTACTACACACAGTGTACTCACTAGGTAGCCTTGTGTTACATTAGCTACTACACACAGTGTACTCACTAGGTAGCCTTGTGCTACATTAGCTACTACACACAGTGTACTCACTAGGTAGCCTTGTGTTACATTAGCTACTACACTCAGTGTACTCACTAGGTAGCCTTGTACTACATTAGCTACTACACTCAGTGTACTCACTAGGTAGCCTTGTGTTACATTAGCTACTACACACAGTGTACTCACTAGGTAGCCTTGTGTTACATTAGCTACTACACACAGTGTACTCACTAGGTAGCCTTGTGTTACATTAGCTACTACACACAGTGTACTCACTAGGTAGCCTTGTACTACATTAGCTACTACACACAGTGTACTCACTAGGTAGCCTTGTGTTACATTAGCTACTACACACAGTGTACTCACTAGGTAGCCTTGTACTACATTAGCTACTACACTCAGTGTACTCACTAGGTAGCCTTGTGTTACATTAGCTACTACACACAGTGTACTCACTAGGTAGCCTTGTGTTACATTAGCTACTACACACAGTGTACTCACTAGGTAGCCTTGTACTACATTAGCTACTACACACAGTGTACTCACTAGGTAGCCTTGTGTTACATTAGCTACTACACACAGTGTACTCACTAGGTAGCCTTGTGTTACATTAGCTACTACACACAGTGTGCTCACTAGGTAGCCTTGTGTTACATTAGCTACTACACTCAGTGTACTCACTAGGTAGCCTTGTGTTACATTAGCTACTACACACAGTGTACTCACTAGGTAGCCTTGTGTTACATTAGCTACTACACTCAGTGTACTCACTAGGTAGCCTTGTGTTACATTAGCTACTACACACAGTGTACTCACTAGGTAGCCTTGTGTTACATTAGCTACTACACTCAGTGTACTCACTAGGTAGCCTTGTGTTACATTAGCTACTACACACAGTGTACTCACTAGGTAGCCTTGTGTTACATTAGCTACTACACACAGTGTACTCACTAGGTAGCCTTGTACTACATTAGCTACTACACACAGTGTGCTCACTAGGTAGCCTTGTGTTACATTAGCTACTACACACAGTGTGCTCACTAGGTAGCCTTGTGTTACATTAGCTACTACACTCAGTGTACTCACTAGGTAGCCTTGTGTTACATTAGCTACTACACTCAGTGTACTCACTAGGTAGCCTTGTACTACATTAGCTACTACACTCAGTGTGCTCACTAGGTAGCCTTGTGTTACATTAGCTACTACACTCAGTGTGCTCACTAGGTAGCCTTGTGTTACATTAGCTACTACACTCAGTGTACTCACTAGGTAGCCTTGTACTACATTAGCTACTACACTCAGTGTACTCACTAGGTAGCCTTGTGTTACATTAGCTACTACACACAGTGTACTCACTAGGTAGCCTTGTGTTACATTAGCTACTACACACAGTGTACTCACTAGGTAGCCTTGTGTTACATTAGCTACTACACACAGTGTACTCACTAGGTAGCCTTGTGTTACATTAGCTACTACACACAGTGTACTCACTAGGTAGCCTTGTGTTACATTAGCTACTACACACAGTGTACTCACTAGGTAGCCTTGTGTTACATTAGCTACTACACACAGTGTACTCACTAGGTAGCCTTGTGTTACATTAGCTACTACACACAGTGTACTCACTAGGTAGCCTTGTGTTACATTAGCTACTACACACAGTGTACTCACTAGGTAGCCTTGTACTACATTAGCTACTACACACAGTGTACTCACTAGGTAGCCTTGTGTTACATTAGCTACTACACTCAGTGTACTCACTAGGTAGCCTTGTGCTACATTAGCTACTACACACAGTGTGCTCACTAGGTAGCCTTGTGTTACATTAGCTACTACACACAGTGTACTCACTAGGTAGCCTTGTGTTACATTAGCTACTACACACAGTGTACTCACTAGGTAGCCTTGTGTTACATTAGCTACTACACACAGTGTGCTCACTAGGTAGCCTTGTGTTACATTAGCTACTACACTCAGTGTACTCACTAGGTAGCCTTGTACTACATTAGCTACTACACACAGTGTACTCACTAGGTAGCCTTGTGTTACATTAGCTACTACACACAGTGTGCTCACTAGGTAGCCTTGTGTTACATTAGCTACTACACACAGTGTACTCACTAGGTAGCCTTGTGTTACATTAGCTACTACACACAGTGTGCTCACTAGGTAGCCTTGTGTTACATTAGCTACTACACACAGTGTACTCACTAGGTAGCCTTGTGTTACATTAGCTACTACACACAGTGTACTCACTAGGTAGCCTTGTGTTACATTAGCTACTACACACAGTGTACTCACTAGGTAGCCTTGTGCTACATTAGCTACTACACACAGTGTGCTCACTAGGTAGCCTTGTGTTACATTAGCTACTACACACAGTGTACTCACTAGGTAGCCTTGTGCTACATTAGCTACTACACACAGTGTGCTCACTAGGTAGCCTTGTGTTACATTAGCTACTACACACAGTGTACTCACTAGGTAGCCTTGTGTTACATTAGCTACTACACACAGTGTACTCACTAGGTAGCCTTGTGTTACATTAGCTACTACACACAGTGTACTCACTAGGTAGCCTTGTGTTACATTAGCTACTACACACAGTGTACTCACTAGGTAGCCTTGTGTTACATTAGCTACTACACACAGTGTACTCACTAGGTAGCCTTGTACTACATTAGCTACTACACTCAGTGTACTCACTAGGTAGCCTTGTGTTACATTAGCTACTACACACAGTGTACTCACTAGGTAGCCTTGTGTTACATTAGCTACTACACACAGTGTACTCACTAGGTAGCCTTGTGCTACATTAGCTACTACACACAGTGTACTCACTAGGTAGCCTTGTACTACATTAGCTACTACACTCAGTGTACTCACTAGGTAGCCTTGTACTACATTAGCTACTACACACAGTGTACTCACTAGGTAGCCTTGTGTTACATTAGCTACTACACACAGTGTACTCACTAGGTAGCCTTGTGTTACATTAGCTACTACACACAGTGTACTCACTAGGTAGCCTTGTACTACATTAGCTACTACACTCAGTGTACTCACTAGGTAGCCTTGTGTTACATTAGCTACTACACACAGTGTACTCACTAGGTAGCCTTGTGTTACATTAGCTACTACACTCAGTGTACTCACTAGGTAGCCTTGTGCTACATTAGCTACTACACTCAGTGTACTCACTAGGTAGCCTTGTACTACATTAGCTACTACACACAGTGTGCTCACTAGGTAGCCTTGTGTTACATTAGCTACTACACACAGTGTACTCACTAGGTAGCCTTGTGTTACATTAGCTACTACACTCAGTGTACTCACTAGGTAGCCTTGTGTTACATTAGCTACTACACTCAGTGTACTCACTAGGTAGCCTTGTACTACATTAGCTACTACACTCAGTGTACTCACTAGGTAGCCTTGTGTTACATTAGCTACTACACTCAGTGTACTCACTAGGTAGCCTTGTGCTACATTAGCTACTACACACAGTGTACTCACTAGGTAGCCTTGTACTACATTAGCTACTACACACAGTGTACTCACTAGGTAGCCTTGTGCTACATTAGCTACTACACTCAGTGTACTCACTAGGTAGCCTTGTACTACATTAGCTACTACACACAGTGTACTCACTAGGTAGCCTTGTGTTACATTAGCTACTACACTCAGTGTACTCACTAGGTAGCCTTGTGTTACATTAGCTACTACACACAGTGTACTCACTAGGTAGCCTTGTGTTACATTAGCTACTACACTCAGTGTACTCACTAGGTAGCCTTGTACTACATTAGCTACTACACACAGTGTACTCACTAGGTAGCCTTGTGCTACATTAGCTACTACACACAGTGTACTCACTAGGTAGCCTTGTGTTACATTAGCTACTACACTCAGTGTACTCACTAGGTAGCCTTGTGTTACATTAGCTACTACACTCAGTGTACTCACTAGGTAGCCTTGTGTTACATTAGCTACTACACTCAGTGTACTCACTAGGTAGCCTTGTGTTACATTAGCTACTACACACAATGTACTCACTAGGTAGCCTTGTGTTACATTAGCTACTACACACAGTGTGCTCACTAGGTAGCCTTGTGTTACATTAGCTACTACACACAGTGTACTCACTAGGTAGCCTTGTGTTACATTAGCTACTACACACAGTGTACTCACTAGGTAGCCTTGTGTTACATTAGCTACTACACACAGTGTACTCACTAGGTAGCCTTGTGTTACATTAGCTACTACACTCAGTGTACTCACTAGGTAGCCTTGTGTTACATTAGCTACTACACTCAGTGTACTCACTAGGTAGCCTTGTGTTACATTAGCTACTACACTCAGTGTACTCACTAGGTAGCCTTGTACTACATTAGCTACTACACTCAGTGTACTCACTAGGTAGCCTTGTGTTACATTAGCTACTACACACAGTGTACTCACTAGGTAGCCTTGTGCTACATTAGCTACTACACACAGTGTACTCACTAGGTAGCCTTGTGTTACATTAGCTACTACACACAGTGTACTCACTAGGTAGCCTTGTGTTACATTAGCTACTACACACAGTGTGCTCACTAGGTAGCCTTGTACTACATTAGCTACTACACTCAGTGTACTCACTAGGTAGCCTTGTGCTACATTAGCTACTACACTCAGTGTACTCACTAGGTAGCCTTGTGTTACATTAGCTACTACACACAGTGTACTCGCTAGGTAGCCTTGTGTTACATTAGCTACTACACTCAGTGTACTCACTAGGTAGCCTTGTGTTACATTAGCTACTACACACAGTGTACTCACTAGGTAGCGTTGTGTTACATTAGCTACTACACACAGTGTACTCACTAGGTAGCCTTGTGTTACATTAGCTACTACACACAGTGTACTCACTAGGAAGCCTTGTACTACATTAGCTACTACACACAGTGTACTCACTAGGTAGCCTTGTGTTACATTAGCTACTACACACAGTGTACTCACTAGGTAGCCTTGTGTTACATTAGCTACTACACTCAGTGTACTCACTAGGTAGCCTTGTGCTACATTAGCTACTACACACAGTGTACTCACTAGGTAGCCTTGTGCTACATTAGCTACTACACACAGTGTACTCACTAGGTAGCCTTGAGTTACATTAGCTACTACACACAGTGTACTCACTAGGTAGCCTTGTGTTACATTAGCTACTACACTCAGTGTACTCACTAGGTAGCCTTGTACTACATTAGCTACTACACACAGTGTACTCACTAGGTAGCCTTGTGTTACATTAGCTACTACACTCAGTGTACTCACTAGGTAGCCTTGTACTACATTAGCTACTACACACAGTGTACTCACTAGGTAGCCTTGTGTTACATTAGCTACTACACTCAGTGTACTCACTAGGTAGCCTTGTGCTACATTAGCTACTACACACAGTGTACTCACTAGGTAGCCTTGTGTTACATTAGCTACTACACTCAGTGTACTCACTAGGTAGCCTTGTACTACATTAGCTACTACACACAGTGTACTCACTAGGTAGCCTTGTACTACATTAGCTACTACACTCAGTGTGCTCACTAGGTAGCCTTGTGTTACATTAGCTACTACACTCAGTGTACTCACTAGGTAGCCTTGTGTTACATTAGCTACTACACTCAGTGTACTCACTAGGTAGCCTTGTGCTACATTAGCTACTACACACAGTGTACTCACTAGGTAGCCTTGTGTTACATTAGCTACTACACACAGTGTACTCACTAGGTAGCCTTGTGCTACATTAGCTACTACACACAGTGTACTCACTAGGTAGCCTTGTGTTACATTAGCTACTACACACAGTGTGCTCACTAGGTAGCCTTGTGTTACATTAGCTACTACACACAGTGTACTCACTAGGTAGCCTTGTGTTACATTAGCTACTACACACAGTGTGCTCACTAGGTAGCCTTGTACTACATTAGCTACTACACACAGTGTACTCACTAGGTAGCCTTGTACTACATTAGCTACTACACACAGTGTACTCACTAGGTAGCCTTGTGTTACATTAGCTACTACACACAGTGTGCTCACTAGGTAGCCTTGTGTTACATTAGCTACTACACACAGTGTGCTCACTAGGTAGCCTTGTGTTACATTAGCTACTACACACAGTGTGCTCACTAGGTAGCCTTGTGTTACATTAGCTACTACACACAGTGTGCTCACTAGGTAGCCTTGTGTTACATTAGCTACTACACACAGTGTACTCACTAGGTAGCCTTGTACTACATTAGCTACTACACACAGTGTACTCACTAGGTAGCCTTGTGTTACATTAGCTACTACACACAGTGTACTCACTAGGTAGCCTTGTGTTACATTAGCTACTACACTCAGTGTACTCACTAGGTAGCCTTGTACTACATTAGCTACTACACACAGTGTACTCACTAGGTAGCCTTGTGTTACATTAGCTACTACACACAGTGTACTCACTAGGTAGCCTTGTACTACATTAGCTACTACACACAGTGTACTCACTAGGTAGCCTTGTGTTACATTAGCTACTACACTCAGTGTACTCACTAGGTAGCCTTGTGTTACATTAGCTACTACACACAGTGTACTCACTAGGTAGCCTTGTACTACATTAGCTACTACACGCAGTGTACTCACTAGGTAGCCTTGTGTTACATTAGCTACTACACACAGTGTACTCACTAGGTAGCCTTGTGTTACATTAGCTACTACACGCAGTGTACTCACTAGGTAGCCTTGTGTTACATTAGCTACTACACACAGTGTGCTCACTAGGTAGCCTTGTACTACATTAGCTACTACACTCAGTGTGCTCACTAGGTAGCCTTGTACTACATTAGCTACTACACACAGTGTACTCACTAGGTAGCCTTGTGTTACAATAGCTACTACACTCAGTGTACTCACTAGGTAGCCTTGTACTACATTAGCTACTACACACAGTGTACTCACTAGGTAGCCTTGTGCTACATTAGCTACTACACACAGTGTACTCACTAGGTAGCCTTGTGTTACATTAGCTACTACACACAGTGTACTCACTAGGTAGCCTTGTACTACATTAGCTACTACACACAGTGTACTCACTAGGTAGCCTTGTACTACATTAGCTACTACTCACAGTGTGCTCACTAGGTAGCCTTGTGTTACATTAGCTACTACAAACAGTGTACTCACTAGGTAGCCTTTTGTTACATTAGCTACTACACTCAGTGTACTCACTAGGTAGCCTTGTGTTACATTAGCTACTACACACAGTGTACTCACTAGGTAGCCTTGTGCTACATTAGCTACTACACACAGTGTACTCACTAGGTAGCCTTGTGTTACATTAGCTACTACACACAGTGTACTCACTAGGTAGCCTTGTGTTACATTAGCTACTACACACAGTGTACTCACTAGGTAGCCTTGTGTTACATTAGCTACTACACACAGTGTACTCACTAGGTAGCCTTGTGTTACATTAGCTACTACACACAGTGTACTCACTAGGTAGCCTTGTGTTACATTAGCTACTACACACAGTGTACTCACTAGGTAGCCTTGTGTTACATTAGCTACTACACACAGTGTACTCACTAGGTAGCCTTGTACTACATTAGCTACTACACGCAGTGTACTCACTAGGTAGCCTTGTGTTACATTAGCTACTACACACAGTGTACTCACTAGGTAGCCTTGTACTACATTAGCTACTACACACAGTGTACTCACTAGGTAGCCTTGTGTTACATTAGCTACTACACACAGTGTACTCACTAGGTAGCCTTGTGTTACATTAGCTACTACACACAGTGTACTCAGTAGGTAGCCTTGTACTACATTAGCTACTACACACAGTGTACTCACTAGGTAGCCTTGTGTTACATTAGCTACTACACACAGTGTACTCACTAGGTAGCCTTGTGTTACATTAGCTACTACACACAGTGTACTCACTAAGTAGCCTTGTACTACATTAGATACTACACACAGTGTACTCACTAGGTAGCCTTGTGTTACATTAGCTACTACACACAGTGTACTCACTAGGTAGCCTTGTGTTACATTAGCTACTACACACAGTGTACTCACTAGGTAGCCTTGTGTTACATTAGCTACTACACTCAGTGTACTCACTAGGTAGCCTTGTGTTACATTAGCTACTACACACAGTGTACTCACTAGGTAGCCTTGTGTTACATTAGCTACTACACACAGTGTACTCACTAGGTAGCCTTGTTTTACATTAGCTACTACACTCAGTGTACTCACTAGGTAGCCTTGTGTTACATTAGCTACTACACACAGTGTACTCACTAGGTAGCCTTGTGTTACATTAGCTACTACACACAGTGTACTCACTAGGTAGCCTTGTGTTACATTAGCTACTACACTCAGTGTACTCACTAGGTAGCCTTGTGTTACATTAGCTACTACACACAGTGTACTCACTAGGTAGCCTTGTGTTACATTAGCTACTACACACAGTGTACTCACTAGGTAGCCTTGTGTTACATTAGCTACTACACACAGTGTACTCACTAGGTAGCCTTGTGTTACATTAGCTACTACACACAGTGTACTCACTAGGTAGCCTTGTGTTACATTAGCTACTACACTCAGTGTACTCACTAGGTAGCCTTGTACTACATTAGCTACTACACTCAGTGTACTCACTAGGTAGCCTTGTGTTACATTAGCTACTACACACAGTGTGCTCACTAGGTAGCCTTGTACTACATTAGCTACTACACACAGTGTACTCACTAGGTAGCCTTGTGTTACATTAGCTACTACACACAGTGTACTCACTAGGTAGCCTTGTGCTACATTAGCTACTACACACAGTGTACTCACTAGGTAGCCTTGTGTTACATTAGCTACTACACTCAGTGTACTCACTAGGTAGCCATGTGTTACATTAGCTACTACACTCAGTGTACTCACTAGGTAGCCTTGTGTTACATTAGCTACTACACTCAGTGTACTCACTAGGTAGCCTTGTACTACATTAGCTACTACACTCAGTGTACTCACTAGGTAGCCTTGTGTTACATTAGCTTCTACACACAGTGTACTCACTAGGTAGCCTTGTGTTACATTAGCTACTACACACAGTGTACTCACTAGGTAGCCTTGTGTTACATTAGCTACTACACTCAGTGTACTCACTAGGTAGCCTTGTGCTACATTAGCTACTACACACAGTGTACTCACTAGGTAGCCTTGTGTTACATTAGCTACTACACACAGTGTACTCACTAGGTAGCCTTGTGCTACATTAGCTACTACACACAGTGTACTCACTAGGTAGCCTTGTGTTACATTAGCTACTACACTCAGTGTACTCACTAGGTAGCCTTGTACTACATTAGCTACTACACTCAGTGTACTCACTAGGTAGCCTTGTGTTACATTAGCTACTACACACAGTGTACTCACTAGGTAGCCTTGTGTTACATTAGCTACTACACACAGTGTACTCACTAGGTAGCCTTGTGTTACATTAGCTACTACACACAGTGTACTCACTAGGTAGCCTTGTGTTACATTAGCTACTACACACAGTGTACTCACTAGGTAGCCTTGTGTTACATTAGCTACTACACACAGTGTGCTCACTAGGTAGCCTTGTACTACATTAGCTACTACACACAGTGTACTCACTAGGTAGCCTTGTGTTACATTAGCTACTACACTCAGTGTACTCACTAGGTAGCCTTGTGTTACATTAGCTACTACACTCAGTGTGCTCACTAGGTAGCCTTGTACTACATTAGCTACTACACTCAGTGTACTCACTAGGTAGCCTTGTGTTACATTAGCTACTACACTCAGTGTACTCACTAGGTAGCCTTGTACTACATTAGCTACTACACTCAGTGTACTCACTAGGTAGCCTTGTGTTACATTAGCTACTACACTCAGTGTACTCACTAGGTAGCCTTGTACTACATTAGCTACTACACTCAGTGTACTCACTAGGTAGCCTTGTACTACATTAGCTACTACACTCAGTGTACTCACTAGGTAGCCTTGTGTTACATTAGCTACTACACTCAGTGTACTCACTAGGTAGCCTTGTGTTACATTAGCTACTACACTCAGTGTACTCACTAGGTAGCCTTGTGTTACATTAGCTACTACACTCAGTGTACTCACTAGGTAGCCTTGTACTACATTAGCTACTACACACAGTGTACTCACTAGGTAGCCTTGTGCTACATTAGCTACTACACACAGTGTACTCACTAGGTAGCCTTGTGTTACATTAGCTACTACACACAGTGTACTCACTAGGTAGCCTTGTGTTACATTAGCTACTACACACAGTGTACTCACTAGGTAGCCTTGTGTTACATTAGCTACTACACACAGTGTGCTCACTAGGTAGCCTTGTGTTACATTAGCTACTACACTCAGTGTACTCACTAGGTAGCCTTGTGTTACATTAGCTACTACACTCAGTGTACTCACTAGGTAGCCTTGTGTTACATTAGCTACTACACTCAGTGTACTCACTAGGTAGCCTTGTACTACATTAGCTACTACACACAGTGTACTCACTAGGTAGCCTTGTACTACATTAGCTACTACACACAGTGTACTCACTAGGTAGCCTTGTACTACATTAGCTACTACACTCAGTGTACTCACTAGGTAGCCTTGTACTACATTAGCTACTACACACAGTGTACTCACTAGGTAGCCTTGTACTACATTAGCTACTACACACAGTGTACTCACTAGGTAGCCTTGTGTTACATTAGCTACTACACACAGTGTACTCACTAGGTAGCCTTGTGTTACATTAGCTACTACACACAGTGTACTCACTAGGTAGCCTTGTGTTACATTAGCTACTACACACAGTGTACTCACTAGGTAGCCTTGTGTTACATTAGCTACTACACACAGTGTGCTCACTAGGTAGCCTTGTGTTACATTAGCTACTACACTCAGTGTACTCACTAGGTAGCCTTGTACTACATTAGCTACTACACACAGTGTACTCACTAGGTAGCCTTG
This sequence comes from Meconema thalassinum, assembly GCA_946902985.2. Taxonomy (NCBI): domain Eukaryota; kingdom Metazoa; phylum Arthropoda; class Insecta; order Orthoptera; family Tettigoniidae; genus Meconema; species Meconema thalassinum. The sequence goes on along the minus strand of OX336400.1, from coordinate 213,111,787 downwards.
TGTTACATTAGCTACTACACACAGTGTACTCACTAGGTAGCCTTGTGTTACATTAGCTACTACACTCAGTGTACTCACTAGGTAGCCTTGTGTTACATTAGCTACTACACACAGTGTACTCACTAGGTAGCCTTGTGTTACATTAGCTACTACACTCAGTGTACTCACTAGGTAGCCTTGTACTACATTAGCTACTACACTCAGTGTACTCACTAGGTAGCCTTGTACTACATTAGCTACTACACACAGTGTACTCACTAGGTAGCCTTGTGCTACATTAGCTACTACACACAGTGTACTCACTAGGTAGCCTTGTGTTACATTAGCTACTACACACAGTGTGCTCACTAGGTAGCCTTGTGTTACATTAGCTACTACACACAGTGTACTCACTAGGTAGCCTTGTGTTACATTAGCTACTACACTCAGTGTACTCACTAGGTAGCCTTGTGCTACATTAGCTACTACACACAGTGTGCTCACTAGGTAGCCTTGTGCTACATTAGCTACTACACACAGTGTGCTCACTAGGTAGCCTTGTGCTACATTAGCTACTACACACAGTGTACTCACTAGGTAGCCTTGTGTTACATTAGCTACTACACACAGTGTACTCACTAGGTAGCCTTGTGTTACATTAGCTACTACACACAGTGTGCTCACTAGGTAGCCTTGTGTTACATTAGCTACTACACTCAGTGTACTCACTAGGTAGCCTTGTGTTACATTAGCTACTACACACAGTGTACTCACTAGGTAGCCTTGTGTTACATTAGCTACTACACACAGTGTACTCACTAGGTAGCCTTGTACTACATTAGCTACTACACACAGTGTACTCACTAGGTAGCCTTGTGTTACATTAGCTACTACACACAGTGTACTCACTAGGTAGCCTTGTGTTACATTAGCTACTACACACAGTGTACTCACTAGGTAGCCTTGTACTACATTAGCTACTACACACAGTGTACTCACTAGGTAGCCTTGTACTACATTAGCTACTACTCACAGTGTGCTCACTAGGTAGCCTTGTGTTACATTAGCTACTACACACAGTGTACTCACTAGGTAGCCTTGTGTTACATTAGCTACTACACACAGTGTGCTCACTAGGTAGCCTTGTGTTACATTAGCTACTACACACAGTGTACTCACTAGGTAGCCTTGTGTTACATTAGCTACTACACACAGTGTACTCACTAGGTAGCCTTGTGTTACATTAGCTACTACACACAGTGTACTCACTAGGTAGCCTTGTGTTACATTAGCTACTACACACAGTGTACTCACTAGGTAGCCTTGTACTACATTAGCTACTACACACAGTGTACTCACTAGGTAGCCTTGTGCTACATTAGCTACTACACACAGTGTACTCACTAGGTAGCCTTGTGTTACATTAGCTACTACACACAGTGTACTCACTAGGTAGCCTTGTACTACATTAGCTACTACACACAGTGTACTCACTAGGTAGCCTTGTACTACATTAGCTACTACACGCAGTGTACTCACTAGGTAGCCTTGTGTTACATTAGCTACTACACACAGTGTACTCACTAGGTAGCCTTGTACTACATTAGCTACTACACACAGTGTACTCACTAGGTAGCCTTGTACTACATTAGCTACTACACTCAGTGTGCTCACTAGGTAGCCTTGTGTTACATTAGCTACTACACACAGTGTACTCACTAGGTAGCCTTGTGTTACATTAGCTACTACACACAGTGTGCTCACTAGGTAGCCTTGTGTTACATTAGCTACTACACACAGTGTACTCACTAGGTAGCCTTGTGCTACATTAGCTACTACACACAGTGTACTCACTAGGTAGCCTTGTGTTACATTAGCTACTACACACAGTGTACTCACTAGGTAGCCTTGTGTTACATTAGCTACTACACACAGTGTACTCACTAGGTAGCCTTGTACTACATTAGCTACTACACACAGTGTACTCACTAGGTAGCCTTGTGTTACATTAGCTACTACACACAGTGTACTCACTAGGTAGCCTTGTGCTACATTAGCTACTACACACAGTGTACTCACTAGGTAGCCTTGTGCTACATTAGCTACTACACTCAGTGTACTCACTAGGTAGCCTTGTGCTACATTAGCTACTACACACAGTGTACTCACTAGGTAGCCTTGTACTACATTAGCTACTACACTCAGTGTACTCACTAGGTAGCCTTGTGCTACATTAGCTACTACACTCAGTGTACTCACTAGGTAGCCTTGTGCTACATTAGCTACTACACTCAGTGTACTCACTAGGTAGCCTTGTGCTACATTAGCTACTACACACAGTGTACTCACTAGGTAGCCTTGTACTACATTAGCTACTACACACAGTGTACTCACTAGGTAGCCTTGTGCTACATTAGCTACTACACTCAGTGTACTCACTAGGTAGCCTTGTGCTACATTAGCTACTACACACAGTGTACTCACTAGGTAGCCTTGTACTACATTAGCTACTACACACAGTGTACTCACTAGGTAGCCTTGTACTACATTAGCTACTACACTCAGTGTGCTCACTAGGTAGCCTTGTGCTACATTAGCTACTACACACAGTGTACTCACTAGGTAGCCTTGTGCTACATTAGCTACTACACACAGTGTACTCACTAGGTAGCCTTGTGTTACATTAGCTACTACACACAGTGTACTCACTAGGTAGCCTTGTGTTACATTAGCTACTACACACAGTGTACTCACTAGGTAGCCTTGTGTTACATTAGCTACTACACACAGTGTACTCACTAGGTAGCCTTGTGTTACATTAGCTACTACACTCAGTGTACTCACTAGGTAGCCTTGTGTTACATTAGCTACTACACACAGTGTACTCACTAGGTAGCCTTGTGTTACATTAGCTACTACACTCAGTGTACTCACTAGGTAGCCTTGTACTACATTAGCTACTACACACAGTGTACTCACTAGGTAGCCTTGTGTTACATTAGCTACTACACACAGTGTACTCACTAGGTAGCCTTGTGTTACATTAGCTACTACACACAGTGTACTCACTAGGTAGCCTTGTGTTACATTAGCTACTACACTCAGTGTACTCACTAGGTAGCCTTGTGTTACATTAGCTACTACACACAGTGTACTCACTAGGTAGCCTTGTGTTACATTAGCTACTACACACAGTGTACTCACTAGGTAGCCTTGTGTTACATTAGCTACTACACTCAGTGTACTCACTAGGTAGCCTTGTGTTACATTAGCTACTACACACAGTGTACTCACTAGGTAGCCTTGTGTTACATTAGCTACTACACACAGTGTACTCACTAGGTAGCCTTGTGTTACATTAGCTACTACACACAGTGTACTCACTAGGTAGCCTTGTGTTACATTAGCTACTACACACAGTGTACTCACTAGGTAGCCTTGTGTTACATTAGCTACTACACTCAGTGTACTCACTAGGTAGCCTTGTGTTACATTAGCTACTACACTCAGTGTACTCACTAGGTAGCCATGTGTTACATTAGCTACTACACTCAGTGTACTCACTAGGTAGCCTTGTGTTACATTAGCTACTACACTCAGTGTACTCACTAGGTAGCCTTGTACTACATTAGCTACTACACTCAGTGTACTCACTAGGTAGCCTTGTGTTACATTAGCTACTACACACAGTGTACTCACTAGGTAGCCTTGTGTTACATTAGCTACTACACTCAGTGTACTCACTAGGTAGCCTTGTACTACATTAGCTACTACACACAGTGTACTCACTAGGTAGCCTTGTGCTACATTAGCTACTACACACAGTGTACTCACTAGGTAGCCTTGTGTTACATTAGCTACTACACACAGTGTACTCACTAGGTAGCCTTGTGTTACATTAGCTACTACACACAGTGTACTCACTAGGTAGCCTTGTGTTACATTAGCTACTACACACAGTGTACTCACTAGGTAGCCTTGTGTTACATTAGCTACTACACACAGTGTACTCACTAGGTAGCCTTGTACTACATTAGCTACTACACTCAGTGTACTCACTAGGTAGCCTTGTGTTACATTAGCTACTACACACAGTGTACTCACTAGGTAGCCTTGTGTTACATTAGCTACTACACACAGTGTACTCACTAGGTAGCCTTGTGTTACATTAGCTACTACACACAGTGTACTCACTAGGTAGCCTTGTGTTACATTAGCTACTACACACAGTGTACTCACTAGGTAGCCTTGTGTTACATTAGCTACTACACACAGTGTACTCACTAGGTAGCCTTGTGTTACATTAGCTACTACACACAGTGTACTCACTAGGTAGCCTTGTGTTACATTAGCTACTACACACAGTGTACTCACTAGGTAGCCTTGTGCTACATTAGCTACTACACACAGTGTACTCACTAGGTAGCCTTGTGTTACATTAGCTACTACACACAGTGTACTCACTAGGTAGCCTTGTGCTACATTAGCTACTACACACAGTGTACTCACTAGGTAGCCTTGTGCTACATTAGCTACTACACTCAGTGTACTCACTAGGTAGCCTTGTACTACATTAGCTACTACACTCAGTGTACTCACTAGGTAGCCTTGTACTACATTAGCTACTACACACAGTGTACTCACTAGGTAGCCTTGTACTACATTAGCTACTACACACAGTGTACTCACTAGGTAGCCTTGTGTTACATTAGCTACTACACACAGTGTACTCACTAGGTAGCCTTGTGTTACATTAGCTACTACACACAGTGTACTCACTAGGTAGCCTTGTGTTACATTAGCTACTACACTCAGTGTACTCACTAGGTAGCCTTGTACTACATTAGCTACTACACGCAGTGTACTCACTAGGTAGCCTTGTGTTACATTAGCTACTACACTCAGTGTACTCACTAGGTAGCCTTGTACTACATTAGCTACTACACACAGTGTACTCACTAGGTAGCCTTGTGTTACATTAGCTACTACACACAGTGTACTCACTAGGTAGCCTTGTACTACATTAGCTACTACACGCAGTGTACTCACTAGGTAGCCTTGTGTTACATTAGCTACTACACACAGTGTACTCACTAGGTAGCCTTGTACTACATTAGCTACTACACACAGTGTACTCACTAGGTAGCCTTGTGTTACATTAGCTACTACACACAGTGTACTCACTAGGTAGCCTTGTACTACATTAGCTACTACACACAGTGTACTCACTAGGTAGCCTTGTGCTACATTAGCTACTACACACAGTGTACTCACTAGGTAGCCTTGTGTTACATTAGCTACTACACACAGTGTACTCACTAGGTAGCCTTGTGTTACATTAGCTACTACACACAGTGTACTCACTAGGTAGCCTTGTGTTACATTAGCTACTACACACAGTGTACTCACTAGGTAGCCTTGTGTTACATTAGCTACTACACTCAGTGTACTCACTAGGTAGCCTTGTGTTACATTAGCTACTACACACAGTGTACTCACTAGGTAGCCTTGTGTTACATTAGCTACTACACACAGTGTACTCACTAGGTAGCCTTGTGTTACATTAGCTACTACACTCAGTGTACTCACTAGGTAGCCTTGTGTTACATTAGCTACTACACACAGTGTACTCACTAGGTAGCCTTGTGTTACATTAGCTACTACACACAGTGTACTCACTAGGTAGCCTTGTGTTACATTAGCTACTACACTCAGTGTACTCACTAGGTAGCCTTGTGTTACATTAGCTACTACACACAGTGTACTCACTAGGTAGCCTTGTGTTACATTAGCTACTACACACAGTGTACTCACTAGGTAGCCTTGTGTTACATTAGCTACTACACACAGTGTACTCACTAGGTAGCCTTGTGTTACATTAGCTACTACACACAGTGTACTCACTAGGTAGCCTTGTGTTACATTAGCTACTACACTCAGTGTACTCACTAGGTAGCCTTGTGTTACATTAGCTACTACACTCAGTGTACTCACTAGGTAGCCATGTGTTACATTAGCTACTACACTCAGTGTACTCACTAGGTAGCCTTGTGTTACATTAGCTACTACACTCAGTGTACTCACTAGGTAGCCTTGTGCTACATTAGCTACTACACACAGTGTACTCACTAGGTAGCCTTGTGCTACATTAGCTACTACACTCAGTGTACTCACTAGGTAGCCTTGTGTTACATTAGCTACTACACTCAGTGTACTCACTAGGTAGCCTTGTACTACATTAGCTACTACACACAGTGTACTCACTAGGTAGCCTTGTGTTACATTAGCTACTACACACAGTGTACTCACTAGGTAGCCTTGTACTACATTAGCTACTACACTCAGTGTACTCACTAGGTAGCCTTGTGTTACATTAGCTACTACACACAGTGTACTCACTAGGTAGCCTTGTGTTACATTAGCTACTACACACAGTGTACTCACTAGGTAGCCTTGTGTTACATTAGCTACTACACACACTGTACTCACTAGGTAGCCTTGTGTTACATTAGCTACTACACACAGTGTACTCACTAGGTAGCCTTGTACTACATTAGCTACTACACACAGTGTACTCACTAGGTAGCCTTGTGCTACATTAGCTACTACACACAGTGTGCTCACTAGGTAGCCTTGTACTACATTAGCTACTACACACAGTGTACTCACTAGGTAGCCTTGTGTTACATTAGCTACTACACTCAGTGTACTCACTAGGTAGCCTTGTGTTACATTAGCTACTACACACAGTGTGCTCACTAGGTAGCCTTGTACTACATTAGCTACTACACACAGTGTACTCACTAGGTAGCCTTGTGTTACATTAGCTACTACACTCAGTGTACTCACTAGGTAGCCTTGTGTTACATTAGCTACTACACTCAGTGTACTCACTAGGTAGCCTTGTACTACATTAGCTACTACACACAGTGTACTCACTAGGTAGCCTTGTGTTACATTAGCTACTACACTCAGTGTACTCACTAGGTAGCCTTGTACTACATTAGCTACTACACTCAGTGTACTCACTAGGTAGCCTTGTGTTACATTAGCTACTACACGCAGTGTACTCACTAGGTAGCCTTGTACTACATTAGCTACTACACTCAGTGTACTCACTAGGTAGCCTTGTGTTACATTAGCTACTACACTCAGTGTACTCACTAGGTAGCCTTGTACTACATTAGCTACTACACTCAGTGTACTCACTAGGTAGCCTTGTACTACATTAGCTACTACACTCAGTGTACTCACTAGGTAGCCTTGTGTTACATTAGCTACTACACTCAGTGTACTCACTAGGTAGCCTTGTGTTACATTAGCTACTACACTCAGTGTACTCACTAGGTAGCCTTGTGTTACATTAGCTACTACACTCAGTGTACTCACTAGGTAGCCTTGTGTTACATTAGCTACTACACACAGTGTACTCACTAGGTAGCCTTGTGTTACATTAGCTACTACACACAGTGTACTCACTAGGTAGCCTTGTGTTACATTAGCTACTACACACAGTGTGCTCACTAGGTAGCCTTGTGTTACATTAGCTACTACACTCAGTGTACTCACTAGGTAGCCTTGTGTTACATTAGCTACTACACACAGTGTGCTCACTAGGTAGCCTTGTGTTACATTAGCTACTACACACAGTGTACTCACTAGGTAACCTTGTGTTACATTAGCTACTACACACAGTGTACTCACTAGGTAGCCTTGTACTACATTAGCTACTACACACAGTGTACTCACTAGGTAGCCTTGTGTTACATTAGCTACTACACTCAGTGTACTCACTAGGTAGCCTTGTGTTACATTAGCTACTACACTCAGTGTACTCACTAGGTAGCCTTGTGTTACATTAGCTACTACACACAGTGTACTCACTAGGTAGCCTTGTGTTACATTAGCTACTACACACAGTGTGCTCACTAGGTAGCCTTGTGTTACATTAGCTACTACACACAGTGTACTCACTAGGTAGCCTTGTGTTACATTAGCTACTACACACAGTGTACTCACTAGGTAGCCTTGTACTACATTAGCTACTACACACAGTGTACTCACTAGGTAGCCTTGTACTACATTAGCTACTACACTCAGTGTACTCACTAGGTAGCCTTGTACTACATTAGCTACTACACACAGTGTACTCACTAGGTAGCCTTGTACTACATTAGCTACTACACACAGTGTACTCACTAGGTAGCCTTGTGTTACATTAGCTACTACACACAGTGTACTCACTAGGTAGCCTTGTGTTACATTAGCTACTACACACAGTGTACTCACTAGGTAGCCTTGTGTTACATTAGCCACTACACACAGTGTACTCACTAGGTAGCCTTGTACTACATTAGCTACTACACACAGTGTACTCACTAGGTAGCCTTGTACTACATTAGCTACTACACACAGTGTACTCACTAGGTAGCCTTGTACTACATTAGCTACTACACTCAGTGTACTCACTAGGTAGCCTTGTACTACATTAGCTACTACACACAGTGTACTCACTAGGTAGCCTTGTACTACATTAGCTACTACACACAGTGTACTCACTAGGTAGCCTTGTGTTACATTAGCTACTACACACAGTGTACTCACTAGGTAGCCTTGTGTTACATTAGCTACTACACACAGTGTGCTCACTAGGTAGCCTTGTGCTACATTAGCTACTACACTCAGTGTGCTCACTAGGTAGCCTTGTGTTACATTAGCTACTACACACAGTGTACTCACTAGGTAGCCTTGTGTTACATTAGCTACTACACTCAGTGTACTCACTAGGTAGCCTTGTGTTACATTAGCTACTACACACAGTGTGCTCACTAGGTAGCCTTGTGTTACATTAGCTACTACACACAGTGTACTCACTAGGTAGCCTTGTGTTACATTAGCTACTACACACAGTGTACTCACTAGGTAGCCTTGTGTTACATTAGCTACTACACACAGTGTACTCACTAGGTAGCCTTGTGCTACATTAGCTACTACACACAGTGTACTCACTAGGTAGCCTTGTGTTACATTAGCTACTACACACAGTGTACTCACTAGGTAGCCTTGTGTTACATTAGCTACTACACTCAGTGTACTCACTAGGTAGCCTTGTACTACATTAGCTACTACACTCAGTGTACTCACTAGGTAGCCTTGTACTACATTAGCTACTACACACAGTGTGCTCACTAGGTAGCCTTGTGTTACATTAGCTACTACACTCAGTGTACTCACTAGGTAGCCTTGTACTACATTAGCTACTACACTCAGTGTACTCACTAGGTAGCCTTGTACTACATTAGCTACTACACACAGTGTACTCACTAGGTAGCCTTGTGTTACATTAGCTACTACACTCAGTGTACTCACTAGGTAGCCTTGTACTACATTAGCTACTACACACAGTGTACTCACTAGGTAGCCTTGTGCTACATTAGCTACTACACACAGTGTACTCACTAGGTAGCCTTGTACTACATTAGCTACTACACACAGTGTGCTCACTAGGTAGCCTTGTGTTACATTAGCTACTACACACAGTGTACTCACTAGGTAGCCTTGTGTTACATTAGCTACTACACACAGTGTACTCACTAGGTAGCCTTGTGTTACATTAGCTACTACACTCAGTGTACTCACTAGGTAGCCTTGTGTTACATTAGCTACTACACACAGTGTACTCACTAGGTAGCCTTGTGTTACATTAGCTACTACACACAGTATACTCACTAGGTAGCCTTGTGTTACATTAGCTACTACACTCAGTGTGCTCACTAGGTAGCCTTGTGTTACATTAGCTACTACACACAGTGTACTCACTAGGTAGCCTTGTGCTACATTAGCTACTACACACAGTGTACTCACTAGGTAGCCTTGTGTTACATTAGCTACTACACACAGTGTACTCACTAGGTAGCCTTGTGTTACATTAGCTACTACACACAGTGTACTCACTAGGTAGCCTTGTACTACATTAGCTACTACACACAGTGTACTCACTAGGTAGCCTTGTACTACATTAGCTACTACACACAGTGTACTCACTAGGTAGCCTTGTGTTACATTAGCTACTACACACAGTGTACTCACTAGGTAGCCTTGTGTTACATTAGCTACTACACACAGTGTACTCACTAGGTAGCCTTGTGTTACATTAGCTACTACACACAGTGTACTCACTAGGTAGCCTTGTGTTACATTAGCTACTACACACAGTGTACTCACTAGGTAGCCTTGTGCTACATTAGCTACTACACTCAGTGTACTCACTAGGTAGCCTTGTGTTACATTAGCTACTACACACAGTGTACTCACTAGGTAGCCTTGTGCTACATTAGCTACTACACACAGTGTACTCACTAGGTAGCCTTGTACTACATTAGCTACTACACACAGTGTACTCACTAGGTAGCCTTGTGTTACATTAGCTACTACACACAGTGTACTCACTAGGTAGCCTTGTACTACATTAGCTACTACACTCAGTGTACTCACTAGGTAGCCTTGTGCTACATTAGCTACTACACACAGTGTGCTCACTAGGTAGCCTTGTGTTACATTAGCTACTACACTCAGTGTACTCACTAGGTAGCCTTGTACTACATTAGCTACTACACTCAGTGTACTCACTAGGTAGCCTTGTACTACATTAGCTACTACACACAGTGTACTCACTAGGTAGCCTTGTGTTACATTAGCTACTACACACAGTGTACTCACTAGGTAGCCTTGTACTACATTAGCTACTACACTCAGTGTACTCACTAGGTAGCCTTGTGTTACATTAGCTACTACACACAGTGTACTCACTAGGTAGCCTTGTGTTACATTAGCTACTACACACAGTGTACTCACTAGGTAGACTTGTACTACATTAGCTACTACACTCAGTGTACTCACTAGGTAGCCTTGTGTTACATTAGCTACTACACACAGTGTACTCACTAGGTAGCCTTGTGTTACATTAGCTACTACACACAGTGTACTCACTAGGTAGCCTTGTGTTACATTAGCTACTACACACAGTGTGCTCACTAGGTAGCCTTGTGTTACATTAGCTACTACACACAGTGTGCTCACTAGGTAGCCTTGTGTTACATTAGCTACTACACACAGTGTACTCACTAGGTAGCCTTGTGTTACATTAGCTACTACACACAGTGTGCTCACTAGGTAGCCTTGTGTTACATTAGCTACTACACACAGTGTGCTCACTAGGTAGCCTTGTGTTACATTAGCTACTACACTCAGTGTACTCACTAGGTAGCCTTGTGTTACATTAGCTACTACACACAGTGTACTCACTAGGTAGCCTTGTGTTACATTAGCTACTACACACAGTGTACTCACTAGGTAGCCTTGTGCTACATTAGCTACTACACACAGTGTACTCACTAGGTAGCCTTGTGTTACATTAGCTACTACACACAGTGTACTCACTAGGTAGCCTTGTGTTACATTAGCTACTACACACAGTGTGCTCACTAGGTAGCCTTGTGTTACATTAGCTACTACACACAGTGTACTCACTAGGTAGCCTTGTGTTACATTAGCTACTACACACAGTGTACTCACTAGGTAGCCTTGTGTTACATTAGCTACTACACACAGTGTACTCACTAGGTAGCCTTGTGTTACATTAGCTACTACACTCAGTGTACTCACTAGGTAGCCTTGTGTTACATTAGCTACTACACTCAGTGTACTCACTAGGTAGCCTTGTGTTACATTAGCTACTACACTCAGTGTACTCACTAGGTAGCCTTGTACTACATTAGCTACTACACTCAGTGTACTCACTAGGTAGCCTTGTGTTACATTAGCTACTACACACAGTGTACTCACTAGGTAGCCTTGTGCTACATTAGCTACTACACACAGTGTACTCACTAGGTAGCCTTGTGTTACATTAGCTACTACACTCAGTGTACTCACTAGGTAGCCTTGTGTTACATTAGCTACTACACACAGTGTACTCACTAGGTAGCCTTGTGTTACATTAGCTACTACACACAGTGTACTCACTAGGTAGCCTTGTGTTACATTAGCTACTACACACAGTGTACTCACTAGGTAGCCTTGTGTTACATTAGCTACTACACACAGTGTACTCACTAGGTAGCCTTGTGTTACATTAGCTACTACACACAGTGTGCTCACTAGGTAGCCTTGTGTTACATTAGCTACTACACACAGTGTACTCACTAGGTAGCCTTGTGCTACATTAGCTACTACACACAGTGTACTCACTAGGTAGCCTTGTGTTACATTAGCTACTACACACAGTGTACTCACTAGGTAGCCTTGTGTTACATTAGCTACTACACACAGTGTACTCACTAGGTAGCCTTGTACTACATTAGCTACTACACACAGTGTACTCACTAGGTAGCCTTGTACTACATTAGCTACTACACTCAGTGTACTCACTAGGTAGCCTTGTACTACATTAGCTACTACACACAGTGTACTCACTAGGTAGCCTTGTGTTACATTAGCTACTACACACAGTGTACTCACTAGGTAGCCTTGTGTTACATTAGCTACTACACACAGTGTACTCACTAGGTAGCCTTGTGTTACATTAGCTACTACACACAGTGTACTCACTAGGTAGCCTTGTGTTACATTAGCTACTACACACAGTGTACTCACTAGGTAGCCTTGTACTACATTAGCTACTACACTCAGTGTACTCACTAGGTAGCCTTGTACTACATTAGCTACTACACACAGTGTGCTCACTAGGTAGCCTTGTGTTACATTAGCTACTACACTCAGTGTACTCACTAGGTAGCCTTGTGCTACATTAGCTACTACACACAGTGTACTCACTAGGTAGCCTTGTGTTACATTAGCTACTACACTCAGTGTACTCACTAGGTAGCCTTGTGTTACATTAGCTACTACACACAGTGTGCTCACTAGGTAGCCTTGTGTTACATTAGCTACTACACACAGTGTACTCACTAGGTAGCCTTGTGTTACATTAGCTACTACACACAGTGTTCTCACTAGGTAGCCTTGTGCTACATTAGCTACTACACTCAGTGTACTCACTAGGTAGCCTTGTGTTACATTAGCTACTACACACAGTGTACTCACTAGGTAGCCTTGTGTTACATTAGCTACTACACACAGTGTGCTCACTAGGTAGCCTTGTGTTACATTAGCTACTACACACAGTGTACTCACTAGGTAGCCTTGTGTTACATTAGCTACTACACACAGTGTACTCACTAGGTAGCCTTGTACTACATTAGCTACTACACACAGTGTACTCACTAGGTAGCCTTGTGTTACATTAGCTACTACACACAGTGTACTCACTAGGTAGCCTTGTGCTACATTAGCTACTACACACAGTGTACTCACTAGGTAGCCTTGTGTTACATTAGCTACTACACACAGTGTGCTCACTAGGTAGCCTTGTGTTACATTAGCTACTACACACAGTGTACTCACTAGGTAGCCTTGTGTTACATTAGCTACTACACACAGTGTGCTCACTAGGTAGCCTTGTACTACATTAGCTACTACACTCAGTGTACTCACTAGGTAGCCTTGTACTACATTAGCTACTACACACAGTGTACTCACTAGGTAGCCTTGTGTTACATTAGCTACTACACACAGTGTACTCACTAGGTAGCCTTGTGTTACATTAGCTACTACACACAGTGTACTCACTAGGTAGCCTTGTGTTACATTAGCTACTACACACAGTGTACTCACTAGGTAGCCTTGTGTTACATTAGCTACTACACACAGTGTACTCACTAGGTAGCCTTGTGTTACATTAGCTACTACACACAGTGTACTCACTAGGTAGCCTTGTGTTACATTAGCTACTACACACAGTGTACTCACTAGGTAGCCTTGTGTTACATTAGCTACTACACACAGTGTACTCACTAGGTAGCCTTGTACTACATTAGCTACTACACACAGTGTACTCACTAGGTAGCCTTGTGTTACATTAGCTACTACACACAGTGTACTCACTAGGTAGCCTTGTGTTACATTAGCTACTACACACAGTGTACTCACTAGGTAGCCTTGTGTTACATTAGCTACTACACACAGTGTACTCACTAGGTAGCCTTGTGTTACATTAGCTACTACACACAGTGTACTCACTAGGTAGCCTTGTGCTACATTAGCTACTACACACAGTGTACTCACTAGGTAGCCTTGTGTTACATTAGCTACTACACTCAGTGTACTCACTAGGTAGCCTTGTACTACATTAGCTACTACACACAGTGTACTCACTAGGTAGCCTTGTGTTACATTAGCTACTACACTCAGTGTACTCACTAGGTAGCCTTGTGCTACATTAGCTACTACACACAGTGTACTCACTAGGTAGCCTTGTGTTACATTAGCTACTACACTCAGTGTACTCACTAGGTAGCCTTGTGTTACATTAGCTACTACACACAGTGTACTCACTAGGTAGCCTTGTACTACATTAGCTACTACACTCAGTGTGCTCACTAGGTAGCCTTGTGTTACATTAGCTACTACACACAGTGTACTCACTAGGTAGCCTTGTGTTACATTAGCTACTACACACAGTGTACTCACTAGGTAGCCTTGTGTTACATTAGCTACTACACACAGTGTGCTCACTAGGTAGCCTTGTACTACATTAGCTACTACACTCAGTGTACTCACTAGGTAGCCTTGTGTTACATTAGCTACTACACACAGTGTACTCACTAGGTAGCCTTGTACTACATTAGCTACTACACTCAGTGTGCTCACTAGGTAGCCTTGTGTTACATTAGCTACTACACTCAGTGTGCTCACTAGGTAGCCTTGTACTACATTAGCTACTACACTCAGTGTACTCACTAGGTAGCCTTGTGTTACATTAGCTACTACACACAGTGTGCTCACTAGGTAGCCTTGTACTACATTAGCTACTACACTCAGTGTGCTCACTAGGTAGCCTTGTGTTACATTAGCTACTACACACAGTGTACTCACTAGGTAGCCTTGTACTACATTAGCTACTACACTCAGTGTACTCACTAGGTAGCCTTGTACTACATTAGCTACTACACACAGTGTACTCACTAGGTAGCCTTGTGTTACATTAGCTACTACACACAGTGTGCTCACTAGGTAGCCTTGTGTTACATTAGCTACTACACTCAGTGTACTCACTAGGTAGCCTTGTACTACATTAGCTACTACACTCAGTGTACTCACTAGGTAGCCTTGTACTACATTAGCTACTACACACAGTGTACTCACTAGGTAGCCTTGTGTTACATTAGCTACTACACTCAGTGTACTCACTAGGTAGCCTTGTACTACATTAGCTACTACACACAGTGTACTCACTAGGTAGCCTTGTGCTACATTAGCTACTACACTCAGTGTACTCACTAGGTAGCCTTGTACTACATTAGCTACTACACACAGTGTACTCACTAGGTAGCCTTGTGTTACATTAGCTACTACACACAGTGTACTCACTAGGTAGCCTTGTGTTACATTAGCTACTACACACAGTGTACTCACTAGGTAGCCTTGTGTTACATTAGCTACTACACACAGTGTGCTCACTAGGTAGCCTTGTGTTACATTAGCTACTACACACAGTGTACTCACTAGGTAGCCTTGTGTTACATTAGCTACTACACACAGTGTACTCACTAGGTAGCCTTGTACTACATTAGCTACTACACACAGTGTACTCACTAGGTAGCCTTGTGTTACATTAGCTACTACACACAGTGTACTCACTAGGTAGCCTTGTACTACATTAGCTACTACACACAGTGTACTCACTAGGTAGCCTTGTGTTACATTAGCTACTACACTCAGTGTACTCACTAGGTAGCCTTGTGTTACATTAGCTACTACACTCAGTGTACTCACTAGGTAGCCTTGTGTTACATTAGCTACTACACACAGTGTACTCACTAGGTAGCCTTGTACTACATTAGCTACTACACACAGTGTACTCACTAGGTAGCCTTGTACTACATTAGCTACTACACACAGTGTACTCACTAGGTAGCCTTGTGTTACATTAGCTACTACACACAGTGTACTCACTAGGTAGCCTTGTACTACATTAGCTACTACACACAGTGTACTCACTAGGTAGCCTTGTGTTACATTAGCTACTACACACAGTGTGCTCACTAGGTAGCCTTGTGTTACATTAGCTACTACACACAGTGTACTCACTAGGTAGCCTTGTGTTACATTAGCTACTACACACAGTGTACTCACTAGGTAGCCTTGTGTTACATTAGCTACTACACACAGTGTACTCACTAGGTAGCCTTGTACTACATTAGCTACTACACACAGTGTACTCACTAGGTAGCCTTGTGTTACATTAGCTACTACACTCAGTGTACTCACTAGGTAGCCTTGTGCTACATTAGCTACTACACACAGTGTACTCACTAGGTAGCCTTGTGTTACATTAGCTACTACACACAGTGTACTCACTAGGTAGCCTTGTGTTACATTAGCTACTACACACAGTGTACTCACTAGGTAGCCTTGTGTTACATTAGCTACTACACACAGTGTACTCACTAGGTAGCCTTGTGTTACATTAGCTACTACACACAGTGTACTCACTAGGTAGCCTTGTGCTACATTAGCTACTACACTCAGTGTACTCACTAGGTAGCCTTGTGTTACATTAGCTACTACACACAGTGTACTCACTAGGTAGCCTTGTGTTACATTAGCTACTACACACAGTGTACTCACTAGGTAGCCTTGTGTTACATTAGCTACTACACACAGTGTACTCACTAGGTAGCCTTGTGTTACATTAGCTACTACACACAGTGTACTCACTAGGTAGCCTTGTGTTACATTAGCTACTACACACAGTGTACTCACTAGGTAGCCTTGTGTTACATTAGCTACTACACACAGTGTACTCACTAGGTAGCCTTGTGTTACATTAGCTACTACACTCAGTGTACTCACTAGGTAGCCTTGTGTTACATTAGCTACTACACACAGTGTACTCACTAGGTAGCCTTGTGTTACATTAGCTACTACACTCAGTGTACTCACTAGGTAGCCTTGTGTTACATTAGCTACTACACTCAGTGTACTCACTAGGTAGCCTTGTGTTACATTAGCTACTACACTCAGTGTACTCACTAGGTAGCCTTGTACTACATTAGCTACTACACACAGTGTACTCACTAGGTAGCCTTGTGTTACATTAGCTACTACACACAGTGTACTCACTAGGTAGCCTTGTACTACATTAGCTACTACACTCAGTGTACTCACTAGGTAGCCTTGTGTTACATTAGCTACTACACACAGTGTGCTCACTAGGTAGCCTTGTGTTACATTAGCTACTACACTCAGTGTACTCACTAGGTAGCCTTGTACTACATTAGCTACTACACACAGTGTGCTCACTAGGTAGCCTTGTGTTACATTAGCTACTACACTCAGTGTACTCACTAGGTAGCCTTGTGTTACATTAGCTACTACACACAGTGTACTCACTAGGTAGCCTTGTGTTACATTAGCTACTACACACAGTGTACTCACTAGGTAGCCTTGTGTTACATTAGCTACTACACACAGTGTACTCACTAGGTAGCCTTGTGTTACATTAGCTACTACACTCAGTGTACTCACTAGGTAGCCTTGTACTACATTAGCTACTACACTCAGTGTACTCACTAGGTAGCCTTGTGTTACATTAGCTACTACACTCAGTGTACTCACTAGGTAGCCTTGTACTACATTAGCTACTACACTCAGTGTACTCACTAGGTAGCCTTGTGTTACATTAGCTACTACACACAGTGTGCTCACTAGGTAGCCTTGTGTTACATTAGCTACTACACTCAGTGTACTCACTAGGTAGCCTTGTACTACATTAGCTACTACACACAGTGTGCTCACTAGGTAGCCTTGTGTTACATTAGCTACTACACTCAGTGTACTCACTAGGTAGCCTTGTGTTACATTAGCTACTACACTCAGTGTACTCACTAGGTAGCCTTGTACTACATTAGCTACTACACTCAGTGTACTCACTAGGTAGCCTTGTACTACATTAGCTACTACACACAGTGTACTCACTAGGTAGCCTTGTGTTACATTAGCTACTACACACAGTGTACTCATTAGGTAGCCTTGTGTTACATTAGCTACTACACACAGTGTACTCACTAGGTAGCCTTGTACTACATTAGCTACTACACACAGTGTACTCACTAGGTAGCCTTGTGTTACATTAGCTACTACACACAGTGTACTCACTAGGTAGCCTTGTGTTACATTAGCTACTACACACAGTGTACTCACTAGGTAGCCTTGTGTTACATTAGCTACTACACACAGTGTACTCACTAGGTAGCCTTGTGTTACATTAGCTACTACACACAGTGTACTCACTAGGTAGCCTTGTACTACATTAGCTACTACACACAGTGTACTCACTAGGTAGCCTTGTGTTACATTAGCTACTACACACAGTGTACTCACTAGGTAGCCTTGTACTACATTAGCTACTACACACAGTGTACTCACTAGGTAGCCTTGTGTTACATTAGCTACTACACACAGTGTACTCACTAGGTAGCCTTGTGTTACATTAGCTACTACACACAGTGTACTCACTAGGTAGCCTTGTGTTACATTAGCTACTACACACAGTGTACTCACTTGGTAGCCTTGTGTTACATTAGCTACTACACTCAGTGTACTCACTAGGTAGCCTTGTACTACATTAGCTACTACACACAGTGTACTCACTAGGTAGCCTTGTGTTACATTAGCTACTACACACAGTGTACTCACTAGGTAGCCTTGTGTTACATTAGCTACTACACACAGTGTACTCACTAGGTAGCCTTGTACTACATTAGCTACTACACTCAGTGTACTCACTAGGTAGCCTTGTACTACATTAGCTACTACACACAGTGTACTCACTAGGTAGCCTTGTGTTACATTAGCTACTACACACAGTGTACTCACTAGGTAGCCTTGTGGTACATTAGCTACTACACTCAGTGTACTCACTAGGTAGCCTTGTACTACATTAGCTACTACACACAGTGTACTCACTAGGTAGCTTTGTGTTACATTAGCTACTACACACAGTGTACTCACTAGGTAGCCTTGTGCTACATTAGCTACTACACACAGTGTACTCACTAGGTAGCCTTGTGCTACATTAGCTACTACACTCAGTGTGCTCACTAGGTAGCCTTGTACTACATTAGCTACTACACACAGTGTACTCACTAGGTAGCCTTGTGTTACATTAGCTACTACACACAGTGTACTCACTAGGTAGCCTTGTGCTACATTAGCTACTACACACAGTGTACTCACTAGGTAGCCTTGTGTTACATTAGCTACTACACACAGTGTACTCACTAGGTAGCCTTGTACTACATTAGCTACTACACTCAGTGTACTCACTAGGTAGCCTTGTACTACATTAGCTACTACACACAGTGTACTCACTAGGTAGCCTTGTGTTACATTAGCTACTACACACAGTGTACTCACTAGGTAGCCTTGTGTTACATTAGCTACTACACACAGTGTACTCACTAGGTAGCCTTGTGCTACATTAGCTACAACACACAGTGTACTCACTAGGTAGCCTTGTACTACATTAGCTACTACACTCAGTGTACTCACTAGGTAGCCTTGTACTACATTAGCTACTACACTCAGTGTACTCACTAGGTAGCCTTGTGTTACATTAGCTACTACACTCAGTGTACTCACTAGGTAGCCTTGTACTACATTAGCTACTACACTCAGTGTACTCACTAGGTAGCCTTGTGTTACATTAGCTACTACACTCAGTGTACTCACTAGGTAGCCTTGTACTACATTAGCTACTACACTCAGTGTACTCACTAGGTAGCCTTGTGTTACATTAGCTACTACACACAGTGTACTCACTAGGTAGCCTTGTGTTACATTAGCTACTACACACAGTGTACTCACTAGGTAGCCTTGTGCTACATTAGCTACTACACACAGTGTACTCACTAGGTAGCCTTGTGTTACATTAGCTACTACACTCAGTGTACTCACTAGGTAGCCTTGTGTTACATTAGCTACTACACACAGTGTACTCACTAGGTAGCCTTGTGTTACATTAGCTACTACACACAGTGTACTCACTAGGTAGCCTTGTGTTACATTAGCTACTACACACAGTGTACTCACTAGGTAGCCTTGTGTTACATTAGCTACTACACACAGTGTACTCACTAGGTAGCCTTGTGCTACATTAGCTACTACACACAGTGTACTCACTAGGTAGCCTTGTGTTACATTAGCTACTACACACAGTGTACTCACTAGGTAGCCTTGTACTACATTAGCTACTACACACAGTGTACTCACTAGGTAGCCTTGTGTTACATTAGCTACTACACACAGTGTACTCACTAGGTAGCCTTGTGTTACATTAGCTACTACACACAGTGTACTCACTAGGTAGCCTTGTGCTACATTAGCTACTACACACAGTGTACTCACTAGGTAGCCTTGTGTTACATTAGCTACTACACACAGTGTACTCACTAGGTAGCCTTGTACTACATTAGCTACTACACTCAGTGTACTCACTAGGTAGCCTTGTACTACATTAGCTACTACACACAGTGTACTCACTAGGTAGCCTTGTGTTACATTAGCTACTACACACAGTGTACTCACTAGGTAGCCTTGTGTTACATTAGCTACTACACACAGTGTACTCACTAGGTAGCCTTGTGCTACATTAGCTACTACACACAGTGTACTCACTAGGTAGCCTTGTGTTACATTAGCTACTACACTCAGTGTACTCACTAGGTAGCCTTGTACTACATTAGCTACTACACTCAGTGTACTCACTAGGTAGCCTTGTGTTACATTAGCTACTACACACAGTGTACTCACTAGGTAGCCTTGTGTTACATTAGCTACTACACACAGTGTACTCACTAGGTAGCCTTGTGCTACATTAGCTACTACACACAGTGTACTCACTAGGTAGCCTTGTGTTACATTAGCTACTACACTCAGTGTACTCACTAGGTAGCCTTGTGTTACATTAGCTACTACACACAGTGTACTCACTAGGTAGCCTTGTGTTACATTAGCTACTACACACAGTGTACTCACTAGGTAGCCTTGTGTTACATTAGCTACTACACACAGTGTACTCACTAGGTAGCCTTGTGTTACATTAGCTACTACACACAGTGTACTCACTAGGTAGCCTTGTGTTACATTAGCTACTACACACAGTGTACTCACTAGGTAGCCTTGTGCTACATTAGCTACTACACACAGTGTACTCACTAGGTAGCCTTGTGTTACATTAGCTACTACACTCAGTGTACTCACTAGGTAGCCTTGTACTACATTAGCTACTACACACAGTGTACTCACTAGGTAGCCTTGTGTTACATTAGCTACTACACACAGTGTACTCACTAGGTAGCCTTGTACTACATTAGCTACTACACTCAGTGTACTCACTAGGTAGCCTTGTGTTACATTAGCTACTACACACAGTGTACTCACTAGGTAGCCTTGTGCTACATTAGCTACTACACACAGTGTACTCACTAGGTAGCCTTGTGTTACATTAGCTACTACACACAGTGTACTCACTAGGTAGCCTTGTGTTACATTAGCTACTACACACAGTGTACTCACTAGGTAGCCTTGTACTACATTAGCTACTACACACAGTGTACTCACTAGGTAGCCTTGTGTTACATTAGCTACTACACTCAGTGTACTCACTAGGTAGCCTTGTACTACATTAGCTACTACACACAGTGTACTCACTAGGTAGCCTTGTACTACATTAGCTACTACACACAGTGTACTCACTAGGTAGCCTTGTACTACATTAGCTACTACACACAGTGTACTCACTAGGTAGCCTTGTACTACATTAGCTACTACACTCAGTGTACTCACTAGGTAGCCTTGTGTTACATTAGCTACTACACACAGTGTACTCACTAGGTAGCCTTGTGTTACATTAGCTACTACACACAGTGTACTCACTAGGTAGCCTTGTGTTACATTAGCTACTACACACAGTGTACTCACTAGGTAGCCTTGTACTACATTAGCTACTACACACAGTGTACTCACTAGGTAGCCTTGTGTTACATTAGCTACTACACTCAGTGTACTCACTAGGTAGCCTTGTGTTACATTAGCTACTACACACAGTGTACTCACTAGGTAGCCTTGTGTTACATTAGCTACTACACACAGTGTACTCACTAGGTAGCCTTGTGTTACATTAGCTACTACACACAGTGTACTCACTAGGTAGCCTTGTGTTACATTAGCTACTACACTCAGTGTACTCACTAGGTAGCCTTGTGTTACATTAGCTACTACACTCAGTGTACTCACTAGGTAGCCTTGTGTTACATTAGCTACTACACACAGTGTACTCACTAGGTAGCCTTGTGTTACATTAGCTACTACACTCAGTGTACTCACTAGGTAGCCTTGTGTTACATTAGCTACTACACACAGTGTACTCACTAGGTAGACTTGTGTTACATTAGCTACTACACACAGTGTACTCACTAGGTAGCCTTGTGTTACATTAGCTACTACACTCAGTGTACTCACTAGGTAGCCTTGTGTTACATTAGCTACTACACTCAGTGTGCTCACTAGGTAGCCTTGTGTTACATTAGCTACTACACACAGTGTACTCACTAGGTAGCCTTGTACTACATTAGCTACTACACTCAGTGTGCTCACTAGGTAGCCTTGTACTACATTAGCTACTACACACAGTGTGCTCACTAGGTAGCCTTGTGTTACATTAGCTACTACACACAGTGTACTCACTAGGTAGCCTTGTGTTACATTAGCTACTACACTCAGTGTGCTCACTAGGTAGCCTTGTGTTACATTAGCTACTACACTCAGTGTGCTCACTAGGTAGCCTTGTGCTACATTAGCTACTACACTCAGTGTACTCACTAGGTAGCCTTGTACTACATTAGCTACTACACACAGTGTACTCACTAGGTAGCCTTGTGTTACATTAGCTACTACACACAGTGTACTCACTAGGTAGCCTTGTGTTACATTAGCTACTACACTCAGTGTACTCACTAGGTAGCCTTGTACTACATTAGCTACTACACACAGTGTACTCACTAGGTAGCCTTGTACTACATTAGCTACTACACACAGTGTACTCACTAGGTAGCCTTGTACTACATTAGCTACTACACACAGTGTACTCACTAGGTAGCCTTGTGCTACATTAGCTACTACACACAGTGTACTCACTAGGTAGCCTTGTACTACATTAGCTACTACACTCAGTGTACTCACTAGGTAGCCTTGTACTACATTAGCTACTACACACAGTGTACTCACTAGGTAGCCTTGTGTTACATTAGCTACTACACACAGTGTACTCACTAGGTAGCCTTGTGTTACATTAGCTACTACACTCAGTGTACTCACTAGGTAGCCTTGTACTACATTAGCTACTACACTCAGTGTACTCACTAGGTAGCCTTGTACTACATTAGCTACTACACACAGTGTACTCACTAGGTAGCCTTGTACTACATTAGCTACTACACTCAGTGTACTCACTAGGTAGCCTTGTACTACATTAGCTACTACACACAGTGTACTCACTAGGTAGCCTTGTGTTACATTAGCTACTACACTCAGTGTACTCACTAGGTAGCCTTGTGTTACATTAGCTACTACACACAGTGTACTCACTAGGTAGCCTTGTGTTACATTAGCTACTACACACAGTGTACTCACTAGGTAGCCTTGTACTACATTAGCTACTACACACAGTGTACTCACTAGGTAGCCTTGTGTTACATTAGCTACTACACTCAGTGTACTCACTAGGTAGCCTTGTGCTACATTAGCTACTACACACAGTGTACTCACTAGGTAGCCTTGTGTTACATTAGCTACTACACACAGTGTACTCACTAGGTAGCCTTGTACTACATTAGCTACTACACTCAGTGTGCTCACTAGGTAGCCTTGTACTACATTAGCTACTACACACAGTGTACTCACTAGGTAGCCTTGTACTACATTAGCTACTACACACAGTGTACTCACTAGGTAGCCTTGTGTTACATTAGCTACTACACTCAGTGTGCTCACTAGGTAGCCTTGTACTACATTAGCTACTACACACAGTGTACTCACTAGGTAGCCTTGTACTACATTAGCTACTACACTCAGTGTACTCACTAGGTAGCCTTGTACTACATTAGCTACTACACACAGTGTACTCACTAGGTAGCCTTGTACTACATTAGCTACTACACACAGTGTACTCACTAGGTAGCCTTGTGTTACATTAGCTACTACACTCAGTGTACTCACTAGGTAGCCTTGTACTACATTAGCTACTACACACAGTGTACTCACTAGGTAGCCTTGTGCTACATTAGCTACTACACTCAGTGTACTCACTAGGTAGCCTTGTACTACATTAGCTACTACACTCAGTGTACTCACTAGGTAGCCTTGTGTTACATTAGCTACTACACACACTGTACTCACTAGGTAGCCTTGTGTTACATTAGCTACTACACACAGTGTGCTCACTAGGTAGCCTTGTACTACATTAGCTACTACACTCAGTGTACTCACTAGGTAGCCTTGTGTTACATTAGCTACTACACACAGTGTGCTCACTAGGTAGCCTTGTACTACATTAGCTACTACACTCAGTGTGCTCACTAGGTAGCCTTGTGTTACATTAGCTACTACACACAGTGTACTCACTAGGTAGCCTTGTACTACATTAGCTACTACACACAGTGTACTCACTAGGTAGCCTTGTACTACATTAGCTACTACACACAGTGTACTCACTAGGTAGCCTTGTGCTACATTAGCTACTACACACAGTGTACTCACTAGGTAGCCTTGTGTTACATTAGCTACTACACACAGTGTGCTCACTAGGTAGCCTTGTACTACATTAGCTACTACACTCAGTGTACTCACTAGGTAGCCTTGTACTACATTAGCTACTACACACAGTGTACTCACTAGGTAGCCTTGTGTTACATTAGCTACTACACACAGTGTGCTCACTAGGTAGCCTTGTACTACATTAGCTACTACACTCAGTGTACTCACTAGGTAGCCTTGTACTACATTAGCTACTACACACAGTGTACTCACTAGGTAGCCTTGTGTTACATTAGCTACTACACTCAGTGTACTCACTAGGTAGCCTTGTGTTACATTAGCTACTACACTCAGTGTACTCACTAGGTAGCCTTGTGTTACATTAGCTACTACACACAGTGTGCTCACTAGGTAGCCTTGTGTTACATTAGCTACTACACACAGTGTACTCACTAGGTAGCCTTGTACTACATTAGCTACTACACACAGTGTACTCACTAGGTAGCCTTGTGTTACATTAGCTACTACACTCAGTGTGCTCACTAGGTAGCCTTGTACTACATTAGCTACTACACACAGTGTACTCACTAGGTAGCCTTGTGTTACATTAGCTACTACACACAGTGTACTCACTAGGTAGCCTTGTGCTACATTAGCTACTACACACAGTGTACTCACTAGGTAGCCTTGTACTACATTAGCTACTACACTCAGTGTACTCACTAGGTAGCCTTGTGTTACATTAGCTACTACACTCAGTGTACTCACTAGGTAGCCTTGTGCTACATTAGCTACTACACACAGTGTACTCACTAGGTAGCCTTGTGTTACATTAGCTACTACACACAGTGTGCTCACTAGGTAGCCTTGTGCTACATTAGCTACTACACTCAGTGTACTCACTAGGTAGCCTTGTGTTACATTAGCTACTACACACAGTGTACTCACTAGGTAGCCTTGTACTACATTAGCTACTACACTCATGTACTCACTAGGTAGCCTTGTACTACATTAGCTACTACACACAGTGTACTCACTAGGTAGCCTTGTGTTACATTAGCTACTACACACAGTGTACTCACTAGGTAGCCTTGTGTTACATTAGCTACTACACACAGTGTACTCACTAGGTAGCCTTGTGCTACATTAGCTACTACACACAGTGTACTCACTAGGTAGCCTTGTGTTACATTAGCTACTACACTCAGTGTACTCACTAGGTAGCCTTGTACTACATTAGCTACTACACTCAGTGTACTCACTAGGTAGCCTTGTGTTACATTAGCTACTACACACAGTGTACTCACTAGGTAGCCTTGTGTTACATTAGCTACTACACACAGTGTACTCACTAGGTAGCCTTGTGCTACATTAGCTACTACACACAGTGTACTCACTAGGTAGCCTTGTGTTACATTAGCTACTACACTCAGTGTACTCACTAGGTAGCCTTGTGTTACATTAGCTACTACACACAGTGTACTCACTAGGTAGCCTTGTGTTACATTAGCTACTACACACAGTGTACTCACTAGGTAGCCTTGTGTTACATTAGCTACTACACACAGTGTACTCACTAGGTAGCCTTGTGCTACATTAGCTACTACACACAGTGTACTCACTAGGTAGCCTTGTGTTACATTAGCTACTACACTCAGTGTACTCACTAGGTAGCCTTGTACTACATTAGCTACTACACACAGTGTACTCACTAGGTAGCCTTGTACTACATTAGCTACTACACACAGTGTACTCACTAGGTAGCCTTGTGTTACATTAGCTACTACACACAGTGTACTCACTAGGTAGCCTTGTGTTACATTAGCTACTACACACAGTGTACTCACTAGGTAGCCTTGTGCTACATTAGCTACTACACACAGTGTACTCACTAGGTAGCCTTGTGTTACATTAGCTACTACACACAGTGTACTCACTAGGTAGCCTTGTACTACATTAGCTACTACACTCAGTGTACTCACTAGGTAGCCTTGTACTACATTAGCTACTACACACAGTGTACTCACTAGGTAGCCTTGTGTTACATTAGCTACTACACACAGTGTACTCACTAGGTAGCCTTGTGTTACATTAGCTACTACACACAGTGTACTCACTAG
Organism: Meconema thalassinum; assembly: GCA_946902985.2. NCBI lineage: Eukaryota > Metazoa > Arthropoda > Insecta > Orthoptera > Tettigoniidae > Meconema > Meconema thalassinum. Next base: position 213,084,752 of record OX336400.1, on the reverse strand, counting down.
GTAGCCTTGTGCTACATTAGCTACTACACACAGTGTACTCACTAGGTAGCCTTGTGTTACATTAGCTACTACACTCAGTGTACTCACTAGGTAGCCTTGTACTACATTAGCTACTACACTCAGTGTACTCACTAGGTAGCCTTGTGTTACATTAGCTACTACACACAGTGTACTCACTAGGTAGCCTTGTGTTACATTAGCTACTACACACAGTGTACTCACTAGGTAGCCTTGTGCTACATTAGCTACTACACACAGTGTACTCACTAGGTAGCCTTGTGTTACATTAGCTACTACACTCAGTGTACTCACTAGGTAGCCTTGTGTTACATTAGCTACTACACACAGTGTACTCACTAGGTAGCCTTGTGTTACATTAGCTACTACACACAGTGTACTCACTAGGTAGCCTTGTGTTACATTAGCTACTACACACAGTGTACTCACTAGGTAGCCTTGTGTTACATTAGCTACTACACACAGTGTACTCACTAGGTAGCCTTGTGTTACATTAGCTACTACACACAGTGTACTCACTAGGTAGCCTTGTGCTACATTAGCTACTACACACAGTGTACTCACTAGGTAGCCTTGTGTTACATTAGCTACTACACTCAGTGTACTCACTAGGTAGCCTTGTACTACATTAGCTACTACACACAGTGTACTCACTAGGTAGCCTTGTGTTACATTAGCTACTACACACAGTGTACTCACTAGGTAGCCTTGTACTACATTAGCTACTACACTCAGTGTACTCACTAGGTAGCCTTGTGTTACATTAGCTACTACACACAGTGTACTCACTAGGTAGCCTTGTGCTACATTAGCTACTACACACAGTGTACTCACTAGGTAGCCTTGTGTTACATTAGCTACTACACACAGTGTACTCACTAGGTAGCCTTGTACTACATTAGCTACTACACACAGTGTACTCACTAGGTAGCCTTGTGTTACATTAGCTACTACACACAGTGTACTCACTAGGTAGCCTTGTACTACATTAGCTACTACACACAGTGTACTCACTAGGTAGCCTTGTGTTACATTAGCTACTACACTCAGTGTACTCACTAGGTAGCCTTGTACTACATTAGCTACTACACACAGTGTACTCACTAGGTAGCCTTGTACTACATTAGCTACTACACACAGTGTGCTCACTAGGTAGCCTTGTGTTACATTAGCTACTACACACAGTGTACTCACTAGGTAGCCTTGTGTTACATTAGCTACTACACACAGTGTACTCACTAGGTAGCCTTGTGTTACATTAGCTACTACACACAGTGTGCTCACTAGGTAGCCTTGTGTTACATTAGCTACTACACACAGTGTACTCACTAGGTAGCCTTGTGTTACATTAGCTACTACACACAGTGTACTCACTAGGTAGCCTTGTGTTACATTAGCTACTACACACAGTGTACTCACTAGGTAGCCTTGTGTTACATTAGCTACTACACTCAGTGTGCTCACTAGGTAGCCTTGTGTTACATTAGCTACTACACTCAGTGTACTCACTAGGTAGCCTTGTACTACATTAGCTACTACACACAGTGTACTCACTAGGTAGCCTTGTACTACATTAGCTACTACACTCAGTGTGCTCACTAGGTAGCCTTGTGTTACATTAGCTACTACACTCAGTGTACTCACTAGGTAGCCTTGTACTACATTAGCTACTACACACAGTGTACTCACTAGGTAGCCTTGTACTACATTAGCTACTACACACAGTGTACTCACTAGGTAGCCTTGTACTACATTAGCTACTACACTCAGTGTACTCACTAGGTAGCCTTGTGTTACATTAGCTACTACACACAGTGTACTCACTAGGTAGCCTTGTGTTACATTAGCTACTACACACAGTGTACTCACTAGGTAGCCTTGTGTTACATTAGCTACTACACTCAGTGTACTCACTAGGTAGCCTTGAGTTACATTAGCTACTACACACAGTGTGCTCACTAGGTAGCCTTGTGTTACATTAGCTACTACACACAGTGTACTCAATAGGTAGCCTTGTGTTACATTAGCTACTACACACAGTGTACTCACTAGGTAGCCTTGTACTACATTAGCTACTACACACAGTGTACTCACTAGGTAGCCTTGTGTTACATTAGCTACTACACTCAGTGTACTCACTAGGTAGCCTTGTGTTACATTAGCTACTACACACAGTGTACTCACTAGGTAGCCTTGTGTTACATTAGCTACTACACACAGTGTACTCACTAGGTAGCCTTGTGTTACATTAGCTACTACACACAGTGTACTCACTAGGTAGCCTTGTGTTACATTAGCTACTACACTCAGTGTACTCACTAGGTAGCCTTGTGTTACATTAGCTACTACACTCAGTGTACTCACTAGGTAGCCTTGTGTTACATTAGCTACTACACACAGTGTACTCACTAGGTAGCCTTGTGTTACATTAGCTACTACACACAGTGTACTCACTAGGTAGCCTTGTGTTACATTAGCTACTACACTCAGTGTACTCACTAGGTAGCCTTGTGTTACATTAGCTACTACACACAGTGTACTCACTAGGTAGCCTTGTGTTACATTAGCTACTACACACAGTGTACTCACTAGGTAGCCTTGTGCTACATTAGCTACTACACACAGTGTACTCACTAGGTAGCCTTGTGTTACATTAGCTACTACACACAGTGTACTCACTAGGTAGCCTTGTACTACATTAGCTACTACACACAGTGTACTCACTAGGTAGCCTTGTACTACATTAGCTACTACACTCAGTGTACTCACTAGGTAGCCTTGTGTTACATTAGCTACTACACACAGTGTGCTCACTAGGTAGCCTTGTGCTACATTAGCTACTACACACAGTGTACTCACTAGGTAGCCTTGTGTTACATTAGCTACTACACACAGTGTACTCACTAGGTAGCCTTGTGTTACATTAGCTACTACACTCAGTGTACTCACTAGGTAGCCTTGTGTTACATTAGCTACTACACACAGTGTACTCACTAGGTAGCCTTGTGTTACATTAGCTACTACACACAGTGTACTCACTAGGTAGCCTTGTGTTACATTAGCTACTACACTCAGTGTACTCACTAGGTAGCCTTGTGTTACATTAGCTACTACACTCAGTGTGCTCACTAGGTAGCCTTGTACTACATTAGCTACTACACTCAGTGTGCTCACTAGGTAGCCTTGTGTTACATTAGCTACTACACACAGTGTACTCACTAGGTAGCCTTGTGTTACATTAGCTACTACACTCAGTGTGCTCACTAGGTAGCCTTGTGCTACATTAGCTACTACACTCAGTGTGCTCACTAGGTAGCCTTGTACTACATTAGCTACTACACTCAGTGTACTCACTAGGTAGCCTTGTGCTACATTAGCTACTACACTCAGTGTACTCACTAGGTAGCCTTGTGCTACATTAGCTACTACACTCAGTGTAGTCACTAGGTAGCCTTGTGTTACATTAGCTACTACACTCAGTGTACTCACTAGGTAGCCTTGTGCTACATTAGCTACTACACTCAGTGTGCTCACTAGGTAGCCTTGTACTACATTAGCTACTACACTCAGTGTACTCACTAGGTAGCCTTGTGCTACATTAGCTACTACACACAGTGTACTCACTAGGTAGCCTTGTGCTACATTAGCTACTACACACAGTGTACTCACTAGGTAGCCTTGTGCTACATTAGCTACTACACTCAGTGTACTCACTAGGTAGCCTTGTACTACATTAGCTACTACACACAGTGTGCTCACTAGGTAGCCTTGTGTTACATTAGCTACTACACTCAGTGTGCTCACTAGGTAGCCTTGTGTTACATTAGCTACTACACACAGTGTACTCACTAGGTAGCCTTGTGTTACATTAGCTACTACACACAGTGTACTCACTAGGTAGCCTTGTGTTACATTAGCTACTACACACAGTGTACTCACTAGGTAGCCTTGTACTACATTAGCTACTACACTCAGTGTGCTCACTAGGTAGCCTTGTGCTACATTAGCTACTACACACAGTGTACTCACTAGGTAGCCTTGTGCTACATTAGCTACTACACACAGTGTACTCACTAGGTAGCCTTGTGCTACATTAGCTACTACACACAGTGTACTCACTAGGTAGCCTTGTGCTACATTAGCTACTACACTCAGTGTACTCACTAGGTAGCCTTGTGCTACATTAGCTACTACACACAGTGTACTCACTAGGTAGCCTTGTGCTACATTAGCTACTACACTCAGTGTACTCACTAGGTAGCCTTGTACTACATTAGCTACTACACACAGTGTGCTCACTAGGTAGCCTTGTGTTACATTAGCTACTACACTCAGTGTACTCACTAGGTAGCCTTGTGTTACATTAGCTACTACACACAGTGTACTCACTAGGTAGCCTTGTACTACATTAGCTACTACACACAGTGTACTCACTAGGTAGCCTTGTGCTACATTAGCTACTACACTCAGTGTACTCACTAGGTAGCCTTGTGCTACATTAGCTACTACACACAGTGTACTCACTAGGTAGCCTTGTGCTACATTAGCTACTACACACAGTGTACTCACTAGGTAGCCTTGTGCTACATTAGCTACTACACTCAGTGTACTCACTAGGTAGCCTTGTACTACATTAGCTACTACACACAGTGTGCTCACTAGGTAGCCTTGTGTTACATTAGCTACTACACTCAGTGTGCTCACTAGGTAGCCTTGTGCTACATTAGCTACTACACACAGTGTACTCACTAGGTAGCCTTGTACTACATTAGCTACTACACTCAGTGTGCTCACTAGGTAGCCTTGTGCTACATTAGCTACTACACACAGTGTACTCACTAGGTAGCCTTGTGCTACATTAGCTACTACACACAGTGTACTCACTAGGTAGCCTTGTGCTACATTAGCTACTACACACAGTGTACTCACTAGGTAGCCTTGTGTTACATTAGCTACTACACACAGTGTACTCACTAGGTAGCCTTGTACTACATTAGCTACTACACTCAGTGTACTCACTAGGTAGCCTTGTGTTACATTAGCTACTACACACAGTGTACTCACTAGGTAGCCTTGTACTACATTAGCTACTACACTCAGTGTACTCACTAGGTAGCCTTGTGTTACATTAGCTACTACACACAGTGTACTCACTAGGTAGCCTTGTGTTACATTAGCTACTACACACAGTGTGCTCACTAGGTAGCCTTGTGCTACATTAGCTACTACACTCAGTGTACTCACTAGGTAGCCTTGTACTACATTAGCTACTACACACAGTGTACTCACTAGGTAGCCTTGTACTACATTAGCTACTACACTCAGTGTACTCACTAGGTAGCCTTGTACTACATTAGCTACTACACACAGTGTACTCACTAGGTAGCCTTGTGCTACATTAGCTACTACACACAGTGTACTCACTAGGTAGCCTTGTACTACATTAGCTACTACACACAGTGTACTCACTAGGTAGCCTTGTGTTACATTAGCTACTACACACAGTGTGCTCACTAGGTAGCCTTGTGTTACATTAGCTACTACACTCAGTGTGCTCACTAGGTAGCCTTGTGCTACATTAGCTACTACACTCAGTGTACTCACTAGGTAGCCTTGTACTACATTAGCTACTACACACAGTGTACTCACTAGGTAGCCTTGTGTTACATTAGCTACTACACACAGTGTACTCACTAGGTAGCCTTGTGTTACATTAGCTACTACACTCAGTGTACTCACTAGGTAGCCTTGTGTTACATTAGCTACTACACACAGTGTACTCACTAGGTAGCCTTGTACTACATTAGCTACTACACACAGTGTACTCACTAGGTAGCCTTGTGTTACATTAGCTACTACACACAGTGTACTCACTAGGTAGCCTTGTGTTACATTAGCTACTACACTCAGTGTACTCACTAGGTAGCCTTGTGTTACATTAGCTACTACACACAGTGTACTCACTAGGTAGCCTTGTACTACATTAGCTACTACACACAGTGTACTCACTAGGTAGCCTTGTGTTACATTAGCTACTACACTCAGTGTGCTCACTAGGTAGCCTTGTGCTACATTAGCTACTACACTCAGTGTATTCACTAGGTAGCCTTGTACTACATTAGCTACTACACACAGTGTACTCACTAGGTAGCCTTGTGTTACATTAGCTACTACACACAGTGTACTCACTAGGTAGCCTTGTGTTACATTAGCTACTACACTCAGTGTACTCACTAGGTAGCCTTGTGTTACATTAGCTACTACACACAGTGTACTCACTAGGTAGCCTTGTGTTACATTAGCTACTACACACAGTGTACTCACTAGGTAGCCTTGTGTTACATTAGCTACTACACACAGTGTACTCACTAGGTAGCCTTGTGTTACATTAGCTACTACACACAGTGTACTCACTAGGTAGCCTTGTGTTACATTAGCTACTACACTCAGTGTACTCACTAGGTAGCCTTGTGTTACATTAGCTACTACACACAGTGTACTCACTAGGTAGCCTTGTGTTACATTAGCTACTACACACAGTGTACTCACTAGGTAGCCTTGTACTACATTAGCTACTACACACAGTGTACTCACTAGGTAGCCTTGTGTTACATTAGCTACTACACACAGTGTACTCACTAGGTAGCCTTGTGTTACATTAGCTACTACACACAGTGTACTCACTAGGTAGCCTTGTGTTACATTAGCTACTACACTCAGTGTACTCACTAGGTAGCCTTGTGTTACATTAGCTACTACACACAGTGTACTCACTAGGTAGCCTTGTACTACATTAGCTACTACACACAGTGTACTCACTAGGTAGCCTTGTGTTACATTAGCTACTACACTCAGTGTACTCACTAGGTAGCCTTGTGCTACATTAGCTACTACACACAGTGTACTCACTAGGTAGCCTTGTGTTACATTAGCTACTACACACAGTGTACTCACTAGGTAGCCTTGTACTACATTAGCTACTACACTCAGTGTGCTCACTAGGTAGCCTTGTACTACATTAGCTACTACACACAGTGTACTCACTAGGTAGCCTTGTACTACATTAGCTACTACACACAGTGTACTCACTAGGTAGCCTTGTGTTACATTAGCTACTACACTCAGTGTACTCACTAGGTAGCCTTGTACTACATTAGCTACTACACTCAGTGTGCTCACTACGTAGCCTTGTACTACATTAGCTACTACACACAGTGTACTCACTAGGTAGACTTGTACTACATTAGCTACTACACACAGTGTACTCACTAGGTAGCCTTGTACTACATTAGCTACTACACACAGTGTACTCACTAGGTAGCCTTGTGTTACATTAGCTACTACACTCAGTGTGCTCACTAGGTAGCCTTGTACTACATTAGCTACTACACACAGTGTACTCACTAGGTAGCCTTGTGCTACATTAGCTACTACACTCAGTGTACTCACTAGGTAGCCTTGTACTACATTAGCTACTACACACAGTGTGCTCACTAGGTAGCCTTGTGTTACATTAGCTACTACACTCAGTGTACTCACTAGGTAGCCTTGTGTTACATTAGCTACTACACTCAGTGTACTCACTAGGTAGCCTTGTGTTACATTAGCTACTACACTCAGTGTACTCACTAGGTAGCCTTGTGTTACATTAGCTACTACACACAGTGTGCTCACTAGGTAGCCTTGTGCTACATTAGCTACTACACACAGTGTACTCACTAGGTAGCCTTGTGCTACATTAGCTACTACACACAGTGTACTCACTAGGTAGCCTTGTACTACATTAGCTACTACACACAGTGTACTCACTAGGTAGCCTTGTGTTACATTAGCTACTACACACAGTGTACTCACTAGGTAGCCTTGTGTTACATTAGCTACTACACACAGTGTACTCACTAGGTAGCCTTGTGTTACATTAGCTACTACACTCAGTGTACTCACTAGGTAGCCTTGTGCTACATTAGCTACTACACACAGTGTACTCACTAGGTAGCCTTGTGTTACATTAGCTACTACACACAGTGTGCTCACTAGGTAGCCTTGTACTACATTAGCTACTACACACAGTGTACTCACTAGGTAGCCTTGTGTTACATTAGCTACTACACTCAGTGTACTCACTAGGTAGCCTTGTGTTACATTAGCTACTACACACAGTGTACTCAATAGGTAGCCTTGTGTTACATTAGCTACTACACTCAGTGTACTCACTAGGTAGCCTTGTACTACATTAGCTACTACACACAGTGTACTCACTAGGTAGCCTTGTGTTACATTAGCTACTACACACAGTGTACTCACTAGGTAGCCTTGTGTTACATTAGCTACTACACACAGTGTACTCACTAGGTAGCCTTGTGTTACATTAGCTACTACACACAGTGTACTCACTAGGTAGCCTTGTACTACATTAGCTACTACACTCAGTGTACTCACTAGGTAGCCTTGTACTACATTAGCTACTACACTCAGTGTACTCACTAGGTAGCCTTGTGTTACATTAGCTACTACACACAGTGTACTCACTAGGTAGCCTTGTACTACATTAGCTACTACACTCAGTGTACTCACTAGGTAGCCTTGTGTTACATTAGCTACTACACACAGTGTACTCACTAGGTAGCCTTGTACTACATTAGCTACTACACTCAGTGTACTCACTAGGTAGCCTTGTACTACATTAGCTACTACACTCAGTGTACTCACTAGGTAGCCTTGTACTACATTAGCTACTACACTCAGTGTACTCACTAGGTAGCCTTGTGTTACATTAGCTACTACACACAGTGTACTCACTAGGTAGCCTTGTACTACATTAGCTACTACACACAGTGTACTCACTAGGTAGCATTGTACTACATTAGCTACTACACTCAGTGTACTCACTAGGTAGCCTTGTGTTACATTAGCTACTACACACAGTGTACTCACTAGGTAGCCTTGTACTACATTAGCTACTACACACAGTGTACTCACTAGGTAGCCTTGTACTACATTAGCTACTACACTCAGTGTACTCACTAGGTAGCCTTGTGCTACATTAGCTACTACACACAGTGTACTCACTAGGTAGCCTTGTACTACATTAGCTACTACACTCAGTGTACTCACTAGGTAGCCTTGTGTTACATTAGCTACTACACACAGTGTACTCACTAGGTAGCCTTGTGTTACATTAGCTACTACACACAGTGTACTCACTAGGTAGCCTTGTGTTACATTAGCTACTACACACAGTGTACTCACTAGGTAGCCTTGTACTACATTAGCTACTACACACAGTGTACTCACTAGGTAGCCTTGTGCTACATTAGCTACTACACACAGTGTACTCACTAGGTAGCCTTGTGTTACATTAGCTACTACACACAGTGTACTCACTAGGTAGCCTTGTGCTACATTAGCTACTACACTCAGTGTACTCACTAGGTAGCCTTGTGTTACATTAGCTACTACACACAGTGTACTCACTAGGTAGCCTTGTGCTACATTAGCTACTACACACAGTGTACTCACTAGGTAGCCTTGTGCTACATTAGCTACTACACACAGTGTACTCACTAGGTAGCCTTGTGTTACATTAGCTACTACACACAGTGTACTCACTAGGTAGCCTTGTGTTACATTAGCTACTACACACAGTGTACTCACTAGGTAGCCTTGTACTACATTAGCTACTACACACAGTGTACTCACTAGGTAGCCTTGTGTTACATTAGCTACTACACACAGTGTACTCACTAGGTAGCCTTGTACTACATTAGCTACTACACACAGTGTACTCACTAGGTAGCCTTGTGTTACATTAGCTACTACACACAGTGTACTCACTAGGTAGCCTTGTGTTACATTAGCTACTACACACAGTGTACTCACTAGGTAGCCTTGTGTTACATTAGCTACTACACACAGTGTGCTCACTAGGTAGCCTTGTGTTACATTAGCTACTACACACAGTGTACTCACTAGGTAGCCTTGTGTTACATTAGCTACTACACACAGTGTACTCACTAGGTAGCCTTGTACTACATTAGCTACTACACTCAGTGTACTCACTAGGTAGCCTTGTGTTACATTAGCTACTACACACAGTGTACTCACTAGGTAGCCTTGTGTTACATTAGCTACTACACTCAGTGTACTCACTAGGTAGCCTTGTGTTACATTAGCTACTACACACAGTGTACTCACTAGGTAGCCTTGTGTTACATTAGCTACTACACTCAGTGTACTCACTAGGTAGCCTTGTGTTACATTAGCTACTACACACAGTGTACTCACTAGGTAGCCTTGTGGTACATTAGCTACTACACTCAGTGTACTCACTAGGTAGCCTTGTGTTACATTAGCTACTACACACAGTGTACTCACTAGGTAGCCTTGTGGTACATTAGCTACTACACACAGTGTACTCACTAGGTAGCCTTGTGCTACATTAGCTACTACACACAGTGTACTCACTAGGTAGCCTTGTGTTACATTAGCTACTACACTCAGTGTACTCACTAGGTAGCCTTGTGTTACATTAGCTACTACACGCAGTGTACTCACTAGGTAGCCTTGTGCTACATTAGCTACTACACACAGTGTACTCACTAGGTAGCCTTGTGCTACATTAGCTACTACACTCAGTGTACTCACTAGGTAGCCTTGTGTTACATTAGCTACTACACACAGTGTACTCACTAGGTAGCCTTGTGTTACATTAGCTACTACACACAGTGTACTCACTAGGTAGCCTTGTACTACATTAGCTACTACACACAGTGTACTCACTAGGTAGCCTTGTGGTACATTAGCTACTACACACAGTGTACTCACTAGGTAGCCTTGTGCTACATTAGCTACTACACACAGTGTACTCACTAGGTAGCCTTGTGTTACATTAGCTACTACACACAGTGTGCTCACTAGGTAGCCTTGTGTTACATTAGCTACTACACACAGTGTACTCACTAGGTAGCCTTGTACTACATTAGCTACTACACACAGTGTACTCACTAGGTAGCCTTGTGGTACATTAGCTACTACACACAGTGTACTCACTAGGTAGCCTTGTGCTACATTAGCTACTACACACAGTGTACTCACTAGGTAGCCTTGTGTTACATTAGCTACTACACACAGTGTACTCACTAGGTAGCCTTGTGCTACATTAGCTACTACACACAGTGTACTCACTAGGTAGCCTTGTGGTACATTAGCTACTACACACAGTGTACTCACTAGGTAGCCTTGTGCTACATTAGCTACTACACACAGTGTACTCACTAGGTAGCCTAGTGTTACATTAGCTACTACACACAGTGTACTCACTAGGTAGCCTTGTACTACATTAGCTACTACACACAGTGTACTCACTAGGTAGCCTTGTGTTACATTAGCTACTACACACAGTGTACTCACTAGGTAGCCTTGTGTTACATTAGCTACTACACACAGTGTACTCACTAGGTAGCCTAGTGTTACATTAGCTACTACACACAGTGTACTCACTAGGTAGCCTTGTGCTACATTAGCTACTACACTCAGTGTACTCACTAGGTAGCCTTGTGCTACATTAGCTACTACACACAGTGTACTCACTAGGTAGCCTTGTGTTACATTAGCTACTACACTCAGTGTGCTCACTAGGTAGCCTTGTGTTACATTAGCTACTACACACAGTGTACTCACTAGGTAGCCTTGTACTACATTAGCTACTACACTCAGTGTACTCACTAGGTAGCCTTGTAGTACATTAGCTACTACACACAGTGTACTCACTAGGTAGCCTTGTACTACATTAGCTACTACACACAGTGTACTCACTAGGTAGCCTTGTACTACATTAGCTACTACACTCAGTGTACTCACTAGGTAGCCTTGTGCTACATTAGCTACTACACACAGTGTACTCACTAGGTAGCCTTGTGTTACATTAGCTACTACACACAGTGTACTCACTAGGTAGCCTTGTACTACATTAGCTACTACACACAGTGTACTCACTAGGTAGCCTTGTACTACATTAGCTACTACACACAGTGTACTCACTAGGTAGCCTTGTACTACATTAGCTACTACACACAGTGTACTCACTAGGTAGCCTTGTACTACATTAGCTACTACACTCAGTGTACTCACTAGGTAGCCTTGTGCTACATTAGCTACTACACACAGTGTACTCACTAGGTAGCCTTGTACTACATTAGCTACTACACTCAGTGTACTCACTAGGTAGCCTTGTGTTACATTAGCTACTACACACAGTGTACTCACTAGGTAGCCTTGTGTTACATTAGCTACTACACACAGTGTGCTCACTAGGTAGCCTTGTGTTACATTAGCTACTACACACAGTGTACTCACTAGGTAGCCTTGTGTTACATTAGCTACTACACACAGTGTACTCACTAGGTAGCCTTGTACTACATTAGCTACTACACTCAGTGTACTCACTAGGTAGCCTTGTGTTACATTAGCTACTACACACAGTGTACTCACTAGGTAGCCTTGTGTTACATTAGCTACTACACTCAGTGTACTCACTAGGTAGCCTTGTGTTACATTAGCTACTACACACAGTGTGCTCACTAGGTAGCCTTGTGTTACATTAGCTACTACACACAGTGTACTCACTAGGTAGCCTTGTGTTACATTAGCTACTACACACAGTGTACTCACTAGGTAGCCTTGTGTTACATTAGCTACTACACACAGTGTACTCACTAGGTAGCCTTGTGTTACATTAGCTACTACACACAGTGTGCTCACTAGGTAGCCTTGTGTTACATTAGCTACTACACACAGTGTGCTCACTAGGTAGCCTTGTGTTACATTAGCTACTACACACAGTGTACTCACTAGGTAGCCTTGTACTACATTAGCTACTACACTCAGTGTACTCACTAGGTAGCCTTGTGTTACATTAGCTACTACACACAGTGTACTCACTAGGTAGCCTTGTGTTACATTAGCTACTACACACAGTGTACTCACTAGGTAGCCTTGTGTTACATTAGCTACTACACACAGTGTACTCACTAGGTAGCCTTGTGTTACATTAGCTACTACACTCAGTGTACTCACTAGGTAGCCTTGTGTTACATTAGCTACTACACACAGTGTACTCACTAGGTAGCCTTGTGTTACATTAGCTACTACACACAGTGTACTCACTAGGTAGCCTTGTGTTACATTAGCTACTACACACAGTGTACTCACTAGGTAGCCTTGTGTTACATTAGCTACTACACTCAGTGTACTCACTAGGTAGCCTTGTGTTACATTAGCTACTACACACAGTGTACTCACTAGGTAGCCTTGTGTTACATTAGCTACTACACACAGTGTGCTCACTAGGTAGCCTTGTACTACATTAGCTACTACACACAGTGTGCTCACTAGGTAGCCTTGTGTTACATTAGCTACTACACACAGTGTACTCACTAGGTAGCCTTGTGTTACATTAGCTACTACACTCAGTGTACTCACTAGGTAGCCTTGTGTTACATTAGCTACTACACACAGTGTACTCACTAGGTAGCCTTGTGTTACATTAGCTACTACACACAGTGTACTCACTAGGTAGCCTTGTGTTACATTAGCTACTACACACAGTGTGCTCACTAGGTAGCCTTGTGTTACATTAGCTACTACACTCAGTGTACTCACTAGGTAGCCTTGTGTTACATTAGCTACTACACTCAGTGTACTCACTAGGTAGCCTTGTGTTACATTAGCTACTACACTCAGTGTACTCACTAGGTAGCCTTGTGTTACATTAGCTACTACACTCAGTGTACTCACTAGGTAGCCTTGTGTTACATTAGCTACTACACACAGTGTACTCACTAGGTAGCCTTGTGTTACATTAGCTACTACACACAGTGTACTCACTAGGTAGCCTTGTACTACATTAGCTACTACACACAGTGTACTCACTAGGTAGCCTTGTACTACATTAGCTACTACACACAGTGTACTCACTAGGTAGCCTTGTGTTACATTAGCTACTACACACAGTGTACTCACTAGGTAGCCTTGTGTTACATTAGCTACTACACTCAGTGTACTCACTAGGTAGCCTTGTGTTACATTAGCTACTACACTCAGTGTACTCACTAGGTAGCCTTGTGTTACATTAGCTACTACACACAGTGTACTCACTAGGTAGCCTTGTGTTACATTAGCTACTACACACAGTGTACTCACTAGGTAGCCTTGTGTTACATTAGCTACTACACTCAGTGTACTCACTAGGTAGCCTTGTGTTACATTAGCTACTACACACAGTGTACTCACTAGGTAGCCTTGTGTTACATTAGCTACTACACTCAGTGTACTCACTAGGTAGCCTTGTGTTACATTAGCTACTACACACAGTGTACTCACTAGGTAGCCTTGTGTTACATTAGCTACTACACTCAGTGTACTCACTAGGTAGCCTTGTGTTACATTAGCTACTACACACAGTGTACTCACTAGGTAGCCTTGTGTTACATTAGCTACTACACTCAGTGTACTCACTAGGTAGCCTTGTGTTACATTAGCTACTACACACAGTGTACTCACTAGGTAGCCTTGTGTTACATTAGCTACTACACACAGTGTACTCACTAGGTAGCCTTGTGTTACATTAGCTACTACACACAGTGTACTCACTAGGTAGCCTTGTGTTACATTAGCTACTACACACAGTGTACTCACTTGGTAGCCTTGTGTTTTCATTTTTTTTCTCGAATTCTTGCATTTTATTTTTGCCCTTTCGGCTACAATCTATAGCCCAGGATATACATAAGCATGCTCACACAAATTTGTCACCCTAGCATTCAATGCTAATGGACACAATGATCCGAGAATATTTGTATTGCACTTTGCGCATCTAGGCCTATTCCTTGTTGATTTATCCCTCCTCGTCCACACAAGGAGCAACAGCCAATTTTATTTCCTCTGCACTCAACCTATCACTAGCTTATTTTCATCTAAACACTGACTGACTACATGGCCACCTCCTGTGAGACAACGTTTCCTTTATACGCTCAATTCTGAAACAGCGATGCTCGCTACTGTTGTAGCCCAGACGACTTCTAATGCATCTGGTGTCAGTTTGGTGCAATTAGTTAAGTCCGAAACACACTCGCCTCTTAAATACTGCGTCAACAGGCAGCTGAAGAGATTCTCAATATTCCTTGCGAAGAATAATACTCTGCGCTACAACCAAATAAATCACTGGGCTACACCTGTAGCCCTCGCGAGTATCTGCCCAAGGCCGCACTAGATAGACAGGCCACAAAGGCTCCCCCTCCACTTTGGTCGCTACGTCACACATGTAGCCGGACGATTCACTTCTCGCCACATCACCAGTGACTTGTAGGCTGAGATAGACCTTGCAGCAATGACGCATTTAATGGTATTTAATGATTGAAACGTGTGTGAATATAGGGAATTATGCCCACGTCGTGTTGTGTACCTGGTTGTAGAAGCAACTACAGTTCAAACCAACTTAATATTTCAGTGTTTAAATTCCCTACCTACTTTTTTTCGGAAACAAAATTGGATCTTAGCCATCCATCGATCCGAATTTGTCCCTTCGGCAAGCTCTGTTGTGTGCATAAAACACTTCGACGAAAGGTTCATAATTAGAGATGATTCTGTTAAAAGACCCGATGGGTCCATTTTAACTGTAAAACGTGACCATTAGAAACTCGCAAACGATGATATTCCTACTAAGTTTGAAAATGTGCCAGCCTATCTGTCAAAAAAATTTCCAACACCGAGGAAAACTCCTATTCAAAGACAAAAAGAAATTGTAAAACGGGAAGAAAGAAAAAAAGCTGAAGAAGATGATGATAGGATCAAGGACTTCAAGGACGTTAAACGTAATTTCAGTATTAAATGCAAATTAGATTTTGACAAAGTTTTTGTCAATTTTGACAGCCAAAGACTCTGTATTTTCAAAATTTATATGACTGAGGAAAATGTTCCGAAAATTGGTACTTCTTTAACATTAATCGAGACTCTTGATTTTAAAGCCGTAAAGCATGATATTTTGATCAAGGGTAACTCTGTACGTGCATTAGGTGACAGAGGCAAGAAGTTAAGATGGTCGAATTTGAGAAGTATCTGTAACTTCCTGTTTAGTCCTGCTTGTGACTCAAAAGTGACTGTCCACGACAAAGTAGAAACTGTGAACAAAATAATCGACGAAATTAAAAGTGAAGTTGATGACTGTGTAATTAGTGATAAAATAGAATTTTGCAAGGAACGGTTAAACTTAGCCTTTGCAAAGAAAGTGTCTTACTCCAGTATACTCATAACATGGTTCGCTTCAATATTTTTCGCATTCCCTGGGGCATATAAGAAGATAAGACAGTCAACGTTCCTTACAATGCCTCACCCTGTGAATTTACAGTCTTTTACTGCAAAACTAGGCACGGGAAATTCGGGTATAGACGATTCACATTGGAATTACTTGAAAAAGAAACTAAAATTGTTAAGTGAACATGAAAGATTTTGTAACTTGTTGCTGGATGATGTCTGTGTAAAACCTGAGCTTAACTATAAAGGTGGAAAGGTAGAGGGAGTTGCTCTTAGTAGATAGATAGATTTTTATTAATTCCATTTGATCAAATACATGCATTCAATACATTTTTGATATAGGACACGTCAGAATTTACATGCATAAAATTAAAGAACTAACAGGTATATATTACTAAGATTATAACTATTTATAACTTATTATAATAGCAAATCTTAATAGATACAATTTTATTGCACAACTATTTACACCTCACTCTATTATCATAATATGAAAACTTAATTCTATAAATACAACAACATACAGCTAGGTATTAAAATTAAATTAAAAAAGTAAAATATAGTTATAGATTCCATCACTCCTATACGCTAAAATATTCAACTACTGAGTAAAAACAATGGCACTGCAGATAAGCTTTCAACATTCTATCAAAGGTTTTTATTTTTGGGGCCAGTTTTATATACTGGGGTAGTTTATTGTATAATTTAACTCCAGTGTGAAAAGTTCCTTTTTGATATATGCTTGTGTGTGTGTGTGAAATATGAATGTTTTGATTTTGTCTTGTGTTATGCCTATGAACATCATTGTTTGTTTTAAGAAAAACATCTTTATTCATTAAATTCTTTTTAAAAAAACATAATACTTTCAAAGATATATATGCAGGGCAGTGGGAGAATGTTTAAATCTTTAAACAGAGGTCTACATGATTCTCTAGAGTTTACATTTGCCATAATTCTAATCGCTCTCTTTTGTATCCTAAACGTGCTTAGTACATCTGGCGACATACCCCAAAATATGATCCCATATCTTAAGTATGAATGGAAATAAGCAAAATAAGTATTTCTTAATGTGTGCATGCTAGTGCAGGTTTTCAAAATACGTAACGCAAAGCACATCGAGTTCAGTTTAGTATTCAGATATTGTATATGTTTATTCCATTTCAAGTCTTGTTGTATCCATAGTCCTAAAAACTTTGTTTCTGATTTATTTTCTATTTGATGACCATTTAATGTTATATTGGGCATCGCAGGATTCCTATTCTGTATAGTGTGGAAATTTAGACATACTGTCTTTTTATAGTTTATTATGAGGCGATTATCTTGTGACCATTTGGTTAACTCTCCTGTAACGGAGTCAGCAGACTGCTGTATGACCTGTTTAGTTTCACCTTTTATTACGAGTGTTGTATCGTCCGCAAACAAAATTTCCTTATGTGAATGAACGTTCTGTGTTATATCATTGATATATAGAAGAAAGAGTAGTGGGCCCAAAACCGATCCCTGGGGTACTCCAAATTCAATAATTCCCTCATTGGACAATGTTTCATTAAGTAATTTGGTTCCATCATCCTTGTGTCTCAAGCTTACTATTTGTTTACGCCTTGTTAAGTAAGACTCTATCCATTTATTAGCTAGACCTCTAACACCATATTGATTTAGTTTGGTAAGGAGGATTTTATGGTCAACTACATCAAATGCTTTCGATAAATCCAAGAATAGGCCAGTTACATGTTCCTTATTGTCAATTAATTTCAGTATACTATTACTACATTCGTAAATTGCTGTCTGTGTAGATTTTTCCGTTCTAAATCCATGTTGTGAGTTTGATAATATTTTATTTTTTTCTATGAAACTTATCAGTCTCTTATACATAATTTTTTCCACAATTTTTGCAATACCAGTTGGTAAGGTAATAGGACGATAGTTATCTAATTCATCTTTTGAACCGTTTTTGTGCACTGGAATTACTTTTGATAACTTCAAAATATCCGGGTAAGTTCCTGAGAGAATTGAACTGTTTATTAAGTGCGTAAGTGGATTTATTATATTTTCTGCACATTTCTTTAAAATTGCATCAGGGATGCCATCAATGCCAGCACAGAATTTATTTTTTAGCTCTTTTATAACTATTCTTACCTCTTCACTTGTGACATGATTTATAAATAAAGAATCACTGCATATATTTATTTTATTATTAGAATTTAGTGTATTTACCTGTGATTTATTTAATAATTTTTGCAGAATTTCCAGAAAATAGTCATTAAAAGTGTTTGCTATTTCCTCTGGATTATTAATCACTTTATTATTTCTGGTCAGTGTAATGTTCCTTTGTATTTTAGCAGATTTTCCAGTTTCTTTCTTTATTACGGACCACATAGCCCTGTTTTTATTAGATGATTGGGAAATAAAATTATCATTATGCATTTTCTTTGCTAGTCTTATTACCTTATTTAATATGCTAGTGTATTTTTTGTAGTATAAATTGAATTCAGGTGTTGTGTGGTATTGTTTATATAATTTGTGTAGAAATTTCTTTCTTTGACATGAATTTATAATCCCTGTTGTTATCCAATTGCTAGTTTTGTTATTTTGAACAGTTCTTCGTTTAAAGGGGAATGCTATTTCAAAATAGTGTTTTAGGGTACTGTTAAATGCATTAAATTTATCATTTACATTTTCTAGTTCATAAATTTCTGACCATGTTTCCTTATTTAATAAGTCATTGAAATATGTAACATTTGATTCAGTGAATGACCTGCACTTTGATTTTACTCCATTATCATTATTATTGATTACTTCGGATACTTCAAAACTCAGTATTTGTCCATGGTGGTCACTAAAACCCGGACAATAGACTTCTATTGAATGGTGATATTTATCTGTATTTATAAAAATTTGATCAGGAGTGGTTTTACTAAATTTTGTTATTCTTGTTGGTGTATTTACTGTAGGTTTCAGTCCATAGGAAATTAGTAACTGGTTTAATAATTCACAATTTCTATCAAGTTTTAAGAAATCCACATTTACATCCCCACAAATTATTATATCAAAATTTACTTTGCTCATGTTATTGAGTAACAATTCTAGTTTATCTATAAATAGAGGAAACTTTCCTGACGGAGAACGGTATACGCATACAATTATTAACTTAAACTGCTGAATTTTTACGGCAGAGAATTCAAAATCCTGTTCCATAATTAGATAATCATAAGCTGTTATCTTTTCATGATCTAAATTATTTCTTAAGAAGATGCAAGTACCACCATGGCTAATATTAGATCTAGAGTATTTACTAGCTTGTATAAACCCTGGGAATTGAATTAATTCGAGTTGTTCCTCTTTCAGCCAATGTTCTGAAATACATAGTGCTGAGATGTCTTTAAGTTCATTTTTAAGCATTAGATTTATGTAATCAATTTTATTATAAAGAGACTGGACATTCTGGTGGTAAATTTTAAATTTGTTACTTTTGCAAGCTTGTGTTGGTGATTTATTTACATTATTATTATCATAATTGTTATTATTATTGTTGCTAGACAAATCCGAAATACCATTGTTGCACTCCGTTAAATTTGACTTCAAAAGATGTGAATGCCAAACCTCACGTTTGGCTTCTTCTACCAGTTTCCCTGCTTCCACTCTAATGATATTACTGTTGAATTATTCTTACCATTTGAATTTACAATTTTGCAGATTTCATCACTAAGATACTCTTTTCCTAATCTATTTAAGTGTAGGCCATGCCGAGTGTGGAACTTCCTGTCTAATTTACTTACATCTACAATTTGGACATTTGGAAAACTCTTACACATTTTATGAATTTTTCCATTTGTAGCCTCTATTTCTACATTTACACATGACTTGGGAATTAAATCGTGTATCTGCGGAATGTTTACAATAATGACATTTGTTTTTTGCATGGATGGCAATGTACCCTTTAAATCTTTGATTACCTTTTTACTCTCATTTCTATAGACGTCGTTTGCTCCAGCGATGATCACTGCGTAGTCCTTTGCAGTAAGGGACGCACACTCTCCTATCATCCCGTTCGTGACTTCTGCAATCTGAGCGCCTGGCTTCACTGTCGAAGTGACCTCCATTTCTCGGCTTCTCTCCAAAACGCTTGCTGCTACATCTCGCCCGTGGCTATCCGCAAATATCCGCATCTTCCTGGATTTTCTCTTTATCACTTTCTTCTTTTCTTCTTGAGGAAAGTCATCATTTTCTTCGACAAGCACTCCAAATGAATTTGAGACGGGAATTTCAGTTACATGTACTCCATTTATAGGCCTAGGCTTATTCAATCTTACCTTACCAGCAATCACTGTCGACCAAGTTTCCTTGCTTTCCTCTCTGTTTCCTTTTAATTTATTCAACTCTTCCATTAACTTAGCAATATCTTCCTTTAGCAGCTTTATAATTTCGTCTTTTGAGGACAGTTCGTTTCTCAGGTTATGACATTCGCATGACGGTAGCGGTAGGCCTACATTACGACAATCGGTTTCACTTTTCTCCTCATTCAATTTTACCTGAGATCTTGTGATGATTTTATTTGCATTTTTTACTTTTATTTTGCACGACGAGCATAAATCCGTTACGGTTACACAACCTGACGAGATACTAACACTGTTTACTGTCGTCATACTAGAGATCTAAGTGAGCCTAGATGTTTACACCAAATTACACTAAATTTAATTTAATTATTACTACCTAATAGAATTAATCTAATAACCTACCAATAAAGAAGAATGTGAAATACGTATATCTTCCAATCGGGTGAAGTCTCGTAAAAGCACCACTGCTCTACTTGGTTCAAACAGTGATTGAAGAAGTCACCGAATCTTTGGATACACGTTCCCACAACTTAGTTTAAGTTTATTAAATTATCAACAAGAATTTCTAAATACTATCAATATTCCGTATTACACTTGATCTAAGGAAAGTAACTTTATAGATTTTAAGCCTCTGTTATAATATTTTACCACTTTTATCAAATATTTACACTAGCTGCTATTTCACTACACTTTCACTGTGACGCCAAAAAGTAGTAGTAAAAGTGGAGAAAATAACACTACATTAGCTACAACTGTACAAACTTTTATGTTGCCATCCATTCTTAAACGAAATAAAGACGTTGTTGGTTTGTTTGTTTCCGTGTAAAAACCTAACGTCACATTTCTTAGAAGAACTAACTTTGCAAGTCCTTAAAGTATTAACAGATGTAGGTTATAAGGTAGTATGCAGAATTTCGGATAATAACAGTGTCAACAGGAAAATGTTTGAAATGCTATGCAAAGGCAATTTACAAACCACTTTTCAAAACCCTTTTTTATGAAACGCAAAAGATTTTTGTAATGTTTGATTCTGTTCATTTATTTAAAAGTTTAAGAAATAACTGGCTTAACCAAGCTGATAACTTACAAACTTTTGTGTTTCCTGAGTTTGACAACCCTGAGTCAGACAAAAAATGTTTTGCTAGTGTTGGTCACCTTAAACAGCTGCATAGAGGGGAAGAGAATAATGTAGTTAAGCTTGCTCCTGCCCTAAACCAAAAAGTTTTGTACCCAACGTCTTTAGAGCGACAAAATGTAAACCTTTGTTCTAAACTTTTCGACGAGAAAAAAGTCGCCGCTTTAAAACACTTTGACAAAATAAAAAATACAAATGATTTTAAAAGCACAGCTGTATTTTTAGAAATAATTCTTCAATGTTAAGCATGCTTTCAAAGGCGATAGATTTAACGACCCTCATTGTAACGCAATATTTTCAGTTCATGATGACAATGTTTTATTTCTGCGCAAGTTTTTAACCTGGTTAATTAGGTGGGATAATCTGCATGTTCAAGGGGAAATCAGACCAAAAAAAGAGACGCGTCATGGAAAACTTACTAATGAAACTCAAACAGCTTTAGTTCACACTGTAAAAGCTATTTTGGAGTTGGTACATTTCTTGAAAACAAGTTTAGGATTCAAGTATGTATTTTTAGGAAAATTTCAGACTGATGAATTAGAAGCAAGATTTGGGCAATATAGGCAAATGAGTGGTGCCTGCTACCATATTTCAGTGAAACAAGACCTTGAGTCAGAACGAAAATTAAAAGCCCTAACGGTAATAAAAGCATACTCTGCTAAACACGCAGATATCCCTATTAGTGATATTTCATTAAGTAAGTATGTGGATTGCAAGAGTTCAGATTGTAAAAGCTCCAAAACTACAAAAATTTCACATTTTGAAAGTGTGGAGGTTGAGTTTAATGATGTTATTGTGTTTGAGAATATTTTGTTAGGTCTAGTTTATATTGGAGGATATATTTGTAAAATAATTATGAAAAACTGTACATGTAGAAGTTGTCAAGATGTTTTATTGTTAAATAATGATAATGTAACGTCAGATGTGTTAAAGCCAGAAGAAAATTATTATTTCAATGTAATCGACAGGGGAGCTTTGAAGTATCCATCAGATTTTATTGTTAACATTTTGATCACACAATTTAAATTATTTAATATACTTATAAGTGATAAATATGAATCGATGTTTTTACAATGCGACTCTCAAAGAAACATTCTGATTTTGATTGTCAACAATGTTCTGGAGAATGAAAGCGTGGTGTTTGAAACATGCAGTGATTGTGGAAGTAGTTTTAAAAATTTTGTTGACAAATGTATAGGCATATTTTGTAATATATTAATAAATATCTATAGAAAAGTTATCGAAGACAAACTCATGGCTAAGAAGAAGAAATCCTCAAGTAAGGACACCCATAAATCGCCAAAGAAAAGAAGAATTGATAAATTGAAACCTTAGGGATTATTAGATAAGTTTTAAGCAGAATCCTAATTTTTAAAGAAGGTTCCAGCCTATTATTGTGAATTCCTATCATGTATTTGCCTAGAAATATTAAAACTATTTTTATAGGTATTATGGGTTTTAATGTTTTACATGAAACTGTGTTCCGTTACAAATGGCAGTAGTTGTCAGCTCAAATTTACGTAAGGAAATGTCAATTGGAGGTAATATTGGTACATAAACTGCCCTGCCACTCCCCCCCCCCCTTCCCCCGCATAGAACTCACGTAGTACACAAGCCTAAATACAACTACATTTGAAGGCTTGTTCAAATACATAGATAAGGTTCAATAAATGAACAATACCATGGTGACAGTGAGAGCGGGCCGTACACTGCCATGCTGAACGTGGGCCACTTCTGTGACGTCACGGCCGGAACCTTGTGGCCTGTCAATCGAGTGCGGCCTTGATCTGCCCCTCTATGCTCACTTAGTTATCTACTGACGTGAGTAAATTTAATAATCAAGATAAATCTTGCAACCAGAGTTCTTCTGAGACATGTTCTTGCCCTGTGTAGATTAATTTACAATATGTAATTGTCTAGGATACGCAGGTTAAAAACTGTAACTAGGAACTTCTTCCGGACGTCAAATATACAAGTTACCCGGTAACAGTAATGATAAGTGTGTAAGGATAATTACAAATGCAGTCCCTCCCATTCAATGTTGGTTCAATGAGGGAGAATTGGTGTATTTCATTTAAAGTGGGTTCTTTGTAACACGATGCGGAAGTATTGTCTTGTATTTTCTGCGAGTCACTGTATCCAGTTACTGCCTATTTCTTAATACTCGTGCAGTAACTTGAGTTTACTTCCTCTTTGATACGTATGTAATGTAATTGAGGGTCGGACAATCCCGCCTGCCCCATCAAATTGTGTTAAGGTTTGTGTGTAGCCTACTTGGGACTAGAGAGACCAATTATAAGACGCTTCATTTCACTGCTCCACAAGCTGGCACCAGTAATTCCGCATTGTATCGCAATTATAGTCACTAATATTTTGCTCGATATTCTGCCCTCAGTTATATCGTATAAAGGCGAGCGTCATTGTTGAATAAATTTTACCGTTAGCCTGTTCTTCTCACTGTGCACCTGGAGGGATATATTCACATTAACATTCCAGTGGCGTAACTTGCATTTGGAGTTCTGAAAATATCTCATTAGATGCGTTATATTCTGCGTACTTGTATAAGGACGGCTCCTAATAATTCTTGAGTGCACTTTGTGTGTTCTAGTTTACTGAACATCATGGAGACACAACCAATCATTAAGAGAGAGCCTGAATGGTTGTCTGATACTGACGAAGTCCCTAATATTGTAAGTTGTATTTAATTTGCGTATTGTGTAACATAACATGGGCATGACGAGGAACTGAATACTTGCTACGGTACCAAAGAGTAGACTTAGTAATGTTAGTCTGTCTGTATGTTTTACATTGGTCCATCCTTTCATGATACCTTCTAGGATTCTAGGAATACATATCTGCTGGATAAGTCTGGTGGTCTATCCGAAGACGAAAGCAAGGTTATGAAAGTGGAAAACCAAATACAGGTGATCATAGGTTCTTATAGTAATGTGCCTGATTTTACAACAGTTAGAACATTTTGATTATTCAGTGTTGTTTCTTATTTTAGCGGCTAACAGTTGCTGATGTTATTGTGTTCATAATGCAGGTTCACTCTGCAGACACCCTGGGCCATATTGTAGGTGAAGTGTACACTACTTGCTGTGTTAAAAGTAGCTAATTTATTGGTAATGCAGGTTCACTCTGTTGGCACCCTGGGCCCTATTGTAGGTGAAGTGTACACCACTTGCTGTGTTAACAGTAGCTAATTATTGGTAATGCAGGTTCACTCTGTTGGCACCCTGGGTCCTATTGTAGGTGAAGTGTACTCCACTTGCTGTGTTAACAGTAGCTAATTATTGGTAATACAGGTTCACTCTGTTGGCACCCTGGGCCCTATTGTAGGTGAAGTGTACACCACTTGCTGTGTTAACAATAGCTAATTATTGGTAATGCAGGTTCACTCTGCTGGCACCCTGGGCCCTATTGTAAGGGAAGTGTAGCCTACATCACATGCTGTGTTAACAGTAGCTAATTTATTGGTAATGCAGGTTCACTCTGTTGGCACCCTGGGCCCTATTGTAGGTGAAGTGTACACCACTTGCTGTGTTAATAATAGCTAATTATTGGTAATGCAGGTTCACTCTGCTGGCACCCTGGGCCCTATTGTAGGTGAAGTGTACACCACTTGCTGTGTTAACAGTAGCTAATTATTGGTAATGCAGGTTCACTCTGCTGGCAACCTGGGCCCTATTGTAAGTGAAGTCCTCAACACATGCTGTGCTAAGTGTAGGGTATTTATTGGTAATGCATGTTACCTCTGCTGGCATAGTTGTGAGTGTTTGAAACACAGCCTCAATGATAACGGTTCAGAACAAAAATCCATCGTTTTAAACTTCAAGCATTTAGAGGGGACTGATACTTAACTGTTTGAAAATCCGAGGTGTTTGTTCATAGAACCGAAACTAGAGGATGTGAGTATGTTCGGTTTTTTGATAATACTTTCTAAATTGTCCTTGCTGAGATTGTCAATATGACTTTGTTCGACAGTTGATGACACTCTTCGTTATTAGTTGTGACTGTCAATATATCGTTGGTCCACCCTTCATGACAGCCTTCAATGGTACACACATATTGTTAATTTGATGGTATGGATTTCCCAGTTTATCTCGGAACGTTGAATGGAGGAGGAAAAGGTTTGTGGTTTGTTTTGGACTGCCACATAGTCAGCGTTCGAAAAATCCCTTGAGATGCTCAATGGCGGTGTGTCTCAGCCATCATTAGACTGCAGTCGGCAATTTCGTTCAAAAAAGCTCTTTAGCTGTCGCCTAAAAAATATTCCTATTCTATATTTGTTGCCACATTATCTAATCTTTACAATGTCAAAGGACCATGAATTCTGTCTTAAATGTGAATCGGTATGAATTTTAAAGTACCTGCTACTTCGTAGGAATATATTTATCGTTCGTGTTAAAACTCTCCCTGCCTTAAGTGTCATTGATATGAATATTGCTTTAATCTGGTCACAAGAGGGCTAAACACACAACGATTGGTACGAGATTTTTAAAAACAAAATGTGTCAACTTTGCTTGTTCTTATTAGTATTAAATTGTAACTCTCAGTAACTGCATCTTCGCCGCAATGTCGCAACACACACCCTTGACACACAATGTGCTGGACCTACGGTTTGCGAGTGTATAGCAACTGAAATGTAAACTACACACAAACCGTCGCTATTGACGTAAGAAAACTATTAATGGGAGGCTGTTTCACCCTCAGTTTGTTATGTTATTCCTTGAATCCTTCAATGCAAGTTTTCAAGGCATCTCTCAGATATAATTTCACTTACGGAGGGAAGTATATTTGTGAAACAAGTCATTTCTTTGCAGGACGACACAGACCATCAAACCGAGATTAAAATTGAGGAAACTTCAATTCCGGAGATCGTTCCAAGCCTCAAAATAGAAACACTGCCATTAGAACCAAAAGAGGTAAGTATCTTCATGCCTCTTTATAAGACATCTCCTTATCACGTAATAGCATTTAGGGATTTAGAGTTCTGTTATCACATTGTGTTCATGACAAACATAATCGTTTTGCTGTTAAGTTGTGTTTTGTACAGCAAGCACAATCCGTGTTGATGGAAAGTTGGCGAATTAAATTATCTGTCCCATATGATACTTATAGTCTTGAGGCTAATAATTTAAACATAAATGTTCATTTGTCCTCAATTCTTATATCTATTACGTCCATAAAGTTTGTGATCTTAGCATTTTCCTTCGCTTCAAGATTCAGTTAAGAGGAGATAGTTTATTATACGTGGCAGATTTAGAGTCAATAACCACTTCTCTAGCACTAGTATGTGAATGACAATACGAAAGTCGTTCAACGAATATATCTCCACTTCAAGTGCAGTAAAATTACATAGTGTGTTATTTATGTTAAATTATGAGCATATAAATAACTAATCCCGTCCTATCCCTAGGATGTGGAAGAACATACCCTGGAACGAGAAAGTGCCGGAAGAGGAAATCGCTTAAATGAGTAAGTGTTCAACACACAAAACACGCGATTTATCGCTTTAAATGAGCATAACTGTAAGTTTTAGATTTGAATATGATTTGTTTGCAATGTCAGATGTGTCTCTCATTGTATTTGTCTCATGAGTTAGATATTAATATTATCTTTCTATTCAGCAGCCCACAAATTATCCGTTCTCGTTCAGTGTTCTCACTGTATTTAAGAAACGTATGTTAAGCTCTTGATGGGAGCTATTTCTGTCTTGTGTAAATTTATCTGGAAGATATACACATGACGCAGTGATAATATTGTGAATTAGGTTTTGTGAGCAACATCCATAGCTTCTAAATTCCCTACTGTGTCCTGAGCCCCATATGATTCTTCTGTAACCCGAAACGAAAAGCGTAAACAGATTCCTCGTTACTCCAAGTTACTACTAGGAAAAGAAATTGCAAGTAATACAGCTAGTGAAAAAGCAATAATAATGTTCTTGGTTTTACGTCCCTTTTAACTACCCTGGCTTTTAGAGACGCCGGGGTGCCGGAATTTTGCCCCGAAGGGGATCTTAAACGTGCCAGTAAATGTACTGACATGGCTCCCTCGCATTTGCGCACCCTCAAATGCCAGCTGACTGCGCCAGGTTTCGAACCTGCAACCTTGGGCTCAGCAAGCGAGAACGTTACCCCTGAGCCACGCAGCCAGACTAGAGTGAAAAAGCCAAGGAGAATTTTAGATATTTGCCATGTATGAACATTATACAAATAGTTGATACTAGGTTTTTGTTGGATAACACTCCATAGCTTGTGAGAGCACGGAATGATATCCCAGGGTTTAGTAAGCACCTTGGAATTTCCCAGTGGTAGTTATTGGGTACTGTATCTTGTTCAGGGAGAACAGGACACATTGGGTAGGCAGGGCTTGTAGAGTATTACAGATTGGGTACACAAGTCATATTTGGTAGATGGGACTTCTAGAGAAGTTGACACGACTTATGGATCAACTTTGTGGTTCTAGCCTACTTAACTTTGCTCGGAAAGAATGTACTATTTCAATGTCCTTGCCTTTCACGTCGGTTTTTTTCCCCTCCGACTGGCATTTTGCGCCGCAAGTGATATGGCATGTTGCGATTAGAAGCGGAAGAACGGATGCTGAAAGGAAGCGGTTGGGCCTTGTAAGCCGTTAATTATTTGAGGGTAAAGGTTTTAAGTATATCACTTTGCACCGATGAACAAATCATTTAGAAAAGAAGCCGTATCTCTTCAAGAGGTGTTGTAATATGAAGATGAAGAGTTTTGGTCCTTAAATGTTTTCTTCTAAAAATTGCAGTGAATGTGCCTCGTTTTTCAAGTCTAGGTAAGTCATAAAGCTGCTTCGTTTATTGAGTCATCCTGTTGTGGTCGTCGTTAAGCGCTGCAATGCGGCACGCAGAAAAGATGCACATTCATCACATTGGCATAACTATTCGGAATCATTTTCACAATTCTTAGTTTTCTGTCTTGTAGACGGTACATTTTTAGACAGTATGTAGCAGTCCAAAACGCTCCTATTGTCAAAACAATATTGTTTTTTATAGAAGCCCTTTATACCGTAGCTCGTATCCTTTGCAAGCCCAAGTCTCTTGCCACATGTTTGATTAGCATGTTCTGCAAGAAGTCAGCCGAGTGGTTGGCCAATCAAATTGCCAGCTCAACGACGTTTCCGTAATCTTCATCGACTGGCAGCAATTTGTGTGTTTAGTCATCGCGCCCCAAATTCGATTTGAGTGACACTGAGAAAGAAACACAGCTCGAGCCACAGAGGTTAAGCAATTGAAGCGTCAACTCATGACTGTGTAAAAACAAGCCACGTACTGATTCCAATGATCAGCAACGGAAGGCTTTATTAAAATTGTGGTCTGGTCTTTGAATTTTGTCACTCATATTTAGGTTCTTAATACGCTCTCTTTAGCGTCACAAGTTACATGTCTTGATGACGGTGAAAATATGTTTTGGGGGCTCTATATATGTCGACATTAATTTACCCGTCTCGTCGGTTGTGATTTTTCTCTACCGCCTTTAGGCGGGGTTTTCACTTGTATTTCTGAGGTTAAACACATTTTCCAATGGGGAGATGGTTTGGCGTCCCTTTAAGTTCCAAGTGACACCGTAGTTAACATGCAACCGCATAGGTTTTATTTACAAACCATGTCTCTACGCGCTTATCAAGAAATCGAAAGCCCAGAAGCTAAGCTCATTTTCCAAAAGGAACTGCAGTTCCCCATTTCCCTTTTAGCACAAAATCTAAACTAAATTTATCAACAAACGAGACAGAAATGAATTGGGAGCATCACGTTCCTGGAATGCTGACGTTCAGTTCAGTACTGGATGAGGGATGAGAGCAGAGTACAGGCAGCTGAGATGAGATTCCTGAGAAGTATGGTCCAGAAAACGAGGAGAGACAAAGTGAGAAATGAAGATATATAGAAAGAACAGGGAGTACAGAAACTAAATGACAAACTGAAGCAAAACAGATTGAGATGGTTTGGACATGTCAAACGGATGAATGAAGTAAAGCTACCAGGACGAGCACTGGAACGACGGATGACAGGGAAGAGAGGACGAGGAAGACCAAGAATGCGTTGGATTAGTAAACGGAACATGGATTGGAACAACGTGTCGGAAGAGGACTGGGGGAACGACAGAACAAAGTGGAGAGGAACCATATTTGCCCCCACCCAGTGTCAGCTGGAAAAGGGGAAATGAAGATAGTTGGGGAGTAAGGCGGTTTCTGTCTCCCCCCCACCTCTACTCCCAATGCGAGCCGATAACTCCCGAACCCGTGGTCGGAGATTTAAGAGTGAGGTGTCGTTGGACTCGAGCTGACGGGGGCTTTGCTATGGACCACATGTTATATTTTTGAATTTTTTTTGAAAATTTTTGTTTTTGAAAGTAGGCGATAGTTTGAAAACCAAACATGATAGAACGTTGTGCCATAATTGAAACGAATGGTCTCTGACCTTTATTTTTTATAATAAAACTTTTTTATTTTTTGAGATTTTTTGAAAACACTTAAATTTTGAAATTTTTATATTTTGGAAAATAAAGAGTTTACAAAAAATTTTGTTTGACGTAAATGAATGGCCCTGAATCCCTCTACACCCAAAATAAAATTCAAGTCTCTAGGACTAAAACTGTGCAGTAGTGCTGACTGGCCGGTTCTGAGTCGCCCCCTACTTTCATATAAAACTTCGCCGATATCTCCCGAACGCGTGGTCGGATTTTAACGAACGAGGTATTGTTGGCGTTGGGATGACGTTCTCTTGGCTAAGCATGTGTGTTGGTATTTTAAAAAAAATTGAAAATATTTGTTATTTGGATTGGCGCTATTTTGGAAACGGTGAATTTTGGGAAAACGTTTGTTTGACGTTAATGAAAGGCGGGTATGCCCTCTAGGTGAGTAGCAAGTTTCAAGGGTGTAGGAGGAAAAACAAAATGATAGCCTACTTTCTCGCGAACATTGATGTTCATTGTCGAACGGATGGTCGGATTTTAACAAATGAGGTGTCGTTGGACTCGAGCTGACGTCCTCTTTCCTATAGACCACTCGTTATATTTTTGAAAAAAAAAATTGAAAAATTTTGTGTTTAAAAGTAGGCGATAGTTTGAAAACCAAACATGATAGAATGTTGTGCCATAGTTCAAACCAATGGTCTCTATGACCTTTATTTTTTTATAATAAACCTTTTTTCTTCTTCTTTCTTCTTTTTGCGTTTTGCCCATTATAGAGCGCGCTTGAACTTGTTTTTCGGCTTCATGATATTCGCCTTCCTATCTTCCCAAAATCTCTTCATGAAGTCACTGTGCTGCTTCTTCCGTTCTTCTGTCCACTTGGTTCCAGTCCTGCCACTAGTTTTCACCCTAAACTTGTGCTTTGTTACTGCGGTCCTGAAGACTTTGCGGTTTCTCAGAATATTTTCTCCGATGTTCAACTCTTGCAGGTCCTCTCTTGATTCATCCAGCCAGGCTATCCTTGATTTCTGAGAATTTATTACATTGAATAACCTTTTTGTAAGTCTATAATCGTCCATCCTGAAGAGGTGTCCATAAAATGTTAAACGTCTTTTTCGTACCGTGTTGCTGAAACTATCTGTGTGACGGTATAGGTCTGAATTTCGTCTTCTAATCCAAATTCCGTTTTCTTGTGTGGGGCCGAATATTTTTCTAAGAATTTTACGTTCTTGCTTTTCTATATTTGCAATTTTAGAATGACCTCCTAAAGCTATGGTTTCTGAAGCATATAGAGCTTCCGGTAGTACAACTGTTTTGTAGTGTTTCAGTTTTGCATTATGTGACATTACTCTTTTATTATAGTGATCCCATGTTAGTCTGAATGCTCTATGAAGTTTTGAGGCTGTTTCTGTGTTAGCCAAACTGTCCAATCCTGAAGGAAGAATTATTTCTCCAAGGTATTTAAAAATTCTACTTGTGATATTGCTCCATACGCTGTTTCTATTTTTTCTTTCTTCTTCTTTTGCTGAAAATTCTTCATGTACTTGTTTTTTTTTTCAAATGATATTTGAAGGCCTGCTTGTGATGCTATTCTGTATAATGTCTCAATAGCATGCTTAGTTTCTTCTTTGTTCCTAGTGATAATCGCTAGGTCATCTGCGAAAGCCAAGCATTTCACATTGATTTTGTTTCCAGCAGTTCCTATGCTAACGCCTTTGATGTTCTTTTCCCACTCTCTGATGACTTTATCTAGAACCAGGTTAAATAGAAGGGGTGAAAGTCCGTCTCCTTGGCGAACACCTGTTCGTACTTCAAACGAGTCAGAAATTTCCCCAAGAAACTTCACCTTCGATGTTGTATTGGTGAGAGTCTGACGAATCAGTTCTCTGGTCTTCCTGTCCACTTGAAGTTCTTCTAGCGCCTCAAACAGGGTGTGCCTGTCCACAGAATCATATGCTTTCTTTAGGTCCACAAAGGTGACAATTGTGGGGTTGGATCTGCGGATCTTCAAAATCATCTTTAGATTCCATATCTGTTCAGCACATGAACGCCCTTTCCTAAAACCCGCTCGATATTCACCAATCAAATGGTCTGTTTGTTTCTCTAGTCTGTTCAGAAGAGCTTTAGATAGGATTTTATAGGCCACAGATAATAGGGATAGACCTCTATAGTTGTTTGGATCAGTTTTGTTACCTCTCTTGTGCAATGGATGTATTAACGCGCACTTCCAGTCCTGTGGGATCACTTCTGTTTCCCAAATTGCTTTTAAAATTGCTTGGATTCTTGTGGTGACCTCTTCTCCACCGAGTTTCAACATTTCAGCGGTAATACCGTCTTCTCCTGGTGCTTTGTTGTTTTTAAGAGATTGAATGATATCAGCTGTTTCTTCCATTGTCGGTGGATGTGAATCTGGATTCGGTGCAGGCTTTTCAAAGTGCATTTTTCTTTCGGTGGGTCACAATTGAGTAGGTCCTGGAAGTAATCTGCTAAGATCTTGCAGTTTTCCTTGGTGTTTGTTTCTAGTGAGCCATCTGTTCTACTGAAACATATGCTAGGTTGATAACTAGACAGACTCTCACGGAAGGTCTTATAGAAATTTCTGGTGTTGTTTTTTAGGAAATCCTGTTCTAGCTCTATGAGTTTATTCCTGTCGTATGTCCGCTTCTCCCTGCGGATGATCTTAGCTGTTGATTTCTGGATCTTAAGGAATAATTCCCATCGTTCAGTTGTCTGATGTCCGTTCCATTTATTCCAGGCTTTAATTCTGTCTTCAATTGCTTTATCACAGGTTGTGTTCCACCATCTATGTTTCCTTTTCCTTGGGGGCTGCCCTAACTTCTGTGCTGATGTCAGAATTGAGTTTCCTAAGTCCCTCCAGTCTTTGGGATTTTGCTCTTTAATGGCCTGAAGAAATTCTTTGGCGTTCTGCTTGAGGTGCTCCGGATCCACTCTTAGTAATCTCTTAGTTTTTGGTTTGGATCTATTAGGCTGGAATTTCACTTTGATTTGGCTTAAGTAGTGATCAGAGTCAATCACTCCCCTGCGCACTCTAACATTTAGGATTTCACATATGTTCTGTTTGGACACTGCTACATGATCAATTTGGAATTCTCCTAGTGCTGGATTTGGTGATTTCCATGTTTTCTTCTTGTGTGGAGACCTGGTGAAATATGTAGACATGAGACTCAAATTAAAGGATTTACAGCAATTTATCAGATGCTCACCATTCTGATTTGTTCTCCAATGTGCTGGATGATGACCAACTATGGACCTATACTTCTTTTCTCTACCAACCTGTGCGTTAAAGTCACCGAGTAAAATTTTCACATGATGTTTAGGAATTTTGCTGATGGTTTCCTCAAGGAGTTCCCAAAAGTCTTCTACTTTCTGAGGGTTTTTCTTATTGTCATTGTTTATGGGAGCGTGGGCATTAATCAATGTGTATGCCTTGTTGCTTGATTTTATTGAGAGAACGGAGATCCTTTCGGAGGGAGAAGTAAAGTTGAGTACTGAACTGGCTATTGTTTTTCTTACAAAAAACGCTGTTCCAAATTGTGATAAATTATCTCCATTTTTTATGGCTGGTTTCCCCTTATATATCCTAAAGTTTTCTGAATCAAAATGATTTTCGTCTTGGAAACGTGTTTCCTGAATGGCTGCAATTTGAATATCAAATTTATTCAAGGTGTCAATTAATTGTTTAAGTTTCCCAGTTTTGAGCAAAGTGTTCACATTGACTGTTCCGATGAAGTTCTTTTTCTTCGGGCGAAGAGATTTTGAGAAGCTCCGACTCTTCTCAGCATGATGCTCCCGATGCCCCAGAATCCGATGATCGGGAGAACCCGAACTGTAGAAGTCCGGCGCCTGGGGTAGTTGCTGTGATTCAATACGATCCATCATGCCAGGTTCAAAAGTTGAAAGTGAAAGGTTGGGGCGATCACATGAAATGATCACATGGTTGCAACTCGATTGTTGAGATCGAGAGGTGCCACTCGATGTTCTGCAGCTGTTTACAGAGTGTTTGGTCCGCGAGAGGTATTTTATTTCCCTCAAGTCCGCTGGCAAGCCAGTGAGGACCCCCCTATCCGCCACCTGGGACGTGCCACGTGGGAGTATCACCTCTCCCCCTGCTACGACAACGTAGTAGGTTCGTGGAATAAAACTTTTTTATATTTTGATTTTTTTTGAAAACCCTTAAATTTTGATTTTTTACTATTTTGGAAACTAACACGTTGACAAAAAAATTGTTTAACATACATGAAAGATCCCTATCCCCACTACCATGAAAATAAATGTCAAGTCTCTAGGACCAAAAAAAAACAACTATGCATTTTAATTTTTATTTTTTAAAATAAAAGCGTGTTTGTAGACAGAGAGCCGGTAGCGCTTGACGTATGTTACAACGAGGCTATGATTGGCCATGGTGGATACTGGAAATGGCTATTTCGACGAGGGCGATGTATGGCAAAACGAGGGGTCGCTTTTCGATTTTTTTTTTCCTATGACGAATGAATGAAGGCGAATATTTTGAAATGTGACAAGCATGCTAAGATTTTTACCCCTGAAGGGGATCTTTAACATGCTAGAAAATGGTGATAAGCGAGACTGCTGTCTGGCACAGTAAATGGTTTTAGAATATGAAAACCTATAACATTTGCTCGACCAAGTCATTTGCATGTACGCAAAGAGCCAAAACGGTAAGGTCATTGGCCTGAAATGTTATAAACTAAATATTGAACTGGGTAATGTCATGTGTTTTAGGATGAAAGTATGTGGTTAACATGATCATGTATTGAGGATGGCCGCTTGCTAGTAATTATTATTACAGTAAAATGTTTAATAATAATAATAATAATAAGACACAGAAATGTTTTGAATGCTAACACGCACACAGTCCAGCTCACTGGTGACTGAATATTGAACCTAGACAGAGGACCCGTGAGTGCTGTTGCTGGTGCTGACGAGGCAGGAATGTCTACGTCAGCAGGAAGTGTGATATCAGTTTACTTGCCTCGTGGTGGCTAGCAGGTTTGCTGTTTAAGCAGAGACCGCCATTTTGGTTCTGAGATAGTAGGACTACCGATGTATAAGAGGTAGCCATTTTGGTTCCTTATTAAAAACATGAAACTAGTATAAGGTACACGAATCTTATTCATATTGAGGAATGTGAAGAGGCGTGGGAACACGTGCGAGAGAGAGACAGAGAACCATTCAAGGTCAAAACGCTGAGAAAATACAACTTTTTCTGTTGCTAGGCTAACTGATAACGATAGCGTTATGCATGCACTTGCCATTTTAGCACACGGACGTATACAGTAGAGCTGTGAAAGAAAAATCCTTTTATTTTTTTGGTAAGTACCTATGAATAATTATTTTAATAATGTCATGCTAATGAACCTTAAATTTGTAGTTATTGAATAGGTAATTATTGATTTTTTAATTTATTTGTTTGCAGATAACCGGTATACCTTACATGTTTGAGATACAAGAAACCAGTTTACTTTTGAGCCCACTAGAAGGAAACTGCAACAAGTCACTGCAAGTGAAGGTGGGATTAATTTTTTAAACTAACTTGTTTCATTTTTTTGTTTCATATTTTATTTTATGAAATGCATGTACTAACCTGAATTTAGGTATTTATAACGGTTTATTTTATTTAATTATTTATTTATTTTTAGAAACTTGGAAAGAAAAGCCTTGCCGCCGTAGCAGTCGCTGAAAACCCGAGACGCAGTAAAGTGCAACCATTGTTTCCAGGCAGTGAACTATTTAAAACTCAGGTAAGCCTAACATAAAATGCTATTCCATTTTACCACTACTGAAAACTCGTAGACAAAAAAATCATTACCTGTACATTACTAGGACGATGATTACTTTCTTGATTAATGACTATGTATTGGCAACCGGTACAAGACCATATTGGTTGTTTACCAGGAAAGTACAAGGCTATATTGGATTTTGTAAAAAACAAAAATTTAATTTAACTGACATGTCGTTCCCTATAATAATAATAATAATAATAATAATAATAATAATAATATAATAATATTAATATCGTATGGCCTCGGGTGCCGGGTGCAAGCTTTGTTATTTGACACATAGAGGGTAGCTTGCATGTCGAATTTAGTTGTTCCTTGACTATGAAAGTCAAGGAGGTTAGATGTTAGGTATCTAATCTCCTTAAACTCTATAGCGCTTTCTAGTAGAAAAATGAGGAACTTTGTACCCTATGAACTCAACGAATATTCACAGGTTTGAACATGATAGTCTGAACAAAATGACATCACATTATTATTTTTTGTTTATGTATTGGTTAAAGGGGAAGGCAAATGACTGCAGCTTTATAAAAAGAAAATAAGTACATGGGTTACTGTTAGTGCCAACATACAGTCTTATAAGTTTTATGGTGTTTTGATACATTAATGCCAATTAACGTTAAAGTTTTATTTACCAGTATTTATTGATTGATTGAGTGATTGGTTATTTTGTTTGCTTTTAGGTGTGGTCATGTGCCATTAACGTAATGAACAGTCAGTGAACAAGCATACATTGTGCTTTAAAGTACTCTGTGCAACGTTAATAACTTACAATAAGAAAAAGTTTTATTATAACACATGGCGTTAGTACCAAATACAACAAGTGAGCAAGTTGGTTTACCACGTGGGTTAAATTTAAAATCAGAACATGACCGTTGGTTAACATTTGAATCCTGGCCTGTAGGCTTTTTGTCGACACATGAACTTGCAAAACCCGTTTTTTTACTTGAACCGAGAAGATGTGGTGTGCTGTGTGTTTTGTCGTATTGAACTTTCACACTGGGAAGAAGGGGATGATCCCTTTAGAGACCATTTGCGATGGTCTCCTTGTTGTCCTTACATGCTTGGAAAACAAGTAGGTATCATACCCGTGTATTCATTTTATCGAACCACAAGACCATTGGCCGCTACTTACGTAGCTGAATCACAAATAAATACTAATAATAATGTATTACCAGCCAACAACGGTAGTGTCGATATATGTGGTCCATATGCCATAGAGAGTGTTGAATTGGCATGTGCTTTTGAAAAATTGGGAGTTTGCAAGACTAAAGCACTAGCACACCCAGAGTACAGCTCTGTTGAAAAAGTTTAGAATCGTATAAAAATGTTTGGCCAATAATATTAAAACACCTTACCAAACAGCTAAGTGAAGCTCGATTTTTTTATACTGTTGAAGGGGATAAAACAATATGTTTTTATTGTGGATTTGCTTTAAAGGATTGGCAAATGACTGATGACCCTTTTGTGCAACACGCTCGTTGGTTACCTAACTGTAAATACATGGTGTTGCTTAAAGGTCAGGAATTTGTGAACACTATTCGTAAAGAAAACGTGATTGCAGCACAAGACATAAAAGTGCCTTTAGAGTTAGAACATGCGGAGCAAATTCGTGAGGCTGAAAAAAAAGACTTGTCTCACGAACAGATACAAAAGTGTGACCAACAATTATGTAAAATTTGTTATCAAGATGCACTAGGTGTTGTATTTTTGCCTTGTGGACACATGATAGCCTGTGTCAAGTGTGCATTAGAACTCAACACTTGTGCTATATGCAGAAAAGCAGTATCTGCTACAGTTAGGGCATTTCTTGCATACATAGTAAAATTTATCAGGCATGCATAGTGCAAAATCCCTAATTTTACAATATTATTAAAGCTGTTTTAGAGTGTAATAGATATGCTTTTCTTTTGTTTATAGACTACTACAATGAATGTTTTGAATGCTGTGGGTCAAGCATGTGGCTTAGAGACAAAGAAGCTCAGCGAATTGCCAACGCATATTCCATTCCGCATTATCAAGATTCGGAAATTGGAAACAGCTTATGGTGATCGTGTACTTTGTGTATGTGAAAACTTTGAGACATTTCTGCCTACACGGTTTAATGATATGTCGGAGAGTGTTTTTGATGAAGTCAATAATGCTGTACAACCTGTACACTTAATTTATGAAGGTTTTAAAAACAATAGGTGCATGGTTCGTTTTAATTAAATTAAAAAATGTCAAATAATAATGGAAGACATAAGTCACGACAATGGACTGAAAGAAAAATATGTGTATAGAATAATAATGTTTTAGTGTTTAGTATTGTCTTAAAAGATATTATCATGAAACCTAAAAAAATGTATATCAAGTTTGTAAATAAATGAAAATAATGGTATAATGTTGTTTTATTTTCTATAGAAGTCAGAATATTTAACATTGCAGAGTATACATGACTATGACAATAAAAAGCACACTTAATACAAGTCTTTGCCTTTACGATAGTGTGTTATAGTTTTAACAACAAAGCTTGTTGTAGATCTTTTTTCTTTCACGGTGAACAATAGGCATGAAAACGTTAATGTCTTGCTTTGGATCATTATCACTATCATAATCATAAGCAGCATGATCTATATCACTATTGTTATAATCACTATAATTATCCTCAACATTACTAAAACCAGTTAAATATTCTGTTCCTCTCCCTGTTCCTGTTCCTCTTCCTCTACAGTGTCCTCATGTAGAGTCTGCGTGGCGTTTGATAATGTTAAGGGTTTTTTGAACATTGAATTATTTTCAATAGTAGTATTGTTTTGTAGCACTTGCTTTTTAACATTTTCATGATTTTCTGTTGACAGCACCAGTGTTTCATGCAGTACACTACATTGATGATCACTGACACTTAAAACCTCACTATTTTTACTTTTTAGCTCACTGCGACATTGTTTTGAACGTTGTTTTGAACAACGCCAAATAACAGTTCCATTTTTATTGGTTCGTTTCACAATATATGAATATCCTTTATAGAATGCATGAGGCTTACCATACCTAGTCACAGATACTCCATATCAACTGTCAAGCATAGACTAAGCTCTAGAAAAGACAACTTGACAACTTGGTAATGAGAAAAATAGTTTAATGTGCGAGCATATATGGGTGCAAATGTAGGAGCCAAAAAGTGGAAGCAAAAATTGGGAGCAAAAAGTGGGAGCAAAAATTGGGGGAAAAAGTGGGAGCAAAAAAAAGTAGGAGCAAGTATGGGAGCAAATGTGAAAGCCAAAGTGGGAGCTAGTATGGGAGCATATGTGAAAGTAAAAGTGGGAGCAAAAAAGTGAGAGAAAAAAAGTGGGAGCAAAAAGTGTAAGCAAATGTGGGAGCAAATATGAGAGCAAAAAAGTAGGAACAAGTATGGGAGCAAATGTGAAAGCAAAAGTGGGAGCAAAAAGTGAGAGAAAAAAAAGGGGGAGCAAGAAGTGTAAGCAAAAGTGGGAGCAAATATGAAAGCAAAAAATAAAAAATGCGAGCAAATATGGGAGCAAAAAGTGGGATAAAAAAGGAGGAGCAAGTATGAGAGCAAATGTGAAAGCAAAAATGGGAGCAAGTATGGGAGCATATGTGAAAGCAAAAGTGGGAGCAAAGAGTGAGAGAAAAAAAGTGAGAGCAAAAAGTGTAAGCAAAAGTGGGAGCAAATATGAGAGCAAAAAAAAAAGCAGCAAGTATGGGAGAAAATGTGAAAGCAAAAGTGGGAGCAAAAAGTGAGAGAAAAAAAGTGGGAGCAAAAAGTGTAGGCAAAAGTGCGAGCAAATATGAGAGCAAAAAAAAAGTCAGAGCAAATATGGTAGCAAAAATTGGGAGCAAAAAGTGTAAGCAAAAGTGGGAGCAAACAAGTGTGAGCAAATATGGGAGCAAACAGTGAGAGCAAAAAGAGCGAGCAAAAGTGAGTGCACAAAGTGGGAGCAAAATGTGTGAGTAAAAAGTGGGGGCAAATGTGGTGTTTTACTAAAACAATCTCCCCTAACCTAACCCAACTTCACCTAACCTAACTTCACCTAACCTAACCTTCCAACTCTCAGATCAAAAATTAAATTCTGGCCATAGTCGATTTGGAACCCAAAACCTCTGGGATAACACCCAAGTATACTAGGCACTACACCGCGAGATGGGCAAATTATCATGCAACACAACACAAAAATAAAAGTTTCCTGTATTGTAACTCATTGGCTGACAACCATAGTTGAGAATTCAAACCCAAGACCTCAGGACTTTTGTTTTGAACATTATCAGAAATATTATTCCATTTACATTTTGCTGTTGTTTATAGTTATAAGTGTTGGCATTAATATGGGAGCAAATGTGCAAGCAAAAAGTGGGTGCAAGCATGGATGATTGTTGAGACTTTCATATCAACTAATACACATAAATTAAATTTTAGTAAAGTGACTTGGCTAATAATAATAATAATAATAATAATAATAATAACAGTTTAAAAAAATTCAAGGGGATTGATATTTTTCAGGGTGTAATTTCCAAAGTACTGTCAAGAATAATAATTACATGAACAGATTCCAAGAACTCTAGAGTGCTTTTAAGGTTAATGATTGGCTAGGAGGGAGATAGAGCTAGCTAACCTAAGTTAACCTCAGCTCACTAAACCTAACCTTGTCACATGACATGATCTACAAGTATAGACTTGCTTTGAGACTGGCTATGACGTGACAGATGAATGGCGGTGGGAGGCTGGCAAAAAGGAAAATGTTTTTGTGTAATAAAAAGTCATGTCCAGCCTTCTTTTTCTCTCACTGTTTGCTCCCACTTTTGCTTTCACATATGCTCCCATACTTGCTCCCACTTTTGCTTTCACATTTGCTCTCATACTTGCTCCTACTTTTTATCCCCCTTTTTTCTCCCATATTTGCTCGCACTTTTTTTTTTTGCTCTCATATTTGTTCCCACTTTTGCTTACACTTTTTGCTCCCCCTTTTTTTTCTCTCACTTTTTGCTCCCACTTTTGCTTTCACATTTGCTCCCATACTTGCTCCTACTTTTTTGCTCTCATATTTGCTCCCACATTTGCTTACACTTTTTGCTCCCACTTTTTTTCTCTCACTTTTTTTCTCTCACTTTTTTGCTCCCACTTTTACTTTCACATATGCTCCCATACTAGCTCCCACTTTGGCTTTCACATTTGCTCCCATACTTGCTCCTACTTTTTTTGCTCCCACTTTTTCCCCCAATTTTTGCTCCCACTTTTTGCTCCCAATTTTTGCTCCCACTTTTTGGCTCCCACATTTTCACCCATATATGCTCGCACATTAAACTATTTTTCTTATTACCAAGTTGTCAAGTTGTCTTTTCTAGAGCTTAGTCTATGCTTGACAGTTGATATGGAGTATCTGTGACTAGGTATGGTAAGCCTCATGCATTCTATAAAGGATATTCATATATTGTGAAACGAACCAATAAAAATGGAACTGTTATTTGGCGTTGTTCAAAACAACGTTCAAAACAATGTCGCAGTGAGCTAAAAAGTAAAAATAGTGAGGTTTTAAGTGTCAGTGATCATCAATGTAGTGTACTGCATGAAACACTGGTGCTGTCAACAGAAAATCATGAAAATGTTAAAAAGCAAGTGCTACAAAACAATACTATTGAAAATAATTCAATGTTCAAAAAACCCTTAACATTATCAAACGCCACGCAGACTCTACATGAGGACACTGTAGAGGAAGAGGAACAGGAACAGGAACAGGGAGAGGAACAGAATATTTAACTGGTTTTAGTAATGTTGAGGATAATTATAGTGATTATAACAATAGTGATATAGATCATGCTGCTTATGATTATTGCTACCCCCTTAGCATTGGACGGCACTGGCCAGCAGCACGTCGGTTTCTCGATAACCAACGCTTTGCTTACCAGAATAAGGCGTGTACGGAAGCGTGGA
The DNA here is from genome assembly GCA_946902985.2 of Meconema thalassinum. Classification (NCBI taxonomy): domain Eukaryota; kingdom Metazoa; phylum Arthropoda; class Insecta; order Orthoptera; family Tettigoniidae; genus Meconema; species Meconema thalassinum. The sequence goes on along the minus strand of OX336400.1, from coordinate 213,042,774 downwards.
TGGGCCAACTTACCTGTATTCAGGGGTCCGGGTCACTTCCGCAGCAAAATCACCTCCAGATGACATGTCCCAACAGAAGCGCTCCAAAGGAGTGGAAGGAAGATGGATAAGGGGACAACACACACAGGCTATCGTACAAACATCCCCCAAAAACCAACGGAACTGCCGTCGGTGAAATAATGCCACAACCAAAGATTTTTAAAAAAATAATAAAAGGTTTAATATTGAAAATTTAAATAACACCTCCACCTAAGCTGAACATGCTTCAACCAACACAAATTTACAAGAAGGCCAGATAGCGCCTAACATGCTTGCTTGCAAATGCAAAAAGAGAAAAGACTTAATTTAAAATAAAAAACTGTAAAACAGCCCAAAGGTTAAAATAAATGTTACATGCATAACATACTGAGAACGGGCTTGATGAATTGCAAGGTAATGCAATATCAATCCGACATGCAGAAGTTCAGGCCACGCCAAAAAAAAGGTTTAAAAAAATTAAATAAAAAAAATTAAATGGGATATAAAATAAATAAATAAATGATATGCACGCCGGCGAAAAACACAAGGACATTTACCCGAAATCACAAAAATTAACATCAACAAGATTACAATTTTAAAAAAAAAATTATAGAGCTAACAGAAAACACGTATGCTTTTGAGACCCGCGCCAATGGACTGCCCATGAGACCACAATGCATCACGGCAAACAGATATGGCCCCAACAAAAACATGCCAGATCGAAATTACGGCAAACAATTAATAAAATTAAATTTAAACATTAGCGTAAAGAAAATGACGGCGGAAAAAAATTAGGTCTAAAAGCTATTACAATCGAGAAATGCACCGGATCATGAATAAATTAATTTGAATACAATATCAATCATAAGATTGGCAAAAGAAAAATAAATAATAATTTAAACGTGAAATAAACTAGAAATGTGTCTCCAGGAGGTACGACGAAAGATAACAAGGTTCAAATGAATCAGGAACTTAATTAAAACAGAAAGGAAATTTTAGGCCTACAAGCTAAAACATAACAGAAGATCAACATTCATATACGGCCAAAATAGGAGCTCCCAAAATAAAATAATTAGATAAATTAAAAAAAAACGTACCTTAAATTCTTCACACAGGAGACACAATAATAATAGAGTAATTAACACATAATTTTACGTAACTACCAGTGCTTCACAAAAAAATGGCTACCACGCCCATGTGCCGTTTCGATGTCACAAGTACTCCAGTTGTATTCAGATGCGATTTACTTTGCATATTTCTTCTTCACGGCGGAACGATGAAATTAAACATTATGTAGCACAGGAGTTCCCTTTTCTTGAATAAGTATTCACATTTAGAAAAAGCTAGGGGCAATGCCCCCAGCGCAACGGATAGACACTCTTGGACCAGTCGTCGGCTTGTTGTTTTTCACTCGACAGCTAATGGATTCCACAAAAATGGCGGAGAATCGCTCGTCATTTATCGAACTGTCTTCATGTAAATAATATTGTCCAATCACGAAGTGACACCTCAAGACAACAATGTCATAAATAAGTACATAATTTGGCGGTATCATGAATGCACTAGCATTTGTTTGAAGACGAAGAATGTGATTGTCTTTCAATTATGTCATGCGTATATAGATTTATATAAGGCGAAGCCCACACCACCTATTGGGGAGAAACAGGAACTATTTGTATCTTTCCAAAGTCCGACTGCAGCTACCATCTTGTGGTGACAGGCGGTACTGAGCGACCAAACGGACGATTCAAAACTTCATGAACAGCGTCCCTGATTAAATACATGTTTGAAATGGAAGAGACGTGCCCTTGCACGTATCAGTCTCCCTCCCTTAAGCGTGAACACCGTTCACGAATATGCCAAGGCATAGACAGTACTCCTTAACTTGTCGATTCACCAGAGATGCTTCCCGAAGATAATGTTCACCAGTTAACTCCAATTGATGGATGAAACCGCATCGTTTTGGTTAGGAAGAATGCAGGGTCAGATTATCAGTGAAGGGATAATTGATCACCTCGCAAACCACTTAGTTAACAGCTTCACTGTGTCCAAAAACCTTCAGAAACGCAGTACACCAGCACCAGCAGTGCTTTCAGAGTCCGAGACACGTTAGGAAAATTTTCAACAAGTCCAATGTAGGTCGTTTTAGACGAAGAAGGATGAAGCAATGTGCAGGATATGATTCGACGCGTGGGCAGCCATTTACAAAAATAGAAGTTAATCTAGTTTCAAAAAAGGTTTACAGAATTTACAATTTCTTACTACATTTTACAAAGAGAAACAAGTTTGAATTTAAATGAAGAAAATTTTTGACCAAGCCCTAGATCCGTGCTTACAAGGTTTCATTAACAAGTTTACACTTTTTACAGATTCGAAGTACATTACAAGATTACATGAGTTAGACGACTATACATTTCGAAGGGACTACGATAGAGGAATGACCACTACAATTCCCAAAGGGAACAGGAATACAAGGTTACCATGAGTTAGGTCTCCCACCGAGCCCAACTTACATGTTAACATCTCCTATGAAACATCAAAATTAGGTACACTTTTACAATTTACCATTACAATGGGAACTTCCCAACAATACAGTTTGTATCCCACCAGAGTTTTCAAATCCAATTAAATTCAAAATTCCACAAGGAACAGAGACTTGAAGGCTTCAATGAAGGTTAGGGATACTCTACATTATACAAAATTTGTTTTACAAAATTTATGGTAGCATTTCCTCATTAGAAACGTCTCCACCTCGTTTAATGTGTGATAGATGCACTCTAGAAATTTTGTTTGCCTTGGGGTTTCAGAAAAAGAAAAATTAAATTAAGCTGTCATGAATGCCTCTACATATGCTGGTTCGTGACAGCACGCATTACTTGGCACGGGGACAATGAGGAATACAAACGCAGTTACCAAACGACAAAAAAAACGAAGGAGAAATGGCAGCGCAGAAAATCAAACACCAATACACTCACACAAGAAACGAAATTGAGGTTCGACACCCGATGAGAATACAGCCGACATCCGCCTGGGTGAGAAAAATCCAACATAAAAAGAACTAAGTTCAACAGTACACGAAGTACAAATGAGGTTTCCTCGTTCAGGTTAAGGACAACGAACACGTACAACCAAAGGATGCCTAACATGGCCCGAAAATACGGTTAGATGACAAACAAGCCGCTCTTGTCGAAAGACGAGGCTAACAGAGAACACTTACGCACCATTCCAAACGATACAGCCGAAAAATTTAGGATTACTAATCAAAAGCAGAAAATTTTACTCAAACTACAGTGGCTGATGACCGGGATTGCCATAGCATGAACTAAAACAGAAGGCCTATGTAATTTACGGTTATCATCAGGCAACAGGAGACCCTGATTTCCAGCAACAAGAGATTACTGGCTTTAAAAGTAAAACAAGCTGACTTACAGAACCTGATGACCATAATGTCCAACAGAAATTTAACCCCAGTAACTTTAGAAGACCCTATATTAATTAATTAAGCAGGAAAGCACATTACATTATGGCTGTTCACGAACTGAGATCTCATATTCACAACAACATATTCATCGCACAACATACTCCAATAATAGCGATACATAATTTTTACCACCCACAAAAATAATTCCCATTAATACTCAAATATGCAGGTTATATAGTCGTAGAGATATCATAACACAAACAAATGCAATTAAAAACACAATACCCTTACAATTACATTACACTACATGACACATACCTGCATGTCCTCGAACAGACCAGTCCCATACCAAGCCAGTTCGAATCGTGCAAGTCCTATATACAACCTGCCCAGGGATCAAACCAAGAAAGAATCCCATACTTCTAACCTAGCTAACCCCAGACAGTAGATATCTCCACGTAAAACACTCCTACATATTCGCTTTAGTTCAAAATTACAAGGAAAGCAACTAATAAAAATACGATCCTAACCTTACTTTTGCCAACAAAACAACGCCTGAATTACCCCACCCTACAAATCTAAATCAAATCTACGTTAACACATACATACAGACATGATTTGCACAACATATACGCTTATCCCAGAATGATTGCAGTATAATGTAAGTTTAAGAACAAAATTTACTGATCGCCCACTGCGATAAAAACACTTCAAAACAAACACTTACCTTGAATGAATTAGGGAAGAATTCCTAGCCCAAAAATAGTGACATGCATGTTAAATGTGCCTTCTGGCACCACAATAGGGACATAGGGCGGGCAGATTTCCATAGGTTAGCCCTTTTAATCGGACTACACTTTGCCATAACACCAATAGGCGTGACAGTTCCATAATAAATAATTTACGAGGACAGCATATCACCACAGAATTTCATGCACAAGAAACATACAGGAACACAACAGTCTTCTTAAACACCAACACTGCCTCGACACCTGAAATTTCGACCAAAACATCATGCACAACGTAGCCCAGAACTGCATACGTCACTGCCTGCTTGGCTCGGGAGCAGGGAGCTAAATTACAAAAATAGGCACAAAACATCAGGCTACCAGCTTCCGACGGGGCTCCAGGATGCCTTCACACGCAGCATATAGGCTATTAGAACATCAAGAAATCCCATTTCCCATGCCAAGAACACATGTCAGTCACTCACCGGGCTTCATCTTCATTGGGGATGTTGCACACCAACAGGGTAAAATACAGGGGAAAACGCCTCGTTTAAAAACAGGACACCTTACATCCAGCATACCTCATGGATATCCAGAGGCAACATGAAACACAATAAACGATAAGGATTAGCAAAACATAACATTAAGTGCACTTTCCTGACAAAATCCCACCAACAACTGACCCATCAGCATTAGAGGGGTCCATAAAACAGCCTGTGGGTACTGGGGAGGGGATAGTTACGGAAGTGAACATGAGCGGGATCTGCTACCAAAATGCTACCCCCTTAGCATTGGACGGCACTGGCCAGCAGCACGTCGGTTTCTCGATAACCAACGCTTTGCTTACCAGAATGAGGCGTGTACGGAAGCGTGGATGGGCCAACTTACCTGTATTCAGGGGTCCGGGTCACTTCCGCAGCAAAATCACCTCCAGATGACATGTCCCAACAGAAGCGCTCCAAAGGAGTGGAAGGAAGATGAATAAGGGGACAACACACACAGGCTATCGTACAAACATCCCCCAAAAACCAACGGAACTGCCGTCGGTGAAATAATGCCACAACCAAAGATTAAAAAAAAAAAAGGTTTAATATTGAAAATTTAAATAACACCTCCACCTAAGCTGAACATGCTTCAACCAACACAAATTTACAAGAAGGCCAGATAGCGCCTAACATGCTTGCTTGCAAAGCCAAGAAGAGAAAAGACTTAATTTAAAATAAAAAAATGTAAAACAGCCCAAAGGTTAAAATAAATGTTACATGCATAACATACTGAGAACGGGCTTGATGAATTGCAAGGTAATGCAATATCGATCCGACATGCAGAAGTTCAGGCCACGCCAAAAAAAGGTTTAAAAAAATTTAAATAAAAAAAATTAAATGGGATATAAAATAAATAAATAAATAAATAAATGATATGCACGCCGGCGAAAAACACAAGGACATTTACCCGAAATCACAAAAATTAACATCAACAAGATTACAATTTAAAAAAAAAATTATAGAGCTAACAGAAAACACGTATGCTTTTGAGACCCGCGCCAATGGACTGCCCATGAGACCACAATGCATCACGGCAAACAGATATGGCCCCAACAAAAACATGCCAGATCGAAATTACGGCAAACAATTAATAAAATTAAATTTAAACATTAGCGTAAAGAAAATGACGGCGGAAAAAAAATTAGGTCTAAAAGCTATTACAATCGAGAAATGCACCGGATCATGAATAAATTAATTTGAATACAATATCAATCATAAGATTGGCAAAAGAAAATAAATAATAATTTAAACGTGAAATAAACTAGAAATGTGTCTCCAGGAGGTACGACGAAAGATAACAAGGTTCAAATGAATCAGGAACTTAATTAAAACAGAAAAGAAATTTTAGGCCTACAAGCTAAAACATAACAGAAGATCAACATTCATATACGGTCAAAATAGGAGCTCCCAAAATAAAATAATTAGATAAATTAAATTTAAAAAAAAAGTACCTTAAATTCTTCACAGAGGAGACACAATAATAATAGAGTAATTAACACATAATTTTACGTAACTACCAGTGCTTCACAAAAAAATGGCTACCACGCCCATGTGCCGTTTCGATGTCACAAGTACTCCAGTTGTATTCAGATGCGATTTACTTTGCATATTTCTTCTTCACGGCGGAACGATGAAATTAAACATTATGTAGCACAGGAGTTCCCTTTTCTTGAATAAGTATTCACATTTAGAAAAAGCTAGGGGCAATGCCCCCAGCGCAACGGATAGACACTCTTGGACCAGTCGTCGGCTTGTTGTTTTTCACTCGACAGCTAATGGATTCCACAAAAATGGCGGAGAATCGCTCGTCATTTATCGAACTGTCTTCATGTAAATAATATTGTCCAATCACGAAGTGACACCTCAAGACAACAATGTCATAAATAAGTACATAATTTGGCGGTATCATGAATGCACTAGCATTTGTTTGAAGACGAAGAATGTGATTGTCTTTCAATTATGTCATGCGTATATAGATTTATATAAGGCGAAGCCCACACCACCTATTGGGGAGAAACAGGAACTATTTGTATCTTTCCAAAGTCCGACTGCAGCTACCATCTTGTGGTGACAGGCGGTACTGAGCGACCAACCGGACGATTCAAAACTTCATGAACAGCGTCCCTGATTCAATACAGGTTTGAAATGGAAGAGACGTGCCCTTGCACGTATCAATTATGATAGTGATAATGATCCAAAGCAAGACAATAACGTTTTCATGCCTATTGTTCACCGTGAAAGAAAAAAGATCTACAACAAGCTTTGTTTTTAAAACTATAACACACTATCGTAAAGGCAAAGACTTGTATTAAGTGTGCTTTTTATTGTCATAGTCATGTATACTCTGCAATGTTAAATATTCTGACTTCTATAGAAAATAAAACAACATTATACCATTATTTTCATTTATTTACAAACTTGATATACATTTTTTTTAGGTTTCATGATAATATCTTTTAAGACAATACTAAACACTAAAACATTATTATTCTATACACATATTTTTCTTTCAGTCCATTGTCGTGACTTATATCTTCCATTATTATTTGACATTTTTTAATTTAATTAAAACGAACCATGCACCTATTGTTTTTAAAACCTTCATAAATTAAGTGTACAGGTTGTACAGCATTATTGACTTCATCAAAAACACTCTCCGACATATCATTAAACCGTGTAGGCAGAAATGTCTCAAAGTTTTCACATACACAAAGTACACGATCACCATAAGCTGTTTTCAATTTCCGAATCTTGATAATGCGGAATGGAATATGCGTTGGCAATTCGCTGAGCTTCTTTGTCTCTAAGCCACATGCTTGACCCACAGCATTCAAAACATTCATTGTAGTAGTCTATAAACAAAAGAAAAGCATATCTATTACACTCTAAAACAGCTTTAATAATATTGTAAAATTAGGGATTTTGCACTATGCATGCCTGATAAATTTTACTATGTATGCAAGAAATGCCCTAACTGTAGCAGATACTGCTTTTCTGCATATAGCACAAGTGTTGAGTTCTAATGCACACTTGACACAGGCTATCATGTGTCCACAAGGCAAAAATACAACACCTAGTGCATCTTGATAACAAATTTTTCATAATTGTTGGTCACACTTTTGTATCTGTTCGTGAGACAAGTCTTTTTTTTCAGCCTCACGAATTTGCTCCGCATGTTCTAACTCTAAAGGCACATTTATGTCTTGTGCTGCAATCACGTTTTCTTTACGAATAGTGTTCACAAATTCCTGACCTTTAAGCAACACCATGTATTTACAGTTAGGTAACCAACGAGCGTGTTGCACAAAAGGGTCATCAGTCATTTGCCAATCCTTTAAAGCAAATCCACAATAAAAACATATTGTTTTATCCCCTTCAACAGTATAAAAAAATCGAGCTTCACTTAGCTGTTTGGTAAGGTGTTTTAATATTATTGGCCAAACATTTTTATAAGATTCTAAACGTTTTTCAACAGAGCTGTACTCTGGGTGTGCTAGTGCTTTAGTCTTGCAAACTCCCAATTTTTCAAAAGCACATGCCAATTCAACACTCTCTATGGCATATGGACCACATATATCGACACTACCGTTGTTGGCTGGTAATACATTATTATTAGTATTTATTTGTGATTCAGCTACGTAAGTAGCGGCCAATGGTCTTGTGGTTCGGTAAAATGAATACACGGATATGATACCTACTTGTTTTCCAAGCATGTAAGGACAACAAGGAGACCATCGCAAATGGTCTCTAAAGGGATCATCCCCTTCTTCCCAGTGTGAAAGTTCAATACGACAAAACACACAGCACACCACATCTTCTCGGTTCAAGTAAAAAAAAAACGGGTTTTGCAAGTTCATGTGTCGACAAAAAGCCTACAGGCCAGGATTCAAATGTTAACCAACGGTCATGTTCTGATTTTAAATTTAACCCACGTGGTAAACCAACTTGCTCACTTGTTGTATTTGGTACTAACGCCATGTGTTATAATAAAACTTTTTCTTATTGTAAGTTTTAACGTTGCACAGAGTACTTTAAAGCACAATATATGCTTGTTCAGTGACTGTTCATTACGTTAATGGCACATGACCACACCTAAAAGCAAACAAAATAACCAATCACTCAATCAATCAATACTTGTAAATAAAACTTTAATGTTAATTGGCATTAATCTATCAAAACACCATAAAACTTATAATAAACTGTATGTTGGCACTAACAGTAACCCATGTACTTATTTTCTTTTTATAAAGCTGCAGTCATTTACATTCCCCTTTAACCAATACATAAACAAAAAATAATAATGTGATGTCATTTTGTTCAGATTATCATGTTTAAACCTGTGAATATTCGTTGAGTTCATAGGGTACAAAGTTCCTCATTTTTCTACTAGAAAGCGCTATAGAGTTTAAGAAGATTAGATATCTAACATCTAACCTCCTTGACATTCATAGTCAAGGAACAACTAAATTCGACATTCAAGCTACCCTGTATGTGTCAAATAACAAAGCTTGCACCCGGCATCCGAGGCCATACGATATTAATATTATTATTATATTATTATTATTATTATAGAGAACGACATGTCAGTTAAATTAATTTTTTTGTTTTTTACAAAATCCAATATAGCCTTGTACTTTCCTGGTAAACAACCAATATGGTCTTGTACCGGTTGCCAATACATAGTCAAAATGGCGGATATGATAGAAAGCAGATTGGAAAGTGCTCTTACATACATAGTGAATATCACGGAAGTAGGAGGCTACTTGAAGAAGGAAATGAAGGATGGCATGCTGAAAGCGGTAAGTGAGATAAGAAACTGCTGCAAAATGTTGAAATCAAATGTATTAGAAGTAAATCCAGAAAAGGAAGGATCACAACATGAGGTTACGGTTGACAACCAGAGAGATGTAAACAAGGGAGAAGATAGTCAAATCATTGAACAACTAACGACATCTACTGATGCAGAGAATGAAGCTACGAGTGGCAATGACAAACGGCGCTGCCAGAGGATGACATCTAACGGAGAGGAAGAAAGTTTAAATAACAACCAGCAGATAGTGTCGCCTATCAGAGAAAAAGCGAACAAGACACCCACTGACGTAGGGCAGGATGTCACCAATAATAGTCATAGACAGCGCCTGAATTTGGTGGGATGTAAAGGAATAGACGCAGTGGAAGAAACAGACATACACCAGCAAGGAGCGCCTTCTACTAGCGGTGTACATGAACCAAATAGTAATAAGCAAAGAGTTTTAAGCAGTACCATGCCACTACAGACACGTACTGGAGGAAAGTATAACGAACAAAGCGCAGAGATAGGTCGAGCGCTAGAAGACAAACTTACAGAAACAATAGCACATCAAATGTAGACAATGATGGAGAACATCACTAGTAATATCAAAAAATATATAAGAGATGAAATTGAAATTAAAGATCAACATAAAATAGGATCCCATCTCGGAAATAAAAAATCAAAACAATCAATTCCGTATCGCTTCGATAGGAACATATGAACTCAATCAGAATTGACTCCCACAGAAAATAATGTGGAATATAATGTAAAAAACATTATAGTCCCATCAATAACTGGCAACCCTTCACAAGTTCATAATCAAGAAACACCAAAGAACATTACAGCTGAAGAGAAATGGACGGAAGTCATAGGCAGGAAACAAAGACAACTACCACGACATCAAGCATCTATAACAGGCACAGGAACGGAAGACGTAAACCTACAAGCAGTAGAAAAGATGGCCTGGATATTTATAGGAAGAGTGCAACAGGAAATCACAGCCGAGTCCATAAAGAAATTCCTCATCAAAAAGGAAATTATAGGAGAAATTATATGCGAAGAATTCTTAACGAAATTTGATACAAAGTATTTCAAAGTGGGAATTCCCTTTAAATACCTGGAAAGAATAAATAAAGAAGACTTTTGGCCAGAAAACATCACCGTAAGACGTTTTCGGCTTTTTCGGAGGAATGCAAGGATACAACCAGAATAAAACAGATGAGTGGTGTATGAGTAACTCAAAAAATGGAGAATATGTGAGAAAAGACAACTTACAAATAATGTTATGGAACATTGAAGGTTTGAAGAACGCACTAAGCTCAGCACCCAAAGATTGCCTGAGTGGATACGACGCAGTATTATTAACAGAAACATTTCTCACAGATCATTGGCAACACGCAGAATATTACTGTATACATCTTCAAGAGCAACAAGGAGAAAAGGGAAGACCTGCAGGTGGAATTACTATCCTATTAAAGCCATGGTTGACGCCAATAATCTCAGAAATTAAATTAGATCACTCTCTGCTAATTGAAACACAATACATCACCATTATTACCTGTTACTTTCAACCGTATACAACGGCCATGGAGATAATAGATGAAGTAGGGCAACTAATATCATTGAGTAGGCACGACATCCCTCTAATCCTAGCCGGAGACTTAAATTGTAGGCTGGATGTACAAAACTATAAAACAACATTAGTAATGGAAAAAATGCAGGAAGATGGCTTACACCTTCTGAATAACCACAACATACCTACATATATATGTCATAATGGGAAAAGTGCGATAGACGTTGCGCTTATAAGAGGTCACATAAAAGGAGAAATAGCTCCACTATGGGCAGCAGATCATACACCTATAAGAAAGCATATTCCCTTGAAAATAGTAATACAGGGAGACTGGTGTACAACAAAGAGGCAAAGTAAACAGCTCTTATCAAGGAAGATAGACTGTGGGAAAGTAGAAGGTAGACCGGACCTTATAAAGAAAATAGAAACACTAACAGAAGATTCAAGACTAGATGAAGCAGTACAAGCCCTTGAAGAACTCCTAATACAAGCCACAACCCCTAGGAAAGATCGAAAGGCAAAACAATGGTTCGACCAGGAATGCTACCTATCTAAAAAAGACGTATTGGGGGCCTTACACCAGCTAAGGACGAATTGCGAGAGTCTTTTTTTCCTTCAAGGATATAACAAGAAAAGAAGTGACTACAAGACACTGATACTTGAAAAGAAAAGGACATTCTGGGAAGCGGAAGGAAAAAGAATCGTGGAAGAAGCCAAGAATGACCCATACATCGCACTACGCCCTAGGAAACAGGCACAGACACACTATATCAATATGCAAGAATGGACGACACACTTTAACGATCTACTCAACAGGGCAGGAATAACAAACATACCGGAAAACATAAAAGGAACTGACCAAACAACGACATTGGAATGGACTCCACTAACAACAAAAGAAGTTCAAAATATAATCACAAGCATAAAGAAAAGCAAAGCTGCTGGACCAGACAACATATTCGGTGAATATATAAAAGACACGGCACACCTTCTATTACCAATATGGACGAAATTATATAATAAATGCATCGAGACGGCATCAATACCAGAGAGATGGAGACAGTCTACCATAAAAGTTCTCTATAAAGGCAAAGGTGACCCATATGATACAAATATGTACAGAGGCATCGCACTGGAGAACATTCCGTTCAAGATATTCACTAAATTAATAACAGAAAGAATCACAGAAGAAATAGATGTACAACTACCAGAAACAAAATTTGGATTCAGGAAAGGAAGGTCAACTCTTACTGCAATAAAACTATTATTAAATAACATTTGGCAAGTCATGGAAAGAAAAGAAAAATTTTACGCAGTATTTATAGACTTCACAAAAGCATTTGATCGCATAAACCGTGATCTTGTGAAACTGAAGCTGGAAAAAGCTCTAGATAGAGATAATGTATGGACAAGAATTATACATACGGTACTACATTGGAACAACAAGAATCTCGGATAATATATCACTCTCTGATCCGATAATTCAAACGAATGGAGTTCTACAGGGTGACCCAATCAGCCCCTTGCTCTTCATCCTAGCAGCGTAAGACATAATGAGAATAACTCAAAATACAGATATTGTATCATATGCGTACGCTGATGACATTGTGATCGGATCACATAACATCATAAAACTACAAAACATTCTAAAAGACATGGAGGAATGGTGCACTGAATATAATTTTGACATCAACACATCTAAGACACAAATGATGGTGTTTCGACAAGGAGGAAAGGTACCGACCGGAACAGAAATTTTCATACAGAAAAAAAGAATAAATATAGTAAAAGAATTCAAATACCTAGGCTTCACTCTACAAACAAGTGCAAAATGCTTTACAAAACATGTGACAGAAAAAAATACACAAGCGGTTCGGGCGATGCACGATATAAGATATATAAGAACACTCAACCTCGAGACAGCAGTGGCATTATTTAAAAATAAAATAATGCCAATATTGACATACGGAATATAAATCATATGGCCTTTCCTCACTGAAAAGAATCTATCATCACTTGAAAGTGTTAAAGCATTATACATTAAAAAAGCTATTGGAGTTTCCAAGACGACCAAATCTCGGCTAGTCTACCTCCTCGCCCGAGAAACATTCCTAATTGAAGACTTTAGAACGCTCCTAATATTACCTAGCACAATAGGTGCGGAAAACCTATTAACGACTCTCAGAAGGAAGAGAGAAGAAATCCCACTGGAATTTTATGGAACGGGGGCCATGGTTGACCGGGCGTGGACATCTGCTAGCTTTGAGATGAGGCACATGTTCACACGCCTGGCAGTTCATGGTTTTCACCATTTGATTTGTACAAACAAAGCATACCATGATCCGGATGACACATGTGTATGTCAACTATGCGGACACACATGTGAACGCTACCATATTGAAAAATGCAGCAAAAGAATAAAGTCCATAAAAGACTATGCTACCCAAGGCGCAGGTGCGCAAACTTAGTGTATTTAAATGTACTTAATGGCTGTTTAGCTGCAATAAAAGTATTATTATTAATACATAGTCATTAATCAAGAAAGCAATCATCGTCCTAGTCATGTACAGGTAATGATTTTTTTGTCTACGAGTTTTCAGTAGTGGTAAAATGGAATAGCATTTTATGTTAGGCTTATCTGAGTTTTAAATAGTTCACTGCCTGGAAACAATGGTTGCACTTTACTGCGTCTCGGGTTTTCAGCGACTGCTACGGCGGTAAGGCTTTTCTTTCCAAGTTTCTAAAAATAAATAAATAATTAAATAAAATAAACCGTTATAAATACCTAAATTCAGGTTAGTACATGCATTTCATAAAATAAAATATGAAACAAAAAAATGAAACAAGTTAGTTTAAAAAATTAATCCCACCTTCACTTGCAGTGACTTGTTGCAGTATCCTTCTAGTGGGCTCAAAAGTAAACTGGTTTCTTGTATCTCAGACATGTAAGGTATACCGGTTATCTGCAAACAAATAAATTAAAAATCAATAATTACCTAATCAATAACTACAAATTTAAGGTTCATTAGCATGACATTATTAAAATAATAATTCATAGGTACTTACAACCCCAGTCAAGATGGCGTCACAGTGAAAGTGTAGTGAAATATCAGCTAGTGTAAATATTTGATAAAAGTGGTAAAATATTATAACAGAGGCTTAAAATCTATAAAGTTACTTTCCTTAGATCAAGTGTAATACGGAATATTGATAGTATTTAGAAATTCTTGTTGATAATTTAATAAACTTAAACTAAGTTGTGGGAACGTGTATCCAAAGATTCGGTGACTTCTTCAATCACTGTTTGAACCAAGTAGAGCAGTGGTGCTTTTACGAGACTTCACCCGATTGGAAGATATACGTATTTCACATTCTTCTTTATTGGTAGGTTATTAGATTAATTCTATTAGGTAGTAATAATTAAATTAAATTTAGTGTAATTTGGTGTAAACATCTAGGCTCACTTAGATCTCTAGTATGACGACAGTAAACAGTGTTAGTATCTCGTCAGGTTGTGTAACCGTAACGGATTTATGCTCGTCGGGCAAAATAAAAGTAAAAAATGCAAATAAAATCATCACAAGATCTCAGGTAAAATTGAATGAGGAGAAAAGTGAAACCGATTGTCGTAATGTAGGCCTACCGCTACCGTCATGCGAATGTCATAACCTGAGAAACGAACTGTCCTCAAAAGACGAAATTATAAAGCTGCTAAAGGAAGATATTGCTAAGTTAATGGAAGAGTTGAATAAATTAAAAGGAAACAGAGAGGAAAGCAAGGAAACTTGGTCGACAGTGATTGCTGGTAAGGTAAGATTGAATAAGCCTAGGCCTATAAATGGAGTACATGTAACTGAAATTCCCGTCTCAAATTCATTTGGAGTGCTTGTCGAAGAAAATGATGACTTTCCTCAAGAAGAAAAGAAGAAAGTGATAAAGAGAAAATCCAGGAAGATGCGGATATTTGCGGATAGCCACGGGCGAGATGTAGCAGCAAGCGTTTTGGAGAGAAGCCGAGAAATGGAGGTCACTTCGACAGTGAAGCCAGGAGCTCAGATTGCAGAAGTCACGAACGAGATGATAGGAGAGTGTGCGTCCCTTACTGCAAAGGACTACGCAGTGATCATCGCTGGAGCAAACGACGTCTATAGAAATGAGAGTAAAAAGGTAATCAAAGATTTAAAGGGTACATTGCCATCCATGCAAAAAACAAATGTCATTATTGTAAACATTCCGCAGAGACACGATTTAATTCCCAAGTCATGTGTAAATGTAGAAATAGAGGCTACAAATGGAAAAATTCATAAAATGTGTAAGAGTTTTCCAAATGTCCAAATTGTAGATGTAAGTAAATTAGACAGGAAGTTCCACACTCGGCATGGCCTACACTTAAATAGATTAGGAAAAGAGTATCTTAGTGATGAAATCTGCAAAATTGTAAATTCAAATGGTAAGAATAATTCAACAGTAATATCATTAGAGTGGAAGCAGGGAAACTGGTAGAAGAAGCCAAACGTGAGGTTTGGCATTCACATCTTTTGAAGTCAAATTTAACGGAGTGCAACAATGGTATTTAGGATTTGTCTAGCAACAATAATAATAACAATTATGATAATAATAATGTAAATAAATCACCAACACAAGCTTGCAAAAGTAACAAATTTAAAATTTACCACCAGAATGTCCAGTCTCTTTATAATAAAATTGATTACATAAATCTAATGCTTAAAAATGAACTTAAAGACATCTCAGCACTATGTATTTCAGAACATTGGCTGAAAGAGGAACAACTCGAATTAATTCAATTCCCAGGGTTTATACAAGCTAGTAAATACTCTAGATCTAATATTAGCCATGGTGGTACTTGCATCTTCTTAAGAAATAATTTAGATCATGAACAGATAACAGCTTATGATTATCTAATTATGGAACAGGATTTTGAATTCTCTGCCGTAAAAATTCAGCAGTTTAAGTTAATAATTGTATGCGTATACCGTTCTCCGTCAGGAAAGTTTCCTCTATTTATAGATAAACTAGAATTGTTACTCAATAACATGAGCAAAGTAAATTTCGATATAATAATTTGTGGGGATGTAAATGTGGATTTCTTAAAACTTGATAGAAATTGTGAATTATTAAACCAGTTACTAATTTCCTATGGACTGAAACCTACAGTAAATACACCAACAAGAATAACAAAATTTAGTAAAACCACTCCTGATCAAATTTTTATAAATACAGATAAATATCACCATTCAATAGAAGTCTATTGTCCGGGTTTTAGTGACCACCATGGACAAATACTGAGTTTTGAAGTATCCGAAGTAATCAATAATAATGATAATGGAGTAAAATCAAAGTGCAGGTCATTCACTGAATCAAATGTTACATATTTCAATGACTTGTTAAATAAGGAAACATGGTCAGAAATTTATGAACTAGAAAATTTAAATGATAAATTTAATGCATTTAACAGTACCCTAAAACACTATTTTGAAATAGCATTCCCCTTTAAACGAAGAACTGTTCAAAATAACAAAACTAGCAATTGGATAACAACAGGGATTATAAATTCATGTCAAAGAAAGAAATTTCTACACAAATTATATAAACAATACCACACAACACCTGAATTCAATTTATACTACAAAAATACACTAGCATATTAAATAAGGTAATAAGACTAGCAAAGAAAATGCATAATGATAATTTTATTTCCCAATCATCTAATAAAAACAGGGCTATGTGGTCCGTAATAAAGAAAGAAACTGGAAAATCTGCTAAAATACAAAGGAACATTACACTGACCAGAAATAATAAAGTGATTAATAATCCAGAGGAAATAGCAAACACTTTTAATGACTATTTTCTGGAAATTCCGCAAAAATTATTAAATAAATCACAGGTAAATACACTAAATTCTAATAATAAAATAAATATATGCAGTGATTCTTTATTTATAAATCATGTCACAAGTGAAGAGGTAAGAATAGTTATAAAAGAGCTAAAAAATAAATTCTGTGCTGGCATTGATGGCATCCCTGATGCAATTTTAAAGAAATGTGCAGAAAATATAATAAATCCACTTACGCACTTAATAAACAGTTCAATTCTCTCAGGAACTTACCCGGATATTTTGAAGTTATCAAAAGTAATTCCAGTGCACAAAAACGGTTCAAAAGATGAATTAGATAACTATCGTCCTATTACCTTACCAACTGGTATTGCAAAAATTGTGGAAAAAATTATGTATAAGAGACTGATAAGTTTCATAGAAAAAAATAAAATATTATCAAACTCACAACATGGATTTAGAACGGAAAAATCTACACAGACAGCAATTTACGAATGTAGTAATAGTATACTGAAATTAATTGACAATAAGGAACATGTAACTGGCCTATTCTTGGATTTATCGAAAGCATTTGATGTAGTTGACCATAAAATCCTCCTTACCAAACTAAATCAATATGGTGTTAGAGGTCTAGCTAATAAATGGATAGAGTCTTACTTAACAAGGCGTAAACAAATAGTAAGCTTGAGACACAAGGATGATGGAACCAAATTACTTAATGAAACATTGTCCAATGAGGGAATTATTGAATTTGGAGTACCCCAGGGATCGGTTTTGGGCCCACTACTCTTTCTTCTATATATCAATGATATAACACAGAACGTTCATTCACATAAGGAAATTTTGTTTGCGGACGATACAACACTCGTAATAAAAGGTGAAACTAAACAGGTCATACAGCAGTCTGCTGACTCCGTTACAGGAGAGTTAACCAAATGGTCACAAGATAATCGCCTCATAATAAACTATAAAAAGACAGTATGTCTAAATTTCCACACTATACAGAATAGGAATCCTGCGATGCCCAATATAACATTAAATGGTCATCAAATAGAAAATAAATCAGAAACAAAGTTTTTAGGACTATGGATACAACAAGACTTGAAATGGAATAAACATATACAATATCTGAATACTAAACTGAACTCGATGTGCTTTGCGTTACGTATTTTGAAAACCTGCACTAGCATGCACACATTAAGAAATACTTATTTTGCTTATTTCCATTCATACTTAAGATATGGGATCATATTTTGGGGTATGTCGCCAGATGTACTAAGCACGTTTAGGATACAAAAGAGAGCGATTAGAATTATGGCAAATGTAAACTCTAGAGAATCATGTAGACCTCTGTTTAAAGATTTAAACATTCTCCCACTGCCCTGCATATATATCTTTGAAAGTATTATGTTTTTTAAAAAGAATTTAATGAATAAAGATGTTTTTCTTAAAACAAACAATGATGTTCATAGGCATAACACAAGACAAAATCAAAACATTCATATTTCACACACACACACAAGCATATATCAAAAAGGAACTTTTCACACTGGAGTTAAATTATACAATAAACTACCCCAGTATATAAAACTGGCCCCAAAAATAAAAACCTTTGATAGAATGTTGAAAGCTTATCTGCAGTGCCATTGTTTTTACTCAGTAGTTGAATATTTTAGCGTATAGGAGTGATGGAATCTATAACTATATTTTACTTTTTTAATTTAATTTTAATACCTAGCTGTATGTTGTTGTATTTATAGAATTAAGTTTTCATATTATGATAATAGAGTGAGGTGTAAATAGTTGTGCAATAAGATTGTATCTATTAAGATTTGCTATTCTTCTTCTTCTTTCGAATAACCCATTTGGAGGGTACGATGAATCAACGTTGGCTATTGTCCATTGTATTCAATTTCCGTTGTTTCCAAATTTCTTTCATCCTTCTAGAGTGTCGATCTTTCTCCTCCTGAGTCCACTTTCTGCCAGTTGTTTGTTTTTTCCTTTCTTGAAATTTGGCGTTTTGAATAGCTTCTCTGAAGAGTGATCTGTTTGCTATTGTGTCTGTCTGAATTTTGGCGTTTGTCAAATCTTTGTCAATTTCAATGAACCATGTGGGTTTGGATTTGTAACTAGACAGTAAGTTGAAGATCTGTTTAGTTAGTCTACTATTTTCCATTCTATAGATGTGCCCAAAAAACTGTAATCTTCTCTTTCTCATTACAACAGTTAATTTTTCACATTTCAAATATAACTCTCTATTTGGTCGTAACCTATATTCTGCGTTATTATTTCGTTTAGCTCCCAGTATTTTTCTCAGAATTCGTCTTTCAGTCTTCTCTAATTTGTCTAAATCACCAAATCTTGTTAATTTAAGTGTTTCGGCTGCATACAGAGTTTCAGGTCTGACCACTGTTTGATAATGCCTTAATTTAGTGTTCCAGGATAAGCTTTTTTTATTATATATATCTTTTGTCATATGAAAACACCTTTGTAATTTATGCATACGTGTTTCTATTGCTGTCTTTTCCTGTGAGTCATTCATTATCCACTCTCCTAGGTATTTAAAGGAATTTGTTTTACTTACTGAACTGTCATGAATTGTGATACTTTTGGGGGCATCGGTGATGTTTGTCATGAACTTAGTTTTTTCAAATGATATTTGTAGTCCGACTTTGGCTGCCTGTTTTTGCAACTCTCTAATTTGTTCTTGGGCAGTATCCAGTGAGTCAGTAAGTAATGCAATGTCATCCGCAAAAGCTAAACAATCTACAGTGATTTTATTTGGATGTCTTCCTAGTTGAACGCCTTTAGTATTGATGGCTTTCCTCCACTCTCGAATTACCTTTTCCAATGCACAATTGAAAAGCAGAGGTGACAGACCATCTCCTTGTCTCACACCTGACTTTATTTTGAAAGATTTTGAAAGTTCCCCTCTAAATTTAACTTTGGAAGTTGTGTTCGTTAGTGTTGCTTGAATTATTTCAGTTGTCTTGTTATCAAGTCCAAATTCCTTCAGAATGTTAATAAGTGCCTTTCTGTCAATAGAGTCATAGGCTTTTTTAAAATCCACAAAAGTAACTACATATTTCAAGTTCCTGATTTTCCTCATGTCTAATATGCTCTTTAAATTTAGTATTTGCTCCATACATGATCGTCCCTTCCTAAATCCTGCCTGATACTCTCCCAATTGTGGGTCGAGTATTTTTTCCGCTCTTTTTAAAAGTGCATTGGATAAGATCTTATAGGTCACTAGCAGGAGGGAGATTCCCCTGTAATTGTTAGGGTCTGTTTTCTTCCCTTTCTTATGTAGTGGATGTATCAAAGCAGATGTCCATTCTGATGGTAAACTGTGTGTTTTCCATATGTCATTTATGATTTCCGTTAAACATAGGATCATGTTGTCACTCGAGTATTTCCATAATTCAGCAACTATACTATCTTCTCCAGATGCTTTGTTATTTTTAAGTTCGTTTATAATCTCTTTAATTTCATTTGTTGTTGGTGGTTTCGAGTCTGGAGGAACGGGGAGTATATTATCAAAATTAAATGTCTCCTTTGGTGGATCGCAGTTGAGGAGTTCTTCAAAATATTCCGCAAGTATTCTGCAATTTTCAGCGTTATTATATGCAGTTTTCTGAGTCTTTGGATCTGTGAAAAGTAAGCTTGGTGGAGTATACTTCCTTAAACTACTTCTGAAAGTTTTGTAGAAGTCCTTTATATTGTGCTGTCTGAAGTCCGATTCTATTAATGTTAATTGGTCTTTCATATGTTGCACTTTTACCCTTTTGAGTCCCTTAGATGCATGTTTTCGGGATTCTATAAAGCTGTTCCTGGTATTCTCATTTTTATTTGCATTCCAGATGTTCCAAGCTCGTTGTCTTTTAAAGATTAGTTCATCACACTCAGCAGTCCACCAGGCATGTTTTCGTTTTCTTTTAAGGAGAATGGTTTCTTCTGCTGTCTGTACTAAGTCTCTTTGAAGTTGTTCCCATGTTTTAGGTGCTCTGCTTTCCAAAAGTGTTTTGAAATTATTTTCTGTAGCTAATTTTTGAGTATCAAACTTTTTGGATTGATAATGATTTTTCTTTTTATATATTGGTCTAATTTTGAATTTAATGAGTGACAGATAGTGGTCTGAATCTAAACTTGCACTCTTAGCAACTTTCACATTGAGTATCTCCGTTGTAGACTGTCTGCTAATAGCAACATGGTCAAGTTGTTTCTCACCACAAACTGGATTTGGGGAAACCCAAGTAGTTTGTTTCCTTGGAAGTTTTTTGAAGAATGTAGATTTCAGGACTATGTTATGCTCTCTGCATAAACTAATAAGTCTTTCTCCATTTGTGTTGGTTCTTTTATGTGCCGGGAAATTGCCTACTATGGACCGATGTTGACGTTCTTTGCCGATTTGAGCGTTAAAGTCTCCAAGTAGAAGTATTATATTTTTTGATGGAATTTGATCCAGGGTGTTTGATAGTTCTTGCCAAAAATTTTCCGTTTGTTCTTTCTGAGTCCTATTTTTCTCATTAGTTGGTGCATGTGTATTGACAATGGTATAAACTTTGTTTACTGATTTAAAGGATAGCAGGGATAATCTTTCATTAATGGATTGAAACTCTATTATTGAATTTAGTATGTTATGATTTACAATGAACCCAGTTCCAAACTGAGGTACATTTTTCATAACTCTCTTTCCAGGTTTTCCCTTGAATATTCTATAACCTTCTGAATCAAATGGATGTTCATCAGTATATCTAGTTTCTTGAAGAGCTGTTATCATAATCCTTTTCTCTTTGATGAAATTTATTAGAGTTTTAAGTTTTCCTGTTTTTAAGAGTGAATTGACATTAAAGGTAGCCAAAAAGTTTATGTTCTTGTGCTTAATTTTACTAGTGATTTGCTTAATGCTATTTTCAAGATGCTCCGACTATTATAATAAGTTATAAATAGTTATAATCTTAGTAATATATACCTGTTAGTTCTTTTATTTTATGCATGTAAATTCTGACGTGTCCTATATCAAAAATGTATTGAATGCATGTATTTGATCAAATGGAATTAATAAAAATCTATCTATCTATCTATCTACCAAAAAAATAAAATAATTTTTTCTTTCACAGCTCTACTGTATACGTCCGTGTGCTAAAATGGCAAGTGCATGACTAACGCAATCGTTATCAGTTAGCCTAGCAACAGAAAAAGTTGTATTTTCTCAGCGTTTTGACCTTGAATGGTTCTCTGTTTCTCTCTCGCACGTGTTCCCACGCCTCTTCACATTCCTCAATATGAATAAGATTCGTGTACCTTATACTAGTTTCATGTTTTTAATAAGGAACCAAAATGGCTACCTCTTATACATCGGTAGTCCTACTGTCTCAGAACCAAAATGGCGGTCTCTGCTTAAACAGCACACCTGCTAGCCACCACGAGGCAAGTAAACTGATATCACACTTCCTGCTGACGTAGACATTCCTGCCTCGTCAGCACCAGCAATAGCTCTCACGAGTCCTCTGACTAGGTACAATATTCAGTCACCAGTGAGCTGGACTGTGTGCGTGTTAGCATTCAAAACATTTGTGTGTCTTATTATTATTATTATTAAACATTTTACTGTAATAATAATTACTAGCATGCGGCCATCCTCAATACATGATCATGTTAACCACATACTTTCATCCAAAAACACATGACTTTACCCAGTTCAATATTTAGTTTATAACATTTCAAGCCAATGACCTTACCGTTTTGGCTCTTTGCGTACATGCACATGACTTGGTCGAGCAAATGTTATAGGTTTCCATATTCTAAAACCATTTACTGTGCCAGACAGCAGTCTCGCTTATCACCGTTTACTAGCATGTTAAAGATCCCCTTCAGGGGTAAAAAAATCCTAGCACACTTAACACATTTTTCAAATATTCGCCTCGATCCGTCATAAGAAATGTCACAAAACCAACCGTCATAAGCTGCCCCCGCCATCCCACCAAAATAGCTATTCATTTCTTCCGGGCACGGTCACCAAGATCGCCAACGTCTAAGAATCACTCGGTCATATCCTACAACCGTCTGTTGTGTCAGAGAGCGATCTCGCTCATCACCGTTAACTAAAACGTCAAAGATCCCCTTCAGGGGTAAAAATCTTAGCATGCTTGTCACATTTCAAAATATTCGCCTTCATTCATTCGTCATAGGAAAAAAAATATATCGAAAAGCGACCCCTCGTTTTGCCATACATCGCCCCCGTCGAAATAGCCATTTCCAGTATCCACCATGGCCAATCATAGCCTCGTTGTAACATACGTCAAGCGCTACCGGCTCTCGTCTACAAACACGCTTTTATATAAAAAAAATGCATAGTTGTTTTTTTTGGTCCTAGAGACTTGACATTTATTTTCATGGTAGTGGGGATAGGGATCTTTCATTTATGTTAAACAAATTTTTTTGTCAACGTGTTAGTTTCCAAACTAGTAAAAATTCAAAATTTAAGGGTTTTCAAAAAATCTCAAAATATAAAAAAGTTTTATTATAAAAAACGGTCATAGAGATCATTGGTTTGAACTATGGCACAATATTCTATCATGTTTGGTTTTCAAACTATCGTCTACTTTTAAAAACAAAATTTTTCAAATTTTTTTTCAAAAATATAACGAGTGGTCTATAGGAAAGAGGACGTCGGCTCGAGTCCAACGACACCTCATTTGTTAAAATCCGACCATCCGTCCGACAATGATCATCAATGTTCGCGAGAAAGTAGGCTTTCATTTTGTTTTTCCTCCTACACCCTTGAAACTTGCTACTCACCTAGAGGGCATACCCACCTTTCATTAACGTCAAACAAACGTTTTCCCAAAATTCACCGTTTCCAAAATAGCGCCAATCCAAAAAACAAAAATTTTCATTTTTTTAATACCAACACACATGCTTAGCCAAAAGAACGTCATCCCAACGCCAACAATACCTCGTTCGTTAAAATCCGACCCCGCGTTCGGGAGATATCGGCAAAGTTTTATATGAAAGTAGTTGGCGACTCAGAACCGGCCAGTCAGCACTACTGCACAGCTTTAGTCCTAGAGACTTGAAATTTATTTTGGGGGTAGAGGGGGTCAGGGCCATTCATTTACATCAAACAAAATTTTTTGTAAACTCTTTAGTTTCCAAAATATAAAAATTTCAAAATTCAAGTGTTTTCAAAAAATCTCAAGAAATAAAAAAGTTTTATTATAAAAAATAAAGGTCATAGAGACCATTCGTTTCAACTATGGCTCAACGTTCTATCATGTTTGGTTTTCAAACTATCGCCTACTTTCAAAAACAAGAATTTTCAAAAATAAAATTAAAAATTTAACAAGTGGTCCATAGCAAAGCCCCCGTCAGCTCGAGTCCAACGACACCTCATTCGTAAATCTCCGACCACGGGTTCGGGAGTTATCGGCTCGCATTGGGAGTAGTGGGGGGGGGGGGTGGGGGGGGGCAGAAACCGCCTTACTGCCCTACTGAAGATGATGATTAATATAATGTTTTACTCACACAAGACTAGCAGAAGTACCCGCTCTTCGAACGGTCTTCGGTATTAATTACCAGACGCTATCAATTGAGCTACTGTTGCAATGGTTAGGGGCTTGTCATTCATTCGTAAGTTTATCAGAACGAAATTAGTTTTCTGGGTATATCACAGACACTGTTATTTTAAGGGCCTTAAAATGTGGTTTTCGGAGACCCATTATTGACTCCCTAGTTTTGTGTCACACATTGAGAAGCGCAACATATGTTTATTTTTCGCCTATTTTAGCATGTATTTTGAAAAGTTTTCCCCTTCTTTGAGAACTACGGTGAAGAGTTATATAAATGATTGGTGTATTGACTCATAGTTACAATACCTAATTTTACGATGCTCCAAGCACCCGAACACGAGTTAGAGGCGTACATAAACATAAAGATATATCAACCACACAGTGTCAAACAAAATCATCTTTACGATGAACCCGTTTGTCGACAAAAATATGATTAGTTAAAATGTGCTCTCAAACTAAATTCACCTAACGTGTACTTCCTGACGTGAAAATAATATTGAAAACCTTGTTGATGAAACGCAATTAATGTCAAATAAAAACGGACTCTCACCATTGTGGAAAGTCCCCATCCCCAGGAAGACTCCTTTAATAACTTAAACAGGCTTGTGGTGCATGAAAATTCAGGATTTTTAGCCTCCAATGGCCCAAATTCCAAAAACTAAAAAAAAAAAACTAAAAAAAACACCACTATTTCAATTCAGGAATTATTGAAAATAATGTTGCTGTTTGGAGTTATAATAGACCTTCTGTACAACATATCGCACGTGTAAGTTGCGATAAAAATTCTATGGTACCCCATGATCCCCTTAAACGCATTGATGAATTTTACAGTCTATGTTTGTTTCCATGATAACCTTATAGCCATTTGCAAACTTTTACAGAAAGTTAATAAATTGAGTGGCATCGCTTCTTACAGAAATAGATGGAAAGTTGGAGGTCACCTCTTGAGATACTGTTGTCATTGTTACCGGCTTGCATTCCTTCATTCGTTTCTTCTTGTTCTTCTTCTTTCGGATTGGCCAGCTAAGGACCATGACGTTCAACTTTTTAGCTTGGCGAGGGACTTGATGTTTGCCCAATATTCGCGCATTCTCTGGCTATGTTTTTCCTTTCTCTCTTTTGTTCAGATGATGCCGGTTTTCTTACAGGGTGGTCTGTCCTGAAAACTCTTCAGTGTAATTATCTTTCTGAGATGTGATCGGCTTTTAATATCACTTTCCATTATCTTCAGTTCGTGGATGTCCCTGTTAACTTCTGTTAACCACGGTGTGACGCTCTTTCTATTCTCCCAGTAGTTGAGAAGCCGGTTGGTTAGTCTTGTTGGGTTCATCCTTGAGACATGTCCGTAGAAAGCCAGACGTTTCTTCCTGGCCACATCTGTGATTTTTTTTCTCAGTATAGCTACATAGCTCCTGATTTGGTCTTCTTCTGTGCTCGTCATCTATTTTTATTAGTTTATTAACTGAAATTAGTTTTCTGGGTATATCTCAGAAATGTGGTTTTAGAGCCTTAAAACATAGTAGCCTCCGAGCCACCGAGGGGCTGAAAATGAGTTTGTCTCGTCCTTGTACGCCATAATATAATAATAATCATAATAATAATTTAATAATATAGGGATAGGAATATAATAGTCCTTTAGTACCACACCCGCACGTGTAAATCGCGTGAAGAAAATCAAGAGTACCCCTTGACCCCCTTAAGCGCATTATATACGTATTGATGAATTTTACAGCTTACGTTGGTTCCGTGATAACCTTTTAGCCGTTTGCGAACGTTCACAGTATTGTAATAAATGGAGTGGCAGTGAGTCTTACAGAAATAGAAGGACTTCTGAGATTGTATTGCCATGGTTACCGGCATGCATTCTTTCAAAAGCTTATTAAATGAAATTAGTTTTATGGGAATATCTCAAAAACTGTTGGTTTTAGGACCTAAAAATTTGGTTTTCGGGGCCCGAATATTGTTTCTCACATTGAGGCGCTGGAAATGAGCTTTGTATCGTCTTTCTACGTCCATTTCAGCATGCATTTTAAGGGGGTAGGCCCTCTTTTATGAGAGGTATGGAGAAGAGTAACATCAATGATTACTTTCGTGCCTCTGATGGACATCTGAACCAAATCTTTCGTTGATCCACTCAGCCGTTCTCGAGTGATGCGCGTTCAAAGTTGTGCACAGACAGACAGAATAAAATTTGATTATGTGCGCAACCTTCATAAACCAGTCTGAAACGCGTTAATAACTCAAATTTCCGTGGAAATTCAGAAAAGACAGACAAACTTTCATTTTTATATACCTAGTATATATATAGATTATTGTCTACTTATCCCCCCATGTTAGAATACACCCACGGTATGTTGTATGTTGTGCCTGTCGTAGGATGCGACTAATAGGGCCGACACGACCGGCTGTTATGACTGACTTTTATTTGGAAGACACCCTGTGCATGCGGAGGGCAGAATTCGTCCACGGTATCTCCTGCCTGTCGTGAAAGATGACAAATAGCGGTCCTTTTCAAAGGTCTATTTCGATTTTCGGTTCCAATTTTAGTTTGGCCCTTTGAAATAAACGTGCATGCTGTTCGGGGAAGGGCCACCAACTTGTTCTTCTGGCCAGAAAGCCAGGACGGTATGCCCCATCCCGACAGGTGGGTGCGCCATGAACCCTTGCAGTGGTATCCGCCTCACAACAGGGATCACTGCATGGGCGAATACTTGTGGTGAATAAATCGCTTTGCATGCCAAGGGCGCTAAGACCTCGGGCAATACTTTTTATTCCCAGGTTGGTACCGCCCACAGTAATGGCCCTCGTTCGGAGTACACACCTTGGGAATTCACTTTGTGATGGAACTTTTAACGCACGTTTCCCCGTTGACAATTAAGATCGCTACCAGGTATCTACCAGGCGAGACGGGGGTGATTTTAAACGGGTGAAATTCATAATATTTTCCCAGAAAACCGAGGGGAAATTTGTAGATCTAAACGGGATTTCGAGGCTCCGGAACGGTCAGCTCTTGCTGCACACTGATGGCCGGTGGCAAACCGAAGCGGTGCTGGAAGCACGCAATTTGGTGAAATTCCTGTTCAGGTCTCAAAACATGAAACGCTGAATGAGGTCCGTGGACTTATTTTGCATCGTGACCTCATAATAGTGATGCGGAATTGTTGCGGAATCTTGGGGAAAGTGGCGTCACCAAGATTTGGCGCATTATCCGAAAGATTGGAGAGGGCAGCGTCGATACCAGCACTTTTATTCTCCATTTTGAGGGTGATGTTGCACCTAAGCAGGTGAAGGTCACATCGACCGTACATGCCTCCACCTGTGCACTGCCAAGGACGTGTGTGTGGCAAGGGGACACATGAGTGTGATAGGTGTACACCTCTCCCGATTTGTCCTAACTGCCAAGGGAGCCACTCTCCACAAACGAAGCAGTGCCCTGAGTACTGTAAAGAAGCTAAGATTCAAGAAATAAGGACTCTTGATATGCTTTCATGTCAAGAGGTGCCGTGCCAGAAAAGAAGACGCCGGTTATGCCAACTAAATCGGCGCAATCGGAGAAGATGTCCCCTTCTTCTCTGAAACTGTTGGCGAATATGTCTTCCCGGGCTAATGGAGGAAAGAAGAATCATAAAGGTAGTGGAGAGGAGGGAGACGGTGCGCCCCCAGCCCATGGGATCACAACTGAATCTGCTGGCCCTTCCGCTCTTCCGACCATTTAGGTTACGATATCCGGGAGAAGTCAAGCCCGTTTGTGTGGGGGAACTCCCTTATAGGAAGAAACATTTGCCAGTGGATACGAGAGAAACGGTTCAGCTCCTGTACATCTCTTACGGACTAGGCTGCTCACCCATCCGCTGGCCATCCCGTTCCCACTACCATCAGTGAAGCGACCATATTTAGCAAGGAAATGGCGTATGTGGGGAAGGGCGAACCCACTTCCTTGAATAGATGTAGGCGCCGGAGACGGACACCCAGTCTTCGGACAGGGAAAAAAGTCCTTCGGCGCCGCTCTCGCTCTTCTCCAACGGCGAGAAAGGTTACGACAGACTAGGACCGCGTGCCACGTAGGAGAGTGCCCCCTCTTTCATCTTCGTCTTCAGATGTAGAGATGAAAGTTTTATCTCCTCTCCTATCATCTCCATCTAGAGATGGGAATGTGTGGCAAACGGTCAAGCGTAAGTAGAATATCACTTCTACTTAAGTCCACACTATAGCACTATTAAAATTGAACTGTAGTAGCTATTCTTGACATATCGCTGAATTACTTCAACTAATACCTTCGTTTTCGGCAAATATTGTCTGTGTTCAGGAATCCAGGTTTCATCCTGGACATGAGACAACAATGCGTCACTTCAAACTCATGTCTAAGACAGAGTGGACGAAACTTTAGCTGCTGGTGGCGTCTGCACTCTCGTCCACTCTAGCGTCTTTAGTTTGAAGGTTTGCCGCTGCGTAATCAGTAATGGCAACGGTATGTAACGTGTATCTCCCACCGGATTCTCAATTGGATTACAACCAGCTGGTGGATCTAGTCTCTCAGCTTCCTCCTCCTTTTCTCCTTCTGGGAGACTTAAAAGCCCGCAGCACCATCTGGGGCTCCGCTACTCCTAGTGGTAGAGGGAGAGATTTTGAGAGGCTGATCAGGTGGCTGGACCTGTGTTTGTTGAACACAGGGGAACGTACGCACTTCTCTATTGCACACGGCACTTTTTCGATTGTCGACATCACCTTATGCAGTCGTGCGCTGGTTCCTCTGCTACTCTGGGGTGTGCACGACCACCTCTCTAATAGTGACCATTTCCCGATTATAGTACTCTTTCGAACCAGAGAGCCATCGAGTTACCAATTCGATTGCTTCTCCGTTGGGCCAACATTCACAGCACGTGCGGTACTTTGAACCCGTCGATGATCATACCATTCACATATTGAATGGTAATTTGGCCGCGGCAGAGGAAACAATACCTTCCTCATCCGGCAACTCCCGCCGGAAACTTGTCCCTTGGTGGACAGCCAAAATTGCACCAGCCATTAATGATGTCCAACGTGCTTTCAAATGCTATTGGTGGCAAAACACCATGGCCAACCTTATCACTTTCAACAGGATGCGTGCTGATTCGGCAGAGTAAGAAAAAAACGCGGGAAAAGTATGTGTCGTCCATGACGTCACATACTCCTTCATCTCTTGTGTGGACTAAGTTTCGTGTGATCTCCGGACTCCTGACATCCTTGACGATACCTGGACTCATCATCACCGACCATATTGCCATTGCCAACAGTATTGCCGATGTATCTTGCTCTGGGAGTTATGATCGTACATTTGTGTGTCTACATCGGGAAGCAGAGGCTAACCCCTTGTCCTATGCCACTGCTGCTTCAGAGTTCTACAATATACCATTCTCTGAAAGGGATCTGCGCAGTGCAGGAATACATCTCCTGGTACGGATAACATCCGTTATGAAATGTTGAAACATATGTGCAATGCCAGAATAAAGAAACTGTTGATCCTCTTCAATCGTATATGGACTCAAGGGGAGTTTCCATCTCATTGGCGTGTGGGGATCACGATACCGATTCCCAAGGCTGGAGAGGATCCCAAGCTTGTCAGCACCTATAGGCCCATTTGTCTGACAAATGGCCTATGTAAGCTGCTGGAGAAGATGGTTAACCCTTCAACTGGTAAGGTTCTTAGAGGAGAGAGGCCTCTTGCCCGAGAGCCAGTATGGATTTCGCTCTCATAGGACTACCCTGACCATGTGGTGCTTTTTGAGAGGCCATACAGGAGGCATTTTCCGAAAGGAGCTCCTCGTCATGGTTTCCTTCAATCTTGAAAAAGCGTATGACACCACACGGTGCTACGGAATCCGTTCCATCTTCACGAGTGGGGACTCCGTGGAAATCTACCAATCTTTATTGCAATTTTTATGTCCGTCGACTCTTTCGCGTAAGAGTTGTTAGGAAATTATCGCAAATGGTGTTGCTGAGGATTCTTTGCGGAATGTTACCTTGTTCGCTGTTGCCATCGCTGGTGTCACGGTAGTTCCACCGCTGTATGTACACGATTTGGCTCTACATTACAGCTCACGGAGTGTGTAAACTTCCAGGGGGTCCATTTTGCCAGCAAATTAACGCGACAGCACCATGTACGGCAACGTAAAGCAACGTGTCTCAGAAAGCTGAACATGATCAATTTCCTTAGGTGCACTACTTAGGGGTGCTGACAGTGCGGTGCTGCTATGGTATTACCAAGCCCTCGTCCTGACCCGGCTAGACTATGGTTTTGCGACATACAGTTCGTCAAGGCCGGCAACCTTCAAAATGCTGGACAGTATCCACCATAGTGGTGTTAGGCTGACTACCGGTGCTTTCCGAACCAGCCCGATTCCCAGCCTACTCGCTGAATCGGGTGTTCCACCTCTCGATTATAGACGCCAGCGTATGCTTTTAGAATTTGCTGCCAATTTGCGTCAAATGCCGCAACATCCGAGCTATCAAGCTCTCTTCAGTACCCAATGCCACCAGAGGTTCGCCAACCAGCCTCGCGCTTGTTCTCTTATGAATTTTGAATTTCTGGTTTTCCGTAATTCTTGTTCATTATTATAATTATTAGTTTTTTTTTTAATATTCGGTCGATTCATATTTAAGTGTCCTCCTTTTAGTTCTTAAGTTTATTCCAAATTTGTATACTTCAATCTTTCTTGAGAGAAGATGATGACCTCGTAGTTCCACCCCTTAAGACCTCAATAACTAACTAATTGATCCAGAAGAGTAAGTGCTATTAACTTCTGTGGAGAATATTGAATGCTAGTACAATCTTCCACAGATCGGCGAACATCCGAACACGAGATAAATATGGAGCCACACATGATAAAATGAAGAAACAAATATTAACTCATAGGGGAACGACGCCAAACATATGCACAACAAGTGGAGCACGACATAAAAGAAGACGCGATTTGAAGGAACACATGATAATTCCTGGTATTCCTGAGCCAAATTCTTGTGGTACATGCGGAGCACACTTCAAAATAAAAAGTAGTTTGAATAGACACATGTTAATCCATAGTGGTCTAAAGCCATATTCATGTGGCACATGCGGCACGAACTTTACTGAGAGAGGAAATTTGATAAGACACATGATAATTCATACTGGTCTTAGAGCATACTCCTGTGGTACATGCGGAGCAAACTTCAGTAGCAAAGCTCATTTGAATAGACACATGTCTATCCATAGTGGTCTAAAGCCATATTCCTGTGGAACATGCGGCGTGAACTTTGCTGGCAAAGGAGGTTTGAAACAACACATGATGATTCATAGTGGTCTCAAGCCATATTCCTGCGGTACATGCAAAGCACAATTCACTAGAAAAGAAAGTGTGAAACATCACATGGCAATTCATAGTGATCTAAAGCCATATTCCTGTGGTACATGCGGTACGAAATTTACTGAGAAGGGAAGCTTGAATAAACACATTATGATTCATAGTGGCGTTAAGCCTTATTCCTGTGGTACATGCGGAGCAAACTTCAGTAGAAAAGATCATTTGGAAACACACTTATTAATCCATAGCGGTCAGAAATATTCCTGTGATACATGCGAAGCAAAGTTCCTTCGAAAAAGCAGTTTGAATCGACATATGTTAATCCATATTGGTCTAAAGCCATATTCCGGTGGTAAGTCGGGAGTAAACTATTCTTAGAAAGGAAATTTGATCTAACACATGATAATCCTCAGTAGTCTTAAGCCACATTCCCGTGGTACTGTCCCCGATAATCCGGATAGTAGGCTCTCAGATATCCGCCCCCTCAATCGGATTGCCAATAATCAATCGCACCGGCACAGCTACATCAATGAAAATGGCACTGACAGATACTACCGAGATTAGAGCACTGTAGTTAACGAGAAATTATTGTGGAACACACCAAAATATACGGGGGTTCATACTTACCTTTTACTTACCTATTCAAATTAATCTCGGGTTTGGGTTGCCAACTGGATCACTTAAAGTATGCCCACACAATAACCTCCACCACGATATTTAAAATGAACCAAGACGACAACAAGAAACTTTAAACTGTACAATAATTTATTTCACATAAAGGAATAATTTAACAAAAATAGAACAACAAAATAAACGTGGCAATCAGAAGCCATTGTCAATGTAATCATGTCCTCCTGTAGGACTTGTAGACTTTGCATACAAAATTTCAGCTTCCTAGCTCAAAAGAACGTGACAATAATAATACACTTGGAATGGATAAGGAAATTGGGACGAGACATATAGCAATTGTTTTTCTTTTAATAAACATCACACTTTATTTATAACTGCAAGCCTGCTATGAAGACGACCTTGGCCTCTATCATCCAGTTGTCAGGCCAGCTGCGATGCACCCTACACCACGTCGCATGCTCGCATCGTCAAATGGACTCACCTGTCCAGCCAACGTTAGCATGTGCTAGTTACATCAGAGCCTAGCTCCTTTTCAAAACACTTTAAATGTTCACGTCTCAGCCCAAATATTACCACGCAAATCTTTTAAATGCTCCATTCACATATCCATGGATTACTCTAATAATCCTAAAACTTGTTTAATTATAATATCCAAATGTTTATCTAGCGTTGTTTAGAGTATAATAACATTTTAAATTGTTTATAACAAATTGTTCATTAATTATTTATAACAATTATTAATTGTT
Source organism: Meconema thalassinum (assembly GCA_946902985.2). Classification (NCBI taxonomy): domain Eukaryota; kingdom Metazoa; phylum Arthropoda; class Insecta; order Orthoptera; family Tettigoniidae; genus Meconema; species Meconema thalassinum. The sequence continues at coordinate 213,009,580 of OX336400.1, read as the reverse complement.
TATAACATTGTCAAACGACAATTGAAAAATTTATACACGCCTCTATTAATTCCTTTCGTTTTAAATTATTATTAAAGATATTTACATAATTATTTACAATATTTATATTATTTATTTTAGAAATACATTAAACCACACGTTTATCCGGTTGATAATTACTTAAATCGTGGTGATATAATCGACCAATGAAGGTTAGTTATATTTAAATTTTAGATTCAGGTTTAATAAGGTTTAATAATTATTATTATTTGTGACGGTAACCTCCATTCAAAATCGTTATCTCAAATTATTTAAACATTCTTGTTAATTTTAACAGTAACTTCACATGATTAATTTTCAAAGGACCTGGACAATACACTCAGCGGAAAAATACCTCGCTCCAAACGCACAAAATTGCACAAATAGGCCCATAATTCATCATATATCTCAATATATATGGCATACAAAATCTTCCACATACAAAAACCTCCACTTATAAATTCATTAACTTCATTAATTACTGTGGGAACCTCCTTCACTTATTACAGGGCATTATTCATCAGCGACTTTTACACGTCCACTGAACTAACGATTATACATCCATAGTTCCTCTTTAAAAATTCTTATATTCATTAATTGTATCATAACTGTTATTATATTTAACCTTCGTGGGTTTCATTCATGAATCGATATGAAGTAAAAATTTGCCAATCACAAATAAATTTAATAGCAAATACGATTAGACACGCCTCCCTGGTCTATCAAAATTGAGATTAACATCATCAAAGTATCGTAGTATAAAAATACTATCTTCAAGTCAAAGTTTCATCTAAACTGCATAAATAATCGAATAGAATACAATTAGATTGTGGAATGCAAACATTATTGTTCCAATCTAGAATTGAGAAAAACTCCTATCAAATGTTCATTATTATAGTGTACTCAATAAATTGTAATCAAAGTTCATATTTCATAAAATTGTCTATAATGCAATGGTAATTCAAAACTGACAATAAATGTCTATGTTGCAATCATGTTCATAAAACGACTGGTATTTCCAAGATCGTCGATACAGTAATAGATTTTAACGCTCTAAAATCTTTTAATTATTCTTCTTTCTTGAGGATGACAGAAAATTGGTCAAAGTAATTTACTGGATAGAATTACTTTAATAAAATGACACGCTGTCTGAATTCAAATCTGCCATAGAAAATCGTTAACTTTACAGTCAAATCGTGACTACAAAAAATATGCAAATTACTGAAAGAATATATAATATCAGTCTCAACTGATCCAAAAATTATTTAAATATGCCAATGACATAACAATGTCTCAATAAATCGTAGAAAAAGGCATAAATCATCAAAGTGTACTGATTACAAATATATCAAGCAAGAATATGGGGCACAATATATGGGACAGAAAATATGGGAAAAATGGTTGCTCGGATATCGCTAAATGGCTCAAATAAAACAAGAAACGTTCACGACTACCTTATCTGTTGATTGAAGTTCTAGAGGAAAATTTCCAAAGAAGACTGCTGATGGTTCCATTTCACCAGCGTAAAGATGTGCTCCGACCTCGAACCTGGAACCAGCGCCCTCGGAGAATAGAACTGCTTCCTCCTCCGGAAATTGCACTGCTCCGTGTATACGATAGACATCCTTCTGGCAAAACTCTTCTTTGTGAGCCGGGTCCACCCTGGCCTCTCTTGATAATTCCCTGAAGTTCTGGTAGAAATTCGCCATGAAGTTTATTGCAATTATTTCCGCAGAAATATTCATAATTGTAGCGTATGAAAATATTTCCACTGCCATTTGATATTATTCAGCGATGGATTACGACGCATGAGTGTAGTTGGATGTTCACTACATGCTCGCTTTTGTAGAAAGACGATTAGCGAAGTTCCATGCTGCTATTTCACTCCATTTATGTATGTCCCAATTGCATTAAAGGTTTAGCCTTCCATCTCCACTTCTGTTATAATCATAGTTGAAAGAACTGCCATATTATATTGTTCCATTCTATAATGTAGCGTTGTATCACCAAATGCAATTTGTAGTATCACGGTTGCAATACCCGCGTCAGCCGTAGCGTAGAATGTGATATTATAAAAGTGCTTCTCAGGTGGCGAGAAAATCACTTTTGTTGGCAGTCTTAAAATGCCAATATCTTCCAAATTATAATCGTGAAAATGTTCAACTTTACTACACACTTTAATACTGTAATGCACAATAGATTTAGCTTAAAGGCAGTCGCTAACTCTTGATATATTATCTGGTAGACTCGTTTACGAGTGCGTTTCAACTTCGCCTAGTTTCAATCACCGTAAAATGGAACTGCTGCACTGCTCCGTGCTCGTTCGATGCGGTGGGCTTTACCACACGCGCTAAAGAGGACTTGCTTCACTGAATCACTCGAAGTCTGACAATATGATAATCAGAAAAACCACTATAAGACACGAGAAAATGAGATATGAGAGCTCCTCTCTCCTGTGCAAGACCTTTTATCAACTTCTTAAGGGGCGTATCCATCCCTTCCATAGCTTGTTCCTCCGTCATTGCTAGAAGTTTTAACTTTGGCTATACTTGACGGATTTTCAAATTTCAAAAACTCAAAATTAATTTCTTCAAAATTCCAAATCAATGCCATAACTGAAAATGGATTTCCACAATTCTGCATGCCAAAAGTAATTAAATATGATAGTTTCAGTAATCTCCGTCTCCCTCCAAACTATCATTCATTGGTTCGAGCCTTTTCTCCAATAGCGTAACTTCTTCCTTAGCACAATTCTTTGTTTCCCTGCGACTGCGTCGTAAATCTCAGATCTTTCTCGAACAAAATCATGACGTCACCAAGAATCTCCGCTCAACCAGCCTACTTGCATAAAGTCTGCGTCATCCGTGCCTACGTCATGAATATCCACGTCACAACTATGACAGCCATAACTTTCTTCATATTTGCCAATACAGCCAACGTGGTCTCAATATAATTCAATTTACGGGGGCATTCTCCCTTCACCACGTTTTAAAAACAGTTGCAAATTGTTTTTAAACTCTGTGTTATAAATATCTCAATTCACTTGAACACGAAATTGAATTATTATTGGCTTACTCTTGTATGATATTTCCTCTATGTTCCTTAATCATAAGTCTCTTCTTCTCTGGGTTGTGTGTGGCTAATGTATTCTCTCCTCTCTACGTTCTCTTCTGTCCTGAATTCTTGTTTTCCAAATTCTGCTGGCTTGTAGAAGGACCAGGATCGATCACTACATCCTGTCGTTTCTTTTGGTTTTCAGCTTCCTTCTCTCGTAATTCCTTCAGATACTGTTGACTTTCTTTCTCTCTTTCTTGATACTTGTCGGGTGTCATAATCTGACCTTGAGAATTCTGATTTCGATTCTGGTTATTTCTATTGTAGTTCCTATTGTAGCCCTGGTTATTGTAGTATCTACCTCTTCCATTATTATAATTCCCTCTATTATTGTTCCAGCCTCGTCTCTGCTGATATGGACGGTAACCTTGTGATCTGTTGCGAAAATAATTATTTTTATGAGGACCTACATTTTCAGTTTTTTCTTCCTCAGCAGGCTTATCAGTTTGCTGAACTTGATCCATATAGACTGTATTAATGTCTTTGAATTCGTGCCTCTGACCTTTTTGAACCACATTTGGCATCGGACTCGTGTAGTCAAGCCTTCTCAATAATTCGTCCATACTGGTCAAATCCCTGATATTTGACGATATAATCAGCCTTCTTACCTCCACAGGCAGCATACGTGAAATCGCATCTATCAACTGCTCTGTCGACAATGGGGGTTGCAAAAATCTCAAGCGCGATAACTGGCTCGTGAAGAAATCAGCGTACCGTGTTGGAAGAGTACCTGAATACTTCCTCGAGTATACCTCAGCTCTTAATGAATTCTGTGCTTCTATGGACCAGAATTGTTTTATCAGTGCCTCTGAAAATTCGTCGAAATTACTGAAAGTGTACCGAAATGCTCTGAACCATTCAAGGGGTCCTCCAGCTAGAAATCTTTCTACTATTCTCATCTCTCTTTCTCTGGGAATGTGAGCTTCAATGAAATAGTCTTTCAGGTTCCTGATATATTCTATCGGTGTTAGACTATCAGTATTACTAAACTTTTGAGGTTTGTCCTCGAAGTTTCGGATGACTGTCACATTTCTCGGATATGAATCCATGTAATTCTTCCCACTATCTCGATATTTCCATTCAGGTTCAATATTCCTATCCTCTTCTTCTTCGCGAAATCTGGATATACGTTCCTCAGGACTAATATCTCTCTCTTCTGTATCGAGGTTACATCTTCTGACGTAATTCCTATTGTCTTCACAAGTTAATCCTTCTGGATCCTTATCTGTGATTTCCGTGATGACTTTCCTAATCAACTCTTCTTTATAGGTTTCCATCATGCTAGCTTCTCCTAGTTTCAAATTCTGAAGTTTGCTCGTAGTTTCATTGACATCAGAGACAACCTTATGAATTTGTTCCTCTAACGCGGTTTTTAATGCTTGCACGTCCTGACCTATTTGAGTTCTATCCTCTACCTGCTTTTCGGATAGCGAATCCATCCTTATACTCAAATCCTTTCTAATTTGAACTACTTCATTATTGATATCAGTAGAGAGGCTGTGGGGGTTCTGCTTCAAATACCGTTATTTATGCAAATGAGGGGGGCGTGGCAAGGTCAATGACCTTGAGGTAGGTCATGGTCAATGACCTTGAGGTAGGTCATTGACCCCCAAGGTCGCCGGGACCCCGGAAGGTAAACAAACCTTGGAGGGTCCAGGAACCGGTTTGAGGAGGTGTGGGTGGAGGGGAGGGGTGGGGGGAGGGGGGAGGGGGAGGGAAGGGTGGGGTGGGGGACGAGGGGGGGGGGGAAGGATGGAAGAGGCTCTGCACGAGACCCTCCTCGACCCAGTCTCTCTCTTGGACTGAGCGCCTTCTCTGATATTATCCTGGGCTATATAGCTTTGCTTTGAGCCCGATGAGATCCGAGTGTTGCCGAAGGTTTCCGAATCTTTGTCGGTGAATGAATCGTCAGATTTGAACGGTCAACTGGTGTGTGTGTGACGTCACAGCAGATTACGGGATGTGAGGTAGGTCATGGACGGGAGTGTTTTGAATGGAAAACATGAATGGCGGTGGATGGAGGTGGTTGTTGAACCCTGACGTGGTAGGTTGGTTAGGTGTGAATGGGTCTGAGAGACAAACAAGATGGGGTTGAAAGCGCTCAATGATAAACAAACATCAATGGTATCTGGAGTAGTGAATGGAATTGAGAGAGAGAGAGAGAGGGGGAATAAACTGGTTGTTGAATGTGCTCAATGGTAAACAAACGTCAATGAATCTGGAGTAGTATTTCCTGTAAATGGTAGGGTGGGGGTAGGATACAAATCGCATAGCATGTTGAGTCGGCCAGCTCGACATGAAATAAAAACAAGAAGGTGTACACCAGATCTGATTTATTAATCCATGAATTATATGTAACATTAAAACCTAGCCACTTAACAAAAAGTTTATTGCCACGTTTTTGTACAATTTTTTCAACAAGATAATGCTTGGGATATTGCGTCCTTTGCAGTTCCTCCATGTAGAATCCTCCTTGGATTGGCTGCTTGTTGAGGTCATCAAGTAAATAAACAACTGGATTAGAAAGTTTTACCTTGCGAATACGAAATATTTCTGTGCTCCAGTTTGGTGTGTATCCTTTGGCGAAGATTGTTTTATGTTTACTGATGCGCACATAATCACCAATACGTAATTGATGACGTCGTGGATCTACTGTTTTGATTTTGTGTTGAATGCGATCCAATTGCGCAATGTTCTTGGTTACAAGGCGTGGTTTCATTTTGATGGTTCTATGTTTAGTGTTGTTGTAACGTGTCACCAGGTCGCCTACAAGTTCAAGCCAGCGATAGGATCCTCTTGCTGTAAATTGTTCCCACATGCGCGTCTTGAGTGTGCGGTTGAAACGTTCTACAACACTTGCCTTTAGATTGCTAAAAGTGGAATAGTGATGGATGTCAAGTGATTTGAGATAAGCGGAAAAAGTCTTGTTGAAAAATTCTTTGCCTTGATCTGTTTGAAGCAAACGAGGTTGTCGTCTTGACCGCTGAACGATGGTCTTGAATGCAGCGGTGACCAGTTGTGCAGATTTATTCCGAACAGGTTCAACAAAGGCCATTTTGGAATAAACGTCGATGACGGTGAGCAGATAGTTGACGCCGTTGTTAGCTTTGGCATAGGGAATCATTTCAACCAGATCAGCTTGCCAAAGATCGTCAACGCCCCGTGTGATGACATGACGACGATGGTAGAGACGACGAGCTGGTCTATGCAACTCGCGAGCAATGCCAGCCTTAACAGGCGAGGGTGTATGAACACGTTGACTCATTAGACAATAATGCCAGCATGACGAAGCTCCTCTTCTATTTCTAAAACTTCCGCCTCGTGTCCGGTATGACCAGCCTGTTCTGATGCACGCAACAGTTGCAGACGTTTAACCAACTTATTTGGATTGTTCCAATAGGCGAAATCGATGAATGGTTTCAAAGTATTAAACGTGATACCGGACGCTGAATTTGCACGGCGAACACTTGCATAGGTGGGAAACAATTTTGATATGATGGTTTTATATTTGAAGCTCTTATTAGCATTTACTGCTTCAGAACGTTTATAATTACGTCTAAAACCATTTGTAGCCATCAAGATGTATTTATACTTTTCAAGATCTTCTTTATCATAGTCCTCGGTAGAAGGTGTACGTGAAAATAAAAGTTCTAAAAGACCTGGCGTCAATTTATAACGAACTGTTTTAACAATCAAAACATTGTCACTTATCTTGATTGGTGAATCGCCAATTCGAAATCTATTGTTTTCATAGCGAACACCATAGGTAGTATCAGTTTTCTTAGTAAAAAGATCTTCAAGGAAGGGAGTAACCAACGCACCATAATTTTGTAGTAAAATGGATTTTAACCGCACATATTGTTCGGGCGTATTTAATATTTATTTAAGAGTAGGCTGCTTTTCTTTGGCTCTAGTGGGTGTTTCAGCAATTATTGATGTTTTCAAAAACTGGGGCAGCGGTGATTCTTTGGAGCTAGAAGACGGAAGCAATGGAGAAAAAACATCCTCAGGTTCTTCATCATTTTCTTCCTCCTCTTCAATTGTTTGTGTTTCTTTTGAGCGTGTACTAGGTTTTGATGTTCCTTTCAACACAGCTTCCAGAGGTGACTTCAAATGTTTTTCGACAAACAGTTCACTGTCGGCATGTGCACGTTTTAGATAGCGAAACTTTTGTCGAATGCTATTTCGTGCACGGATTATGTGCTTTTTTAATTGACTCCCTGTTGTCGCCATGACATCTGGACTAATGATGTTCAGAAAAGCAATGCAGCTACTTAAATACGAATGAAATGATCAAATCCCATGCGGTAGCGTCCATTGTTGATGTTGCTCTGCTTATCAATAACAAGACAACTGTGGTGATGAGCGTTCCAACACATGGCACACAACTGTGTAAAGGCTTGAAAGGTCATGTCTGGGTTCACGTGATCATCGTAGACGTGATGCATGTTGCGCTCATCCTGTCGGAAGAGAACAATCACGTTGGCATTGTCACGAATTAACTGTTTTGGTATTCGCGAATAGGTTTGAGCGAGATAAAAACAATCAATATATTTATGACGTCCCATGCTAAAGTAAGCCTGAATAATACCCTGTCGTTCTGTGGCCACATCGTCAAAAATCATAAGCGAATGGGGGCGAACATTGTCTGGAGAAATGACATCTTCGTGTGCTGCGAATGTGAAGTAGCCCATGTTGCGCAGACCTGACATGACCTGTTCCAAGAACACATACAGCGGTTGATACAGCGATTTGGCAAAAATATAGATATTTTGAAAGCGCACTCCGTTTAAGGAGGTGATGAGGGTAAGCAGAAGATTGGTTTTTCCACATCCCGACGGGCCGGCGATGAGACAGCGAATGGAGGATGGGAAGAGTGATCCATGACGTTGTTCGGACGATGTTGAGAAGAGGTGTGAAACCAAGTCTCCCACCGGAAGTGAATGTTGTTGCTTAATAATCTGCATATCAACTAAATGTGAAAGGGGAAGAGCTGGTCTCTATATACATGAGGCAAACGGGTGTTTCAGTTCCAGTGTAACCATGGACGCCTTTGGAAGAACTCTCAAAACAAATGAACGATTTGCTTTGACAAACGATCCAAAACATGATACAGATCCGGCTACTAAACGATATGTCGATGCTAATGTATTGTCACGCACTACAGATGGCAATTACGACTTTAATAGAAAGCGATTGACCAATATAACAGAACCCGTATTACCCTCGGACGCATGTTCAAAAAAGTATGTAGATTATTACCGATTACGACGTATCAAAGGAGATTATGAGGCTCAGAATAAACGTATTACGGGCGTTGCAGATCCTGTGAACGATCAAGATGTGTGCACCAAAGCCTATGTGTTAACCAATGCTGTGGTGTTAACAGAAGCAAAGGACTATGACGTACACCAACGTCGAATCACTCAGCTGGCTCTTCCAACAAACAACACGGACGCTGCTCGAAAGGACTATGTAGATAACAAGGTGAAACAGGTGCTCAGTATTGTGCCCACCCTAACTGTAAAGGGCTATACAGCAAATAATGCACGCCTTGTGCATGTGGCCGATCCTGAAGATGATCAAGATGTTTGTACAAAACGGTTTTTAAACTCTGAAATGGAAAAGGTGTGGGAAATTAAGGAGAACGCTCTACAGATGAAGCGAAGACGAATAGCCGAAGTTGCTGATCCTGTGCAACCTCACGACGTGACGACCAAACGATTTTTGGAACAACGGTTATCGCTTTTTATTAAATCAATACCCTCTATATTTCTGCTTCACATTGTAAACCAACAACCGGTAAAAGATCCCAATAACCTCGCCTACATACTACGTTCGGGGTATGACAATTACCGTTTAATGTATGATGGTGCCATTCGTGTAATTGAGTATGCACCAGATTTGAAACATTTAGAGGTACGATTAAACGGTAGTGTTCAACCACTTATTGATCAACCGGTGAAAGCCGGAGACAAATTATTCTTTCACTTGAAACTCTCGTCTGAAGAAAAAGAGGCGGGGAAAACGATGAACGATTTTCCTCTGTATATAGAACTTGAATATACAGCCACCATTGAATAAATAACTACAGGTTCCCTTCCTGAGGAGCGTTAGTTGTGTTCTATACTTTGCGGTGTGAGGTTGTCTTGTTCTTTGGTCGCGATGGTGAAACAGAGATATGTGGTGAAGAAGAGGAAGAAGTTGTCAAGAAGGGGAGGCTTTAAAGCTATTCTTCATGCGGCACGTCAAGCTTCGCGCGGAGAAACAAATAGTGAGTTGGCTATTAAGAAAGCACTCCGAGCAGCACGATTGCATGCGAATCCCAAAAGTAAACTACGTTTTAGAAAACGTGCCCGAGTTATTCCTGTGCCGAAACGTGGTGGATTTTTACCTGCACTGTTTGCTGGACTAGCAGCCCTGGGTTCACTTCTTGGAGGAGCAAGTGCGGTAGCACGAACGGTGAAAGCTGTTGAGGAGGCGAAGCAACAGTTGAAGGAAAGTGAAAGGCATAATAAAACTATGGAGGCCATAGCACTGCGCGGTAAAGGTGTGAACATGAAGCTAGCACCCTACAAGAAAGGACTCGGCATTTACATGTCGGCAAAAAACGGTTAATCGATGCACTGCCACGACGAGCCATGACGCATGAGGAAGTTATAAGATATGCAAAACAGCTTAAGATCTCCCACTTTCGAGGCGTGTTTATGCGCAACCAACTACCGTCTCGACCACGGAGCCATGAAAGTGCAGTTGTCAATTTGGATGACAGTCATGGACCGGGAACGCATTATGTGGCCTACATAAAGCATGGGCGAACCGTGTGGTACTTTGACAGTTTTGGAAATCTTCCTCCTCCGACAGAGCTTGTTCGCTATTTTGGAAGCAGTGCAACAATACACTATAATGTGAAACGAGTGCAAAATTTTAACACGCAACAGTGCGGTCGTCTATGTTTGACTTTTCTATATAAGACCGAGCACGGCGGATGACGTGGTCATTATGACAACAGAAAGTAGAACGTTTACAGTGCACGGACAAGGTGCGGAAGTAACTGTTGACTTTTATCCTCCTATTGAATTGGGACGACGACCCTACGTGCTGGGACTTGTTTCGTTTGAAGGCTATAATAGAATCTGCAACATAATTGAAGACGTCAATGATAAGTTCTACTACGATGACTATGTGTTAACTCTACCGTCTGGCAGCTACACCGTAGATGATATTCACGATCACATCTACACAACTCTCACCAAAGAATTTAGTCTAAAAGCATTTCTGGACGGGACACGCAAGTTTGAACTCATAGCCAACAACGTGACACATCGCTGCAGTATTCTTTCTTCTTTTAGGATTGATTTTAAATCTCAACCAGATTCGATTGGGTCATTGTTAGGCTATTCACCACAAGTGTTAGTACCGAACGTGATACACAAGTCTGACCAACCGGTGAAAATAATTGAAGATCATCACGTATCTGTCACGTGTAATATTATTACAGACGTCTACACCAATCAAGATCCCTCGCATTCGCTTTATGATTTTATTGTTACTTCACCTGGTGGTTATATCATCCGCGAAAACCCGTCGGTGGTGCTCTATCATCCTGTGAGTGTGACCAACATCAGGAATATTACCTTAAGACTGGTGAATAGAAACCAACGTCTCATCCGATTAGACCCTCATACACCTGTGACCTACAAACTGTATTTGAAACCAGCATGAAACAAGTGTATAAAGCGGCAACGCTGTCAAGAGCAGGTGTTAGTTGTGCTCAACGCGTGTACAGGTTAACACGTGTCAACAAGCAGATCCTACAACAACTTGGTTACATCTTACGTCATGAATTCGATTCTAGACGTGACAAACCCTGTCGAAGTTCAGGAGGGTATTGTAAGAATTGAACACCATTCCTACCAACCGTATACTCAGGGACTAAATAATAATGATGAGATTCGAATTACTATTAACCAACAAGATATCTACACGCTTCCACATGAAAGTTACATCCAGATTGAAGGGCAACTCACCAAATTGGATGGTACCATTCCAACAACGTCAAAGTTGGCCAACAATGCTTTGGCATTTTTGTTTTCTGAGGTTCGCTACGTGATCAACGGTATTGAAGTGGATACTACTCGAAATGTTGGCATAACAAGTGTCATGAAACTTTATCCCTCGTACGGAAGCGAAGAGAGTAAAGCTTTTTGTATGGCTGGTTGGTGTCCCAACTCAACCAACGACTGGATGATTAACGATGATGGTACATTTACTGGACATTTACCTCTAAAATTAATACTAGGCTTTGCAGAGGATCATAAGCGCATTGTTGTGAACGCAAGACAGGATCTGATTCTTGTACGAGACAGGAGTGATTATAATGCGCTAAAGGGAGCTGATACAGCGCCAATAGATACAAAAATTCTACTGCAACGAATTCTATGGAAAGTACCGCACGTTACTCTATCAGATCAGAAAAAATTGAGTCTGCTCAAGATTGTGGAGAAGGATACAGCTTTACCCATTCAATTTAGAAGCTGGGAGCTGCATGAATACCCGGTATTACCACTCTCCGATACACATACTTGGTCTATAAAAACCTCACGGTATACAGAGCGGCCACTCTACGTCCTGGTTGGATTTCAAACAGATCGCAAATATCAACAGAATAAAGATGCATCAAAATTTGACCACATCCAATTACGAAATATACGACTTTTTTTGAACGGAGTTACCTTTCCCTATGAGGGAATGGATTTAAACTTTAACAAGAACAAATATGGTAAGCTCTATGACATGTTTGTAAACTTTCAGTCTTCCTATTATCAGAAAGAGGCATGTCCGCTATTATCACCACAAGACTTCAAGTCCAAGGCGCCTCTGGTGGTGATGGACTGTTCGTATTTGGAGGAGTCGATGAAGGAAACAACAATTGATATCAGACTAGAATTTGAAACATCTACAGTTATTCCAGAAAAAACAACAGGCTATTGCCTTATTGTTCACGAGGCGCAAGTGTTTTATCAACCGCTGTCCAATATGGTGACCAGAGTATAAATAGCATGTCTTCCTGTATTGCCCTTCACAGTCATGGAAAGCTACGATGAAGTCACAACCCCCTCTGCGAGGTGGGTCTGCAAATGTGAAAGTGATTCACCAGGTTCAGATGAAAATTCAAGGTTTACCATTTATCGCGCCCTAGTGAGTGAAGCTATAACTGCCTATCACAAGAATCATACTGTGCTTAGAATGCCGCCGCATCTGGTTCACTATTTACCAGATGGATTCATGTCTACGTTTGGTATTCATGGCAGGGGCTACAACAACAAGCCCATCGCTAATCAAACAAATAATGTGGACGATGGCGTTGCCAAAGCTTCATCTTGTCATGTTGGAGAGCGGGTAGATTGTATGGACTGCAAATGCGATCGTTGCTCAACAAGTCGAGACGCTGATGCAGCATTTGAGATTTATCGCACCCTGGTGAGTTTAGCAATACGCGCCTACCATAAAGCACAATTTCTTCGTGAAATGCCGCAGCATCTGATTGCCTATTTACCAGCTGGATTTCTGACCGCATACGGTGCACACGACATTGACCTTAATTGGGATAAGCTACCATTACACCTCCGTATGTCGGCGGATGTTGCAGCCTGCCGTCCTTGTCGTAGACACTTTATGCATCGAGGAGATTCTCACTGTGATTGGGATGGTCCAAATCCTATGATAAAAAATTGTAAGCGATGTACTGATAACTTTATGAATAAAATTGTGTAATTGATTCTTTGTGTGTATATTATTTTCCCGCTCCTATCCAATCAGTTAGTTGTTAAGAAGCAGCGGTGGTGGAAGGTGTGATATCCGTCGCCATGCCGAAAACATTGATTGTCGACGTGCAGGGTTTCAAGGTGAACGGAAACAAGTTTGTATTTAAAGAAGTAGGAATTATTGACTGCACAACCATGTGGGCACCAAGAGTAACCAGTTTTGTCTTTGAACCACCGTTTCCATTGCATTTGCAGTCAGACGAGGACAGAAGACAAACAGAGTGGTTGCAACGCAATTTGGGACTAGTCTGGAAAGAAGGCGACATTCCTTACCAGCATCTATCACTTGTTCTGAAAGCTCACTTGTTTGGTGCTGACCTTGTATTTGTAAAGGGAAGTGAAAAAAAGGAATGGTTGCGTCAGTATGTTAATTCAACATGTCAACTTGTTGACCTTCATGATCTGGGATGTCCTGCACTGTACAACCTGTCCGTGCCTGATGAACCTCTACAAAATAAAACACTTCAAAATGTTTGGAAGCTTTTTGATTGGCTAGCTCGCAGAGCATGTCAAAACTTGCATGTTGAGTGCAAAGCGTTGTAACGTCAGCTTCAGTGTGAGACATACCAGTGATCAGTGTGGACGTGTAGTAATATGGCAGCAATTGAAGGTTTGGACTCAAACCCCACAGAGCGAGCTATTGTCAAGTTTTTTGCCTGTAAAAAAAAGCTTGACAGTTTCACAGATGAGGAATTGAACGCTTTGCCCAAGGCGTTCCTTTTTTATGTTGCTTCAAACGCGGTGAAAAATATTTGGCACAGTGTACCTAGTGAATGGAGCAGAGATCCTGGTCTGCGTGAACTACAACCATGCACTGACTTTAGTCATCACCAGCAAGTGTCTATTACTAAAATGCCATCCATTAGACAGTGTGGAACGTGTCAGCTCATCAAATTGTACCACGGCCATACAAATATACCGTCCTGTAAAGACTTTGCTTCATCATTCCATGGTTGCGATGAAGAAGAGACAGCAGCGGCAGTATCGCCAGCACCAAAAAGTAAGACAACGCTTGAAAAAGATATGCCAGACCTTTGCTGGTCATGGTCTAGTTAACAAGGCCATTGATCTACTTCCCATTGAACTGCATATTCCTGGCTATCAATTTTGTGGACCTGGAACTAAACTAAGCCAACGTCTAGCACAAGGGAACTCTGGAATCAACATATTGGATGCAGCGTGTAGAGATCATGACATTGCTTACAACAACAAGAATATAGAAGTACGTCGAGTTGCAGACCGCATTCTTCTAAGAAAGGCCATGCAGCGTGTGATGTCATCTATTGCTTCTATTGGTGAGAAGATTGCAGCCTTGATTGTAGCAGGAGCGATGAAGTCAAAGCTATTGATTGGTGGTGGATTAGTGAGGAAAAGGACAAAGTAATAAACATGAATCAAATATTGTGAAGTATTTATTTGAGAGTCAGTCCACCAGTTCATAGTATACACAAAATATGGTTTAGTTTTCTTCTTGTAAAAAACATACAATTTTAATAAAAAGAATTGAAAATGAAAGTGTGTTCTTTTTTTTTTTTTTTTACTAGGTGTGGAAATGTCCATAAGGCAAGCTATTTACACCATCCCACAGACGTTTATTGTCATATGCTGTCAGCGACGTTTTATTTTGATTTACTGTAAAAATATTATGGTTCTTTGAAAGAATGCGTGTTTGCTGGTATAAGCGAGAGGTGTTTGCGTAGAGTACACATCGATATTCCTCAACATTGAGGAATTGTGTGACGCTACGAAGAACACCCTTCGCTTTGCATTGACCTTTATTCTTTTGTGTTGAAAATGCGTACATTTTCGGCGCCAAAGCCACAAACTCTGTCATAACATCACCGGCGCACTCATCCTTAAATAGACCTATTTTTTTTTTATTCATGGGAATTATGCCAAACATATTGTTAACCTCATAGTTTGAGGTATCAAAGTAATTTGGATGTTCTCTCATCACTGAGTAAACATCTATCTTATTGGTTTGATAAATAAGACTGTCTGTATCCATATACAGTAATTTTACATCTCCAAACTTTTGTTTGGCAAACTCATAATGAAATTGATACATTACAAATTTTGAAAAGTCAAGTATTACCATTCCCAAGTAAATTGGTTTGTTATACATGATTTCTGTCTTTGACAATTCAATGGTTACTAAATCAGTTTCAATAACTCGTACAGAATGGAAATTAGGCATAGCTATATATTTTCGTGCGCCATATCGACCGTCCCAGTGGTTTACCAAATGAATAATTCTATGCTTTCGAATATTTTCCATTGATTTACCGTAGCACGCATTGTTCATTAATTTATAAAAAATTGATTCAAATGTGGTCTTGGCGTGCTGCCGATGATGAGTATTCAATTGCATGTACGGTTGTAACCATGGTTTTTGGTCAAAGCAAATAATGCGGTGAATGGATTGCAGTTTCAAACCATGTTTCAAACATTGCATTAAATTTTCAATGTGTATGACGTACCGATTTTTTGAATTTAACGTTGCCAGCAACTTTTTATTGTTGGAACGTGAACTGGGAGGTTGTAATTTTTCAACACAAAATGGTAGATCAGAATGATCATTGTGTATCTCACAGGGATATAATAAGTCGACCTCTAGAACGTAGCCACGCGTGTCATTGCTCAACACATCTTTTAAATTAAAATTTGAAACTTCATCTGAAGTCAACCATCGAAAATTTTGATATGGAAGAGGTTTTTCCATAGCATATCCGTATAAATTGTTACAATCTAGGTAGGTGAGGTATGTTGTAGGTTGGTTTGGTTTGTATGTATCCATATATGGATTATTTGCTTTGGCGTGCTTTTGCACAAGCGAAACAAGACCACCACGTATTCCACGTTCAAAAAAGAGTAACATGTCGATGTCTGTTAATAGTTCCAGTTCTATTTCAGTCACCTTCAACATACAGTCCCAACTATATCCGGCAAGGGTGTAGTAATGGGCTGGATCTAGATTGTAGATTTCAAGACACAGTTTGCGAAAGTGTTCAAACACGTCTGTCAAAAGTAGTGCATCAATTTTGAGGTATAAATCAGCATACTCGCCCAAAGTTAATATCTTGAACACGTCCCATACTTTTTGGGCGTGTAAATAGTCTTCTTCAGAAATATGACTTTTTGTTAAGTCATTGTAAAATTTATCCTTTGAAGGGAGTGCAGTTTCCTGCAAACATGCCCAATTGTTTACATGATTATAGGGAAACACCCCTTTTCGAATGCATAATTCAAATTGTTCGTCACCAGTAAAGTTTTGACGTACAGAATTCAAATTGTTTGGGTGAAGCCCTTGAACCAGCGCATCCAATGATGATGCGAGGAATCTATACGAATCTAAAAATCGTATACTGATTCCATTTCGCCATTTCGAAAACGAAATAAAATTTTCATGATTTTGTGGAATTAAAGAAAACTTTTGGTTTTCAAGGTTAACAAATTCCTTAATAATTAGATGACTGTCATACCGAGACATGTTGTGCAAGAAACAAGAAATATAGCGTGCTCTTTTATAGGCCAAATTACATGCACTATGAGCCGCTCCTCTAAATTTGCCAGTGTACCGATTATGGTCTCTCACTGGCGTGTCACAAGTTGCTATTGGTTTTTGACAAATGTGGCAAGTGGTTGCTGTTGCAAAAGCCACCTCGTCTGCATCCAACATTTGAAGCGGAATTGGGTTTTCCAGGATATTGTACACCCGATCTGCCAAGGCGTCCAATTCATTTAAAAACCAAGCAGCAGCATTTGCATCGCGATAAGATTTGAAGTAAGAAAGCGAAGGGTCATATGAGCAAATCACGTTTAGAGCACAACTGAATGGCACATGTTGCTGTACTTGTTGAGTGTACGGGCGTGCTGGATCCGGGTTACATGTGTCAATGGGTGTGGTTAAACATTCAAAATCTGCATATACTGTAAATGGAAGCGGTTCTTGACGAGACACATTTTGAAATTTCATACTGGCTTTATCCTTTTCTGGGAATGTAATTTTTACAGCTGGTTGTGTAATGCAATCAATAGTATGGGCTGTCAACTTTTGATTGCTAGCAAAATATTGCAAACAGCGATCACATATATATACCCTATTTTTACTCTTTGTAACTTGTGAACGAACTAGTCTGGAAAGATCTTTGATATAACAATAATGGTTGCACAATTCCCCTTCAATGTACAATAAATTAAAATGCTTTTCTTTTTTTTCCTTTGTCACATAGAGTGGCCCAATAACTTTGTCCCCTTCAACTCCGTATACATTAATGGTGTAAAGCAGATTTTTAGATTCAAACGAGAAATGGCGTTGAGGTCCATTGGGAATTCTATGTCTGCTAAATTTAGACTGATCATTAATTCCATAAATTTCTGGTGATATTTTCCCATTCTGTGAACATTTTCAGTTGCAGGACTTAACCCAGCAGCCAGGGACCACACAAAGCAAAAAACGTCATTATTATCCACATTGATGACTGCGTGATGTTTTTCCAACTGTTTAGGCAAATTAACATGAGATGAACCACTGTTCATGGGATCAAAGGTGCATACATTAATTTTAAGATGATTGATAGCTTCCAGCGATTTGCCACTTTCCAATTCTTGAAACTCGGCAAAGCGCGTCATGAGCTTATTGACAATGTTTTTACTATACCAACTGTGTATATTATCAGTGCGGTACAATTCACACATTTTCGTATGTAAATAAATCGGTTTGGTTATTTCTACACCTTGTTTTAAAATAACAAAATCACATAATAACTCAGCGTTAATCTTTAACGCTACATGTTCTCTTAAACAGTCTTTCATTTTATTTTGAAAAATGTTGTAGCTAGCGTTTAAAAATTCATTTGGGTCTAAAAATTTAGCATCATTATTAATTTTAAAGCTACATAACTTATTATTGAAACAACTATCCACGTTCTGCCAACTAAGTTCTGGTGCTGACGTCATGACACTTACAGTAATTACATTTACTACAAAAACAGCAAATCACTGAACAGTTTGCAGAGAATGAAAACAAAGTTTATTGTCTCTGCAAATTCTGTTTTAACATTAACAAATTTTAAATTTTATTTGATTCTTCAATAAATTCTACCAAACATCTTTTGTTTTCTAGTCCCAAATATTTTAGGTAGATGGTTCCTTTGTTGAGGTCATTTACAGCTTCGTCGTTGAGTTCCATGAACCTCGCAGGTAAGAAGACAGCGAAATCTTCTAGTTCACAAATTATTCTTCCCCCATATTTCGTTTTTACCCTGCGAACAGCTGTCACCAAATAGGACCCGTTAACTGGCAGGTCCTGTAAACGTTTAGTCTCCAGGCCGGTTGCTCTGCCAATGAGATTCGCAACTGTTATAGCAGACATATTGGTTCTGAAAGGTAATTATAAAGTGTTTAGGTAAACTATTAAAAATGTTCAGGTACCCTCCACCTTTATTTATTAGCACATTAACTCAAACCCTGATCTATAGACTAAACCATCAAATGTGTATACAAAACTTATTTGCTAAGACGAGGAGTCTCCTAACAGCGCTTAGTCCCAGTAAATCAGTCGGATAGAGCGAGATAAGGTAATATCTCTTTTGACTGACGTCAAGCCTGGTAATGACTGTTAGTTGCAATAATAGTTTCATATATCCACTTGAGTAGTGTGTCCTGCATCCCCATCCAAACCTCTAGACTAAACCATCAAATGTGTATACAAAACTTATTTGCTAAGACGAGGAGTCTCGTAACAGTGCTTAGTCCCAGTAAATCAGTCGGATAGAGCGAGATAAGGTAATATCTCTTTTGACTGACGTCAAGCCTGGTAATGACTGTTAGTTGCAATAATAGTTTCATATATCCACTTGAGTAGTGTGTCCTGCATCCCCATCCAAACCTCTAGACTAAACCATCAAATGTGTATACAAAACTTATTTGCTAAGGCGAGGAGTCTCCTAACAGCGCTTAGTCCCAGTAAATCAGTCGGATAGAGCGAGATAAGGTAATATCTCTTTTGACTGACGTCAAGCCTGGTAATGACTGTTAGTTGCAATAATAGTTTTATATACCCATTTGATATTATTATTATCCACTTGATAAATATTTAAGGTCAACTGTATAACCATCGACAGTTAGAGAAACTATCAGTACTGTGTTCAATATTACCTGATAGAAGATCTTTGCAGCAAAGCGATGTGTATACTACCAACTCGTGGACTTCTCTGGCTAGCAACAATAATGTCACGGCTTATATACCCTTACAATCAGAGGCAACACACCGGTTTGTCCGCTTTCTCAGTAACTGGATGACCTCCATATTTAGTATAAATGAACCTGCTACTTTACAAAGAATTGTCATTCACTGCTGCTATGTCCGATCATGAAAACACCCATCATGGCGATGAAGAAGAAGAATCCGCAAATTGGGATTCGTCTTTGGACATTTTCATGTAAGTAATATTCATTTTTTTTAAATTGATACCAGGCTAAAAAAATTAAATCAAAGCCTAGAACGCTAACCAATTAACCATGGGACCGGAATATATTTTTAATTAAGACAACACAAACACCCAGTCCCCAAGCCAGGGGAATTAATCACCAGAAAATACAATCCCCACAGACCTCCCAAAAATCTAACCCAGGACCCTCCAGTTCAGAGGCTAACAGCAGCCAAGAACAGTATAGTTGAGCCACACAGCTATACACATAGTTGTATCTTGTCTCGCAATAAACAGTCAAGTTAATTATTACACTATAGTTTAAATGCAATGTCAAGCTTGGCTGACACTATTGCTGTTAATGTTAATAGCGTTTGTCAAATTGTGGTCAAGTAGCTTTGAACATTTAGATAGGTGTTAAGGTTTTATATACTTAGCCGGGTGTAGCCCAAGGACGGCCGACGGTGGGGCTCGAACCCACGCGTCTACCGAGTCCGTCCTGCCAAGCTTTTAATTGAATTTCATAGCTAGTTTTTTGTCGTGTGACCTCTCAGAGGCCGAGTGCAGGTCTTTGTATTCGACGTCCGTGGGCGACCTGCGCGTCGGTATGGAGTGGATGAAGATGAAACTGGGCAAGGATGTGGAAGGAATCGGCCGTGGCCTATCAGAAGGTACCGTCCCAGCATTTGCATGTGGAAGGAATCGGCCGTGGCCTATCAGAAGGTACCGTCCCAGCATTTGCCTGGTGTTGAAAATGGGAAACCACGGAAAACCATTTCAAGGACGGCCGACGGTGGGGCTCGAACCCACGCGTCTACCGAGTCCGTCCTGCCAAGCTTTTAATTGAATTTCATAGCTAGTTTTTTTGTCGTGTGACCTCCTCAGAGGCCGAGTGCAGGTCTTTCTATTCGACGTCCGTGGGCGACCTGCGCGTCGGTATGGAGTGGATGAAGATGAAACTGGGCAAGGATGTGGAAGGAATCGGCTGTGGCCTATCAGAAGGTACCGTCCCAGCATTTGCATGTGGAAGGAATCGGCCGTGGCCTAACAGAAGGTACCGTCCCAGCATTTGCCTGGTGTTGAAAATGGGAAACCACGGAAAACCATTTCAAGGACGGCCGACGGTGGGGCTCGAACCCACGCGTCTACCGAGTCCCTCCTACCAAGCTTTTAATTGAATTTCATAGCTAGTTTTTTTGTCGTGTGACCTCCTCAGAGGCCGAGTGCAGGTCTTTCTATTCGACGTCCGCGGGCGACCTGCGCGTCGGTATGGAGTGGATGAAGATGTAACTGGGCAAGGATGTGGAAGGAATCGGCCGTGGCCTATCAGAAGGTACCGTCCCAGCATTTGCATGTGGAAGGAATCGGCCGTGGCCTATCAGAAGGTACCGTCCCAGCATTTGCCTGGTGTTGAAAATGGGAAACCACGGAAAACCATTTCAAGGACGGCCGACGGTGGGGCTCGAACCCACGCGTCTACCGAGTCCCTCCTACCAAGCTTTTAATTGAATTTCATAGCTAGTTTTTTTGTCGTGTGACCTCCTCAGAGGCCGAGTGCAGGTCTTTCTATTCGACGTCCGTGGGCGACCTGCGCGTCGGTATGGAGTGGATGAAGATGAAACTGGGCAAGGATGTGGAAGGAATCGGCCGTGGCCTATCAGAAGGTACCGTCCCAGCATTTGCATGTGGAAGGAATCGGCCGTGGCCTATCAGAAGGTACCGTCCAAGCATTTGCCTGGTGTTGAAAATGGGAAACCACGGAAAACCATTTCAAGGACGGCCGACGGTGGGGCTCGAACCCACGCGTCTACCGAGTCAGCAGAGAGCTTGGACTCGTGACCTAATGCTGCGCTACAACCTAGTTGGAAAAAACAACTTTCTTTTTTCTCCCAGTCCGACTTAAGAAACATGACTAATTTATTGTAATTTAATGCAAATTGTATTACCGGTTGAAGACCTGTTAAATTTATTGCCAAGACATATTGCTTTAACAAAAATAAAAGTTAATAGCCTACATCATCAATCTTGATACCAGTCTAATGTCAAAAGAGCTTTCAATATCTTATTGTTGTAACAGTATAATTACACATACATTACAATTGTGTTGCGTTGTTATGTAAATCAGCAGTAGTATACCAGCTCTCACCGCTGATCTGCAGTTTAAATCTCACTCACTTCATGTGAGATCTGTGTAAAGTACCGCAAAAGTTGAATTGTTGTTGTTTGAGTCTTCAGTCTTTTGACCGGTTTGATGCAACTCTCCATGTCTCCCTGTCCTGAGCTAATCGTTTCATCTCTACATAGCTCCAACATCCCTACATCGGAGGCAATCTGTTTAACATATTCTGACCTTGGTCTACCCCTACAGTTCTTGTCCTCGACCCTTCCTTCCATAACTAAGCTTGCTATTCCTGGGTGTCTTAGTATGTGTCCTACCAACCTATCTCTTCTCTTCATTAGCAGTCGCCAGAAACATCTCTCCTCTCCCACTCGTCTTAATACCTCTTTGTTTGTAACCCTATCTACCCATCTGATCTTCATCATTCTCCTGTAACACCACATTTCAAATGCTTCTATTCTCCTCTTTTCTACTGCACCAATAGTCCAAGTTTCACTTCCATAGAGCGCCACGCTCCAGACAAAGGCTTTCAAAAATGACTTCCTAATACCTAAATCTATATTCGATGTCAGCAGATTCCTTTTTTGTAGAAATGCTTTCTTTGTCTGAGCCAACCTACTTGCTTCGTCCATCACTGGTTATTCTGCTTCCTAAGTAACAGAAGTCTCCTACTTCCTTCAGCTTTTCACCTGTCAATTTGATCTCCATAGAGGTTTCTGATTTATGATTTCAAAATGTCAAACAATTTAGTCCAATCAACTTTATCAAAAGCATTTTCTAAATCTACAAAAGCCATGAACGTTCTCTTATCTTTCCTTATTCTACCTTCTAAAATCAGCCTAAGACTTAGTACAGCTTCCCTTGTTCCTACATTTCTCCTGAAACCAAACTGGTCTTCACCCAACTCTGTTTCTATTTGGCTTTCAATCCTCTTGTAAATCATTCTGGACAGGAACTTTGAAGCATGAGTAATCAAGAAGGTTGAATTAAGGATAACAAAATTAACAGTATTATTCTCTTCTTGCAAAACATTTTTTAAACTCAGCTTCCAAAAGCTTACATATAGCAGAACGCGGATTTTACAACTACAGAGGTGACAGCCGAGTTCAGCATTGCTTCCACTTACTTGTGTCAAGCTCCTCTCTGTCTTCTTTCCTATCAACCTCGCTTGGTCAACTCTTGTTCTCTTCCAACTCCAACAGTATTAGAGTATCCAAGGCCCTTGCCACATCTTTTCTGATTCCCTCCTTCTGCAAGAGGCCAGTCTTCTTTTCCCATTATTTCCTACCTTCTGCCTGTCATTTAATCATTGATGCAGAGAAGTGCAAGGAGTATGCCTCCATAACTTAGGAGGTTTTCTTCTGTGTACTTTGGTTTTCCCTGACACAAACATCAAGACAGTTTATATCCTCGCCGCTAGATTGGGTATTCTAATGACATTGATAGACATTTTTTCTATTTTATAGTTTCTCCAATGACCGTGTCATGGCGGAGTTTTTCGTCCGCATGATGATGGAGGCAGAAAATGAAAATGTGGATGACAGCGAAACTGAAGAGGAGGCAGAAGAGGAGGCAGAAGAAGCTACCCAAAAAAAATAATTAAATAAGTAATTGTAAGAAAACAATAATAATAATAAAAAATATTCTTGTTTTGATTGATTTATTTGTCTATCATTCCCACTTTTATTTTTTTTATATGAAGCTGAGCGAGTCAACATGTCAGGTGTCAATCTCAGAAATTCACTCCTGTGACATCACACATCGGTTGACCGTTCAAATCAGATTTTTCATTCTAACACCCATCCATGTCCATTAAACATCTAGCACGCCTTCCATATCCTCAGCTCCATAACACATAAATTCAAATCTCCCAAGTCAGCATAAATGAAAAAATCCTTCGGCTGCACTAGGTCTCTGTGATTATGCCTCCATGGCTTAGGGAGAAGCATGCCAACCTCTCACCGCTAGGTCTGTGTTTCAAATCCCAGTTACTCCATGTAAAATCTGTGCTGGACAAAACAGAAGCAGACTGGTTTTTCTCCGGGTACTCTAGTTTTCCTGACTAACTTTCATTCCACCAACACTCTCCACCATCATTTAATTTTATCAGTCATTTATTCAATCGCTGACTCAGAGGAGTGCGATAGGCTTCGACAGTCGGCACAGTTCATATCTTCACAACTAGATGGAATATTCCAATGTCATCAATAGACATTACACCATCTTGTTTTTATTTCATGTCGAGCTGGCTGAACCGACATGCCATGCGTTTTTGTATCCCCCACCCATTAACAATTTGTTTACCGTTAAGTATTAGAAAAAAAAAACAATCCCATCCATGACCTACACTACATTCTGCCTGTGACGTCCCAACCTCCATTCACAGTTCCATCTTCATTCACGTTTGTTTACCCGCCAACCTAGCACGTCAGGGTTCAACAACCACCATCCATCTCCATTCATGTTTCCCATTAAAACACTGTCATCCATGACCTGTGCTACATTGCGTAATCTGCTGTGACGTCGCAACCTCCATTCACGGTGCCATCTTCATTCACGTTTATTTACCCGCAAACCTAGCACGCCAGGGTTCAACAACCACCGCCATCCACCGCCATTCATGTTTTCCATTCAAAACACTCCCGTCCATGACCTACCTCACATCCCGAAATCTGCTGTGACGTCACACACACACCAGTTGACCGTTCAAATCTGACGATTCATTCACCGACAAAGATTCGGAAACCTTCGGCAACACTCGGATCTCATCGGGCTCAAAGCAAAGCTATATAGCCCAGGATAATATCAGAGAAGGCGCTCAGTCCAAGAGAGAGACTGGGTCGAGGAGGGTCTCGTGCAGAGCCTCTTCCATCCTTCCCCCCCCCCTCGTCCCCCACCCCCCCCCCCTTCCCTCCCCTCCCCCCCCCCCCTCCCCCACCCTCCCCCCCTCCCCCCACCCCTCCCCTCCACCCACACCTCCTCAAACCGGTTCCTGGACCCTCCAAGGTTTGTTTACCTTCCGGGGTCCCGGCGACCTAGGGGGTCAATGACCTACCTCAAGGTCATTGACCTTGCCACGCCCCCCTCATTTGCATAAATAACGGTATTTGAAGCAGAACCCCCACAGCCTCTCTACTGATATCTACTTGTGTACTGGCAAGTTTTCGTTCAATTCGCTCCTGAATCTGAGTGACATGTTCCCCACTTGACCTGTTCCATTCATCTTTCCAAACCGTTACATTTGCAGTTAACATTTCCGCAATATCTACTTCAATGTCTTCCTTAAGTAAACGATTATGATCTAATACTTGGGTTCTCATGACCTCTACATCATATTTTAATCCAGCTAGAGAAGCTGTTGTCCTAACAGACTCGTCAACCAACCTAGTTGTTAAAGCACTAATGTTACGAGTACAAAGCGTTTTTGAAGTTTCAATTTCTTCTCTTACTTTATTAACATCAGTTTGAACTTTGGCAATGTCTACAAAAACTTTATTTACTTCTACTTGTATCTTATTAATGTCGCTTTGCATCTCATTTACATCAGAATGAATATTATTTATGTCTACTTGAACATTTGACACATCGGTTCGAACATTTTTAATCTCTCTTTGAACTTCTTCTACTTTATCTTGTACAGTAGGAACATCATTCCTAACAACAATTACCTCTGCTCTAGCACATGAAATATCACCCCGGACATTAGCAACATCAAGATTCAACATAGTAAGATCTTTCTGTACCTTAGAAACATCAGTCTTAACATCTGAAACATCTTTATGAATGTCACTTACAGCATTCTCGATTCCCTGGGTACTGATCTGTAAACGCGACATATAATTTTCTAAGTTTGCAGAACTGGTCTGAAGAACTTTCAAATTTTCATCCATCCTAGTAGACAAATTACTAGCATTCTCCTTCATCATCTCCTGCATTCGACTAGTATTCCTAGCTTCCATCTCGTTCATGCTAGCTTTTAAATTAGCAGACATCTCCTCCAACATCTTTCTCATACTTTCATCTGCCATCTCAATAATATTTCAATAATAGACTGCTTTAGGGACATACATCAAACAGAGCAAGATAACAACATCTGAGCAACATCTTTCACCATATATAAGTTTGAGCAATTTTCTGTCTTAAATCTAACTTATAATTACCTTATAATTAACTTTCGTAGACACTTCATGTTGAAATAAACTCAAGCACATGTTCAAATTTCTTTGGTTCATTTTAAAATATCCTAACACAAATAATTTACATTTACAATCCAAATAATTTAATTTTATATTTAATATGACTAAACATGTCATAAGCCGGTCAAATAAAATAAGACTCCAGATTATAGGCGATTTTTCTAAGTTCCCAGCCTATTTAACCTCTCTCAAGTTGTATAAGATCTGATCTTTCCTGAGTGTAATTTTCCTAATACAACACAACATTTAATCCCTATATAATCACACTCTCAAATTCTACAATTGGCTAAGACATCTAACAAAGAATCAACCTCTTTATTTGAGTCTTCACAATCCCATTGACATCGATAACTTGGTAATCCAAAGTTATTCGAGCACTCCACAAAATTGCGGTGCCAATTCTACTCCAATAACTTGGTAATCCAATGTTATTCAAGCATTCCGAACTTCGATTGTGCCAATTCTACTGGCGTTCAACCTGGTAATCCAGTGTTGTCAATCTAGCCCCACCGAATTGCGGCGCCAATCCTACTGTCCCCGATAATCCGGATAGTAGGCTGTCAGATATCCGCCCCCTCAATCGGATTGCCAATAATCAATCGCACCGGCACAGCTACATCAATGAAAATGGCACTGACAGATACTACCGAGATTAGAGCACAGTAGTTAACGAGAAATTATTGTGGAACACACCAAAATATGCGGGGGTTCATACTTACCTTTTACTTACCTATTCAAATTAATCTCGGGTTTGGGTTGCCAACTGGATCACTTAAAGTATGCCCACACAATAACCTCCACCACGATATTTAAAATGAACCAAGACGACAGCAAGAAACTTTAAACTGTACAATAATTTATTTCACATAAAGGAATAATTTAACAAAAATAGAACAACAAAATAAACGTGGCAATCAGAAGCCATTGTCAATGTAATCATGTCCTCCTGTAGGACTTGTAGACTTTGCATACAAAATTTCAGCTTTCTAGCTCAAAAGAACGTGATAATAATACACTTGGAATGGATAAGGGAATTGGGACGAGACATATAGCAATTGTTTTTCTTTTAATAAACATCACACTTTATTTATAGCTGCAAGCCTGCTATGAAGACGACCTTGGCCTCTATCATCCAGTTGTCAGGCCAACTGCGATGCACCCTACACCACGTCGCATGCTCGCATCGTCAAATGGACTCACCTGTCCAGCCAACGTTAGCATGTGCTAGTTACATCAGAGCCTAGCTCCTTTTCAAAACACTTTAAATGTTCACGTCTCAGCCCAAATATTATCACGCAAATCTTTTAAATGCTCCATTCACATATCCATGGATTACTCTAATAATCCTAAAACTTGTTTAATTATAATATCCAAATGTTTAACTAGCGTTGTTTAGAGTATAATAACATTTTAAATTGTTTATAACAAATTGTTCATTAATTATTTATAACAATTATTAATTGTTTATAACATTGTCAAACGACAATTGAAAAATTTATACACGCCTCTATTAATTCCTTTCGTTTTAAATTATTATGAAAGATATTTACATAATTATTTACAATATTTATATTATTTATTTTAGAAATACATTAAACCACACGTTTATCCGGTTGATAATTACTTAAATCGTGGTGATATAATCGACCAATGAAGGTTAGTTATATTTAAATTTTAGATTCAGGTTTAATAAGGATTAATAATTATTATTATTTGTGACGGTAACCTCCATGCAAAATCGTTATCTCAAATTATTTAAACACTCTTGTTAATTTTAACAGTAACTTCACATGATTAATTTTCAAAGGACCTGGACAATACACTCAGCGGAAAAATACCTCGCTCCAAACGCACAAAATTGCACAAATAGGCCCATAATTCATCATATATCTCAATATATATGGCATACAAAATCTTCCACATACAAAAACCTCCACTTATAAATTCATTAACTTCATTAATTACTGTGGGAACCTCCTTCACTTATTACAGGGCATTATTCATCAGCGACTTTTACACGTCCACTGAACTAACGATTATACATCCATAGTTCCTCTTTAAAAATTCTTATATTCATTAATTGTATCATAACTGTTATTATATTTAACCTTCGTGGGTTTCATTCATGAATCGATATGAAGTACAAATTTGCCAATCACAAATAAATTTCATAGCAAATACGATTAGACACGCCTCCCTGGTCTATCAAAATTGAGATTAACATCATCAAAGTATCGTAGTATAAAAATACTATCTTCAATCAAAGTTTCATCTAAACTGCATAAATAATCGAATAGAATACAATTAGATTGTGGAATGCAAACATTATTGTTCCAATCTAGAATTGAGAAAAACTCCTATCAAATGTTCATTATTATAGTGTACTCAATAAATTGTAATCAAAGTTCATATTTCATAAAATTGTCTATAATGCAATGGTAATTCAAAACTGACAATAAATGTCTATGTTGCAATCATGTTCATAAAACGACTGGTATTTCCAAGATCGTCGATACAGTAATAGATTTTAACGCTCTAAAATCTTTTAATTATTCTTCTTTCTTGAGGATGACAGAAAATTGGTCAAAGTAATTTACTGGATAGAATTACTTTAATAAAATGACACGCTGTCTGAATTCAAATCTGCCATAGAAAATCGTTAACTTTACAGTCAAATCGTGACTACAAAAAATATGCAAATTACTGAAAGAATATATAATATCAGTCTCAACTGATCCAAAAATTATTTAAATATGCCAATGACATAACAATGTCTCAATAAATCGTAGAAAAAGGCATAAATCATCAAAGTGTACTGAGTACAAGTATATCAAGCAAGAATATGGGGCACAATATATGGGACAGAAAATATGGGAAAAATGGTTGCTCAGATATCGCTAAATGGCTCAAATAAAACAAGAAACGTTCACGACTACCTTATCTGTTGATTGAAGTTCTAGAGGAAAATTTCCAAAGAAGACTGCTGATGGTTCCATTTCACCAGCGTAAAGATGTGCTCCGACCTCGAACCTGGAACCAGCGCCCTCGGAGAATAGAACTGCTTCCTCCTCCGGAAATTGCACTGCTCCGTGTATACGATAGACATCCTTCTGGCAAAACTCTTCTTTGTGAGCCGGGTCCACCCTGGCCTCTCTTGATAATTCCCTGAAGTTCTGGTAGAAATTCGCCATGAAGTTTATTGCAATTATTTCCGCAGAAATATTCATAATTGTAGCGTATGAAAATATTTCCACTGCCATTTGATATTATTCAGCGATGGATTACGACGCATGAGTGTAGTTGGATGTTCACTACATGCTCGCTTTTGTAGAAAGACGATTAGCGAAGTTCCATGCTGCTATTTCACTCCATTTATGTATGTCCCAATTGCATTAAAGGTTTAGCCTTCCATCTCCACTTCTGTTATAATCATAGTTGAAAGAACTGCCATATTATATTGTTCCATTCTATAATGTAGCGTTGTATCACCAAATGCAATTTGTAGTATCACGGTAGCAATACCCGCGTCAGCCGTAGCGTAGAATGTGATATTATAAAAGTGCTTCTCAGGTGGCGAGAAAATCACTTTTGTTGGCAGTCTTAAAATGCCAATATCTTCCAAATTATAATCGTGAAAATGTTCAACTTTACTACACACTTTAATACTGTAATGCACAATAGATTTAGCTTAAAGGCAGTCGCTAACTCTTGATATATTATCTGGTAGACTCGTTTACGAGTGCGTTTCAACTTCGCCTAGTTTCAATCACCGTAAAATGGAACTGCTGCACTGCTCCGTGCTCGTTCGATGCGGTGGGCTTTACCACACGCGCTAAAGACGACTTGCTTCACTGAATCACTCGAAGTCTGACAATATGATAATCAGAAAAACCACTATAAGACACGAGAAAATGAGATATGAGAGCTCCTCTCTCCTGTGCAAGACCTTTTATCAACTTCTTAAGGGGCGTATCCATCCCTTCCATAGCTTGTTCCTCCGTCATTGCTAGAAGTTTTAACTTTGGCTATACTTGACGGATTTTCAAATTTCAAAAACTGAAAATTAATTTTTTCAAAATTCCAAATCAATGCCATAACTGAAAATGGATTTCCACAATTCTGCATGCCAAAAGTAATTAAATATGATAGTTTCAGTAATCTCCGTCTCCCTCCAAACTATCATTCATTGGTTGGAGCCTTTCCTCCAATAGCGTAACTTCTTCCTTAGCACAATTCTTTGTTTCCCTGCGACTGCGTCGTAAATCTCAGATCTTTCTCGAACAAAATCATGACGTCACCAAGAATCTCCGCTCAACCAGCCTACTTGCATAAAGTCTGCGTCATCCGTGCCTACGTCATGAATATCCACGTCACAACTATGACAGCCATAACTTTCTTCATATTTGCCAATACAGCCAACGTGGTCTCAATATAATTCAATTTACGGGGGCAGTACATCCAGAGCAAACTAATCGCACGGAGGCATTTTAATCACTAGTGGTAGTAAGCCACATTTCTGTGGTAAATATGAAGCAAACTTTAATGTGAAATAGAATTTGAAAACACAAATGAAGATTCATTGCAGTCTATATTCATATGCCTGTGGTAAATGCGGCGTGAACGTCCCTCACGAAGACAGTTTCAAAGGACACTTGTTTATCGATAGTGGTCTAAGGCCATATACATGTGTCAAATGCGAAGCGAACGTTATCCACGAAGGCAGAATGAAATCACGTATGTTCATCATTAGGGGTCTAAGATCGTTATCCTGTTGTACATGCGGCGCATACTTTACTGAGGAGGGATATTTCGAAAGGCACATGTTTATCCATAGTGGTCTTAAGCTACATCCCTGTGGTGCAAATGGAGTAAACTTTATGCAGGGAGGATTATTGAAAATTCACATGTTAAAATGCAAACACATTTGCCATTGAAAACAAATGTTTTTAATATCCGTATTGATGTTGGAATTAAACGTTTTAAACTATACGCCAAATCAATACATAAACAAATATATATTTTATATATTAGTACATTTGATTTCAATGGCAAATGTGTTTGCATTCTATGACGGAGCCAGCCAGGCTTATAAAACACTTAATAGATTCAGTCAATTAAGAATTAAAATTTCTAGTTTTTAATTCTTAATTGATTTTCTTTTTAGGCTGAGGATGACCCCATTGTGGGTCGAAACATGTCCTAATATATAAAATATATATTTTTTATGTATTGATTTGGCGTATAATTCAAACGTTTAATTCACATGTTATTCTACAGTGATCTAAAGATTCATTCCTGTGGATACTGTTACAAGTTAAAAAGTGGGAAAATCAAATATTATGAGAAGTATTTTAATTTGCTGTTAGTATGTTGTTCTTACAGGCATTCTTTACACAAATCACCAATCACTTTTCGAAATGGTCACCTTTGGCACTGATACAGGCTCTGAGTCTTTGTGGCCACTCGTCTATGGTGGAACGGAGGACATCCAGGGGGAAACCCGCCACTGCTGACAATAAGGAACGCTTTAAACATCCAATGGTGTGGCGTCTCTTCTGGCTGACAATGCCCTCAAGCACTGACCACAGTCGGTAGTCCAAAGGGTTCAGGTCCAATCTTCAGTTGAAATGAACTCGCGGTCATGACGCTGAAGCCACCCTTGAGTTGACCTAGCCTTGTGGGCTGGAGCAGAATCCTGCTGGAAAGTCCAGGGTTGGTTTTGAAACAATGTGCCACTGAAGGTCTTCACAGAACGGTGCCTTCGTACACTATGGCGCTGGTTTTAACACCCTTTTCGCAGAAATGCAGCTGGGTGGTGCCAGAATAACTCACCCCCCACCATACCATCACAGAGGAGGAATGATTGGCCCTCTGAACTTTCGGAACCTTTTGACTGGCTTCCCGAGATGATGATGCATAAACCCTGTCGTTTTAAACATTGAAAGATTCTTCAATAGTGAATACCTTTTCATCGGCGAAGAGGATGTTTCGATGACCATTTTGCGCGTATCGCTGCAGGAGACATCGACATTTAAGCACTCTCAGCTTCTTTAGACGCGCGTCAAGGTAATGTCCTGTTTGTCGGCGATAAGCCCGTAGTCCAAGATCCTCTGACAAACCTTTTTGAAATGTTTATTTCACGGGCCATTATAACCTGCTTCCACTCCGCATTTCTCTGAATACGAACCGCCACTGCCTTTTTTGCTGCTAGAGTACTGACACTGTGTGGGCGACCCTCCCTCGGACGATCCTTTACAGTCCCGGTTGCAGTGAATCGCTCAATGGTCCGGTACACAAACATACGACTGATTTTCAGCTTTTGCAGCGTCTTGTAAATGTCACTTGGAGATTTTCCAACTTTATGTAATGCTCTTACTGCAACACGATTTTCATAATCACCCCATTCCATGCTGAAACCTGGAGCTAGATGCTTCCTCTGTCACAGACAAGTTAAGAATGGTTCAAGGTTAATGTGTGCACATTGGTAGTTCTTTACCTGCCAAACCGTTTGTACAGTTTGTGTCAAAAGTTTGTAACAATATTTATGGCTAGACTAGGTACATGCGGAGCAAACTTCACTTATAGTGGTATTTCGAAAAGGCACATGTTTCATCTATAGTGGTCTTAGGCCACGTTCCTATGCTACTTGCTGAGCAAAATTTACTCTGAATGGTCATTTAAAACAGCACATTTTGATTCATACTGGTTAAATGCCTTATGCTTGTGCTACGTGCGGAGCAAATGTTTCTAACAAATTTACCCTAAAGATACACCTAATCAACAATAGTGGTCTAAAGCCAAACTCGTGAAGCACGTGTGGAACAAACTTATTTTAAACGGTTACTTTGAAAACACTAATGATGATCCATAGTGGTTTAAAATTACATTTCTCAAACTTTAAAGGAAAAATTTGAAATCTCACATGAGGTTTCATAATTGTACAATGCGACATTCCTGGGATACATGCAGAACATTCGTACTGTACCCGATTTCAGCAGTGTCGTGAATGCCATAATCCAAGATGACAGCGGATCGATACCAACGGCAGTACCCCGGCTAATTATACTTACCGTAATATCAGGCATCACACACTCTGCAAATCGTGGACACATACAAGGCGATATCATGAAAACGCAATGGTAAATCCTCCACAGGATCAGCGATTGCACACACCAGAGCGCAAGACTCTCATTCACACGGGCGTAACAGGGACAGGGGAATGGATAAAATGGTTCAAGCCGCTATAATAACCATGGCATTTTCCTAACCTCCCACTATCTATAAATCACAACGCAATAGTATTGTGAAAATGGTATAAGCAGACGGAAATGTGTGCCCAAATTTATTCAAAAAAGTAAACAACACAAAGATGGTTATAAACAAACCGAAGATCCATTACTCTTAATGTCTTATGGCACTCCATTTCACAATCGAACATATCGTTCCAAAAATATCGTGTCTCTTTCAAATACTTCCCTCCAAATATGTACTTACAGTTTCATTCACGATGTACATTCATAATTACACCTTCTCCACGTATGCGTCACATAATGAAAACTGAAATGAAAATCCACAGCCTGTTTCCAGTATCCGACCGGGTCAGGAATGGAATGAATGAAGCCCCTGTCTAGCGGCGAGGATATGAACTGTGCCGGCTGCCGAGGCCTGACGCACTCCCCTGGGGCAATGATTAAATGAATGACAGATGAAATGAAATGATAGTGGAGAGTGTTGCTGGAATGAAATGTTGACAGGGAAAACCGGAGTACCCGGAGAAAAACCTGTCTGCCTCCGTTTTGTCCAGCACAGATCTCACATGGAGTGACCGGGATTTGAACCACGGACCCAGCGGTGAGAGGCCGGCGTGCTGCCGCCTAAGCCACGGAGGCTCCACATAATGAAAACTGATAATTCATATTAAGACCACGACACCGGTCTTCCATTACACTCAAATTCATACACGGACTTATGTGCTTCGCACAATACTAGCGCCGTGATACTCCAAGTTTACACATATACGTATTATTCTTTCCTTCACTGAAACACCTGTACACACTCCCGCATCACATTTTCGTAACTCACGGCTGACATCCAACCAGTTCAAAGACCCGTGTCGCAATACCTCACACACAATGGCCGTCTCTTCCTTCCACCTGCTTCCAGAACACCCGCCCCTCTTTCTCAAGGTCCCATGATGCATGGCTCGGACATGAATATCATTATACATACTTCGGGCGTAAATTATCAAAGGAATACGTTTCCCGATAATATCTTAAATAATTTCTTCGATTTATTTCCAATCTTCAATACATCCAACTGCATTAAATAGCATGCTTGCCAAAATAAAATTTTCCATTTATAAGGTCGCCCAATGGATCCTCCAATCGCGTTCTCTTTCCTCAAGTACTGCCTGTGGTCTATCTCATAGGATGATCCAATCAGATCTGCCCTTACTAGGTGGTGATTACATCCAGCTAACAAGCTTCTTGTTGGACAATACTTCATGACTATAAATCTTGTGTAATGGATCTGTTCCGAAATTCATTTTTCCAATTTTAATTAAATGATCCCTTTTCTATGGCTGCCTTTCATATCTGTTCCTGGTGTCTCTTTATACGAATTCGTAGACAGTACTTTAATTGCACAGTTTTTTCCCAGACACACATGCTGAACCATAGTGATATAAAACCAAATTGTTGTACTATGTATTATGAAAATGCATTCGCTGAAATCCGAAGAGCAGCTGGATTGTTTAATCATCAAAATCTCCGGCTTGAATAAACCGTAAATTCTACCAACAAGTACTACATGATGGGAACATCCTAACTTTTACTGTGTTATGGACTACTCTAATGTGAAAAACAATCTAACCACTTAGGGAAAGTAAGAAACTTACGGTTCTGGGGATGCAACGGGATAGATAAGGGGTAGGATATACCTGACACCATTTTCCATAACACAATCTTGCTATAACCAGTATGAATCACGACGAGTCCTTACTATAAAAACGAATAATTTAATAAATTTATTTAATCTAAGACGAATACAATTAAGAATAAAAACAAACACTTCTGAAAATAAATTAGTCATTTAATAAATGCTGGTTTGCCAAAATACCGTTGCCGTGACGTTCGAGCTATCAATGAAGGAAAAAACTGTTTTCTCGTTAATCGTCCATAAGACTTGTTACTCTCAATCATTTATTCTGGCAATTAAATAAAACACACACTGGCAGTATGTGCTATGGCGGAGTTTCAAACAAAAATAATTAAATCCCTAAAACAATTAAAGATTAACCAAAAACACTCTCTATATAACTGTAATATATTACATTTTACTCTATACAGCGTACTCCGATAAATAACACAGATCTACAGTGATTTTGCTGTTTTGAAATTTTGAGTCATTTTGAAGTAAAATGTATGTCCTGATGTCAAATATGATAC
This sequence comes from Meconema thalassinum, assembly GCA_946902985.2. NCBI lineage: Eukaryota > Metazoa > Arthropoda > Insecta > Orthoptera > Tettigoniidae > Meconema > Meconema thalassinum. Next base: position 212,974,429 of record OX336400.1, on the reverse strand, counting down.
CCGTTTACTTGTATCACACACCATTTTGTTGTTGTCTAGTAACGTTATTGCATACTACACACTATCTTTTAGCTTTAAAATAATATTTTGTTACATGAATGCTATTTGTTGGACCTATAAACCTGTGGTGGTAGCACTGCAGAATGTTGTTGAACTCCTTGCCAGATGGCAGCACTTAAATCCTTTGTGATGTGAATTCAGTTGAAAGCTCTAAGTGACCAGCTAGATTTCCAAACGAAGAAGTTTACTTTGAATACGTGTGCATTTATTTTCAGTTTCTGTTTTGTGATGCTGTGAGTATGGAAAGGCGACAGTGTTTGAACAATTCAAATGTATTTTGTTACATTTGTGGTATTTTTGTAGGAAAAAAAACAGACAAAACGAAAGCTTATGTAGGAATAAAGTTAGGATATCAAACCAAGTCATGTGTGCCTCATAAAGTGTGCAGCATTTGTGTTGAAGATTTGGGAAATTGGACAAAAGGGAAGAAAAAAGCGCTTCGTTTTGGCATACCGATGGTTTGGCGTGAACCCAGAGACCACAGCAGTGACTGCTACATTTTTTACTTGTAAACTCAAAGGTTTCAATGCTAAAAATAAAAAAGGCATTACATACCCCAGCATTGAATCTGCTATGAGACCGTGTCTCTTGGCCCTGATATTCCAGTTCCCACACCACCTAAAGACAAGATTGCAATTTCTGATTCTTCAAGTTGTGAAATATCGGGAACATCTGACAGTGATTTTACCCCCCTGCAAAATCTAATGTACCATTACTATTCACACAATCCATGTTGAATGATTTAATAAGGGATTTGAACCTCCCAAAAGATGCAGCTGAACTTTCCATCTTGCTGATGGTACTTCAGTGACTTTCTACGGAAATGGAGAAAAAGGTCTTGACCAGTAATTTAGTCATAAATAGAGACTGGTTTATTGCAACAACATTCCAGACCTAATAAACAAGGTAGGTGCTTCCACGTATGACCCGAACGGATGGAGGTTATTTATTAACTCTAGTAAGAGAAGTATGAAAGCTCCGTTACTGAACAATGGCCACCAGTTGGCTTCAATTCCAATAGCTCACTCGGTCCAATTAAAAGAGAAATGATAACATGAAGCTTCTCTTGGATAAAATACTGTACCGGGATCGTTTACACGTCCGTGACATGGTGACGTCGTTATTAAGACGAAGAGACGTTAGTCTATACTGGCAATGGAGAGGCTGACTTTTGAATAGCGCGCTTGGAGACTTCGAGTGTTGAGGGAGGTATAAGACGTAGGGGCGAGTGACGTGGAACTGTGACGTGCACACTGGCCTACGTAACAGAATTAAGTTTTCTAGAATTTCCTCTAGATGATGCAATAGAACTTAGAAAAGTAGCACAGTTTTCTGGCAATTGAATTTGATTAAAATGGAGCTATCCAGTAAGAAAATCCGTTCAGCAGGAGCTGAGATACGGAATGAAAGGTTCTAGAAGTTCCACCGCTGCGAGTATAAAAGGAGCAAGGAAATCAAGGAAGGCATGTACTTCTACAGAGCAACTGCTCTTGTGAACATCACCGCTACATCGTGAACGAGTTGTTACGCCGTCATTATAATCGTCGAAGGAACTTAGTCGCTGGACGAGCTGTCCACGGACTTGGTTTATGTTCAGTGAACGAACACTTACATTATCGAATGTCTTAGAATGCTGGACGACATTATGGTCAAAGTTATTCTACTGGTAAAGTGATGGTGATTTTTCATAATACCATTCACGAAGTTCAGCCTACAAAACAGTATGTTTCTTGTGGTGAAACCGAATATCAGGCATTTTATTAATACCAGAAAGACATTGCATTTATAGTTCATTTCACGCTGCTGACAGGTGTTCCTGTGATAGCAAGGCGAATGAAACCGCAAATTTCGGTTATGGAACTTGTTCTTGTGTCAAACTTGAAGAATGTATTCGAGCAGTACAAAACTTTACAACATTTCAACATGTCAAATTTTACGGAGTACAACGGGAGTGTTTGTAAACGCGTTGTGATATTCACCGACATGCGCCGTTAAAACTACACGAGGGTAGGTGTGATATGGAAGGGAACGAAGCTGATTTGGAATCGCAGATGACCATGGGAGGACGCTATGGAAATAGTGAACGCTGAAGGACACGGATTACCATCACATCAAGCATGAAGTAAGCCAACTCTACATGTATTATCCACTAGCCTAATGTAGTATTTGAGAATTCCTTTTTTTATACTGTCACAATAAGAAATCCACACCATCATCGTTATGAGAACGTCAATGATATTTGTACAGAGTGACAAATGTAGTAATAAGCAAGTCCGACAATTTATTATCCTGTTTTGTTACATTGTCAGGACAACAGTCATATTCATGTGTTTCGACATGGAATATTTAATTTATTTTCAAGGAATAGGAATATTTTTTCTATAACTCTTATTAGAGGCTCGATATAACTTGGATTATTTAAATATTTTTTATTATTTAATAATAATAAATTACTGTAGAATAAATAAATTAATAATAATCAAAGTAAGAATACACCATTAAATTATAAATAATTTATTTTGGGAGGTGATAGCACCAATTTTGTAAATTAAATTAAATTTGTTGATAGTGATTAAAAATTACTGAATTAATAATCAGAAAGTGAGAGAGTTATAAATAATTTGTGATGAGGATTTAAACATGGATAAAATGGGGCAATAATAATCATTCTGATCTTGTAGAGAAGGAACAATGCCTAAATAATATTTTGCCAGGAATAATAATAATTTCATGGAAGGATTTAAATAATTACAACATTAATGAATTTAATATGATAACTTTTGTTTATTTTTGGAATAGAAGTTTGTATTTATTAACAGGTTTAAATAAGTTTGTGTATGAAGTGGAATAGCAAGAGTTTGAGTTTAGTAAATTTTCCAAAAGCACTAAAAATATTAAAACAAGGAAAAATAAAGCGGCAGGTATTAAAATGTATAAATTTTGGGCGAGATTATGTAAAATGGAGGCAGGGAAAAGTTGACCAGGAATAACTACATTTTTTTCATTGGACAAATTAAATTTGAGAACAGACAGTAAAGTGGTGAGACAGAATATTACGACACATAAAAAAAATGAAGTTTTGTGGAAAAAAAATGTTGAAGTCAAATATGATGATTTTAGTGTGCGATTAGGATTGTCGAAACTTGAGTTTGTGTGGAGGCCAGGGGGTCATCCAAGAGGGCATTTGTTCCCGTAGTTATGAGCACATGTGGATGTGCGTGTGTTATTTGAAGTGGTTGAGAAGAGCATGTGGGCTCTCAGTTGTAATAGAAGGGTAAGGCAAGTTGACCGCCCCATATTCTAGTCAAATTCCAGAATCTGTAGATCTGAATATTAAATTTTTACCTGGATCAATCTAAATTTCCAATTTTATGCCTAGATAACTGAATAACATATGACTTTAGATTTGATGAACCTGACCGAGGAAAATATTCAGAAAATAAATAGTTGCTAATGCAATAGTGGATAATAACTGAAAATATTCATGTTTTGTGCTTGGAATAATAATAATAATAATAACTTTTGAAATGTGCATTAACTATTCATAATATGAGTGTGAGAAAAGACACAATTTATATTGTTAATAACAATTTATGCTAATATTTATAACAAATTTTGGGACGAGTAAATTTAAAATTTTGTTTATATGAGACAATTGGAAATGAGAAAAGGAATAGATATATTTTTCACATCATTATAAACAATTTTTGTTCTTTGAAACAAAAGTTCACAAGACACAACAATATTAACATTCTACTTTATGCTAGCCGAATATTGATATTAAGTTGATGTAAAACCTCAATGAATCAAGTGAAAATTTTCAAAATAACAAATCAACGTTTACTTGAACAATCATAAGAAATCTTCGTGAAAGTGAAACTGCAAAAATGTAAATAGAGGGATCAGTAGAACTCTTAATTGAATCGTGATCACCTGAGTGTAAATATTAGATTTATTATCTTTTTTGTTGATACCAGAATGGACTATTAATTTCCTGGGTATCAATTCAGCGAAGATTAAGGGTGTTTATAGGGAATGTTGATTTTTATGTGTGATTTTGTTTGTGTTTTTGAGGTTTTCGCCTGTCATTTTTCAAATTTTAATTATAAATAAATTGGATTTTTAGGAAGTGTGCTATTTTCAAATATTTCCTCTCCCTACCTAATTTGCGAATTACCGATATCAGGGATGCCCGTTTTACACCAAATATTCGCCTAGATAGACCCTGAGATAGATTTTCTCGTGCGGAACTGATTTCGGTATTTTGCAAAATGTGGTCTTTGGATCTCGGTCCAAACGGGCACAATACATTATAACAGAAATCAGTGGATGGTCTGTGGAGATCTGAAAGTAATGGGTATTTTGATAGTTCAGCAACAGGGATATACGAAATTCCCATGTCACTTGTGGGAATGGGATAGCCGGGCAAGAGATGAGCATTGGTCTGGGAAAAAATGGCCTGATCGAACCACCTTAACTCCAGGATGTAAAAATAGTTCCCTTTTCTCTCACAAGCAAAAATAAAAGAAGGTATGTTTGTAGGACCATAAATCAGAAGTCTAATGAAAGACAATGAGTTTGAAGATACAATGACTCCTGAACAAAAAGAAGCCTGGCAAGCCTTTAGAGATGTAAACAAGAAGTTTTTAGTAAACACCAAAGTAGGGGGGTAGTGGTGCTTCTAAGCCACCCATTTTATTTGTGCCCGACTGTACATGTTAAAATAATTAATATTTCTCAACCCCTTGGTCCGATTTTGGCCTGCGACATATCGTTGGACTCGGGTTGACGTCCTCTTTCCTATGGACCATGTATTATATTTTTCAAAAAATGTTTGAAATTTTTCGTTTTGGAAATTAGGCGATAGTTTGAAAACCAAACATGATAGAACGTTGTGCCATGGCTCAAACGAATGGTCTTTATGACCTTTATTTTTTGTAATAAAACGTTTTTATATTTTATGTTTTTTTGAAAAAACTCGAATTTTGAAATTCCTATATTTTGGAAACTAGGATGTTTGCAAAAAGGGTTATGTGACGTAAATGAAAGGTCCCTATGCCCTCTACCCCCAAAATAAATTTCAAGTCTCTAGAGCAAACATTTGTGTTTTGTAAGTAGTGGGATGACGAGAGAGCTGTGACACTTCTTATTGAGCCACCCTCGTATCGACCCCGAACCTGATATCTCGCTAACCAAACATGGGATTAGAACATACAGGATGTCTTAGTACTCGTAGTGACGCCCCCTACTTTCCTATAGCCTCTTTATTTAATGAAAAGACCAAAACTAAAACGTCATCCGCTTTTAATATCTCGCGAACCAATCATGCTAGAGGCATGTACGACGAGTCCAAGGACTCGGAGTGACGTCCTCTTTGCTATGTACCACTCGTTATATTTTAAAAAAATTGGAAACTCGATTTTGGGGCAAACACGTGTTTTTGTGATTTTTGCTGATATCTCACGAACCAATAACGCTAGAGACGTGTACGAGGTGTCCTAGGACTCGGGCTAACGCCCCCTTTCAAATGTGGTAGATATGTTTTCCAAAAAGATAATTCACAAAGGACCTAACGCCATACATGTTGAACAAACCTGTTTTTGTTTCTTTACCTGTTGTTGTTGTTTGAGTCTTCAGTCTTTTGACTGGTTTGATGCAGCTCTCCATGCCTCCCTGTCCTGAGCCAATCGTTTCATCTCTACATAGCTACCACACCCTACATCCGAGGCTATCTGTTTAACATATTCTAACCTTGGTCTACCCCTACAGTTCTTGTCCTCGACCCTTCCTTCCATAACTAAGCTTGCTATTCCTGGGTGTCTTAGTATGTGTCCTACCAACCTATCTCTTCTCTTCATTAGCAGTCGCCAGAAACATCTCTCCTCTCCCACTCGCCTTAATACCTCTTCGTTTGTAACCCTATCTACCCATCTGATCTTCATCATTCTCCTGTAACACCACATCTCAAATGCTTCAATTCTCCTCTTTTCTGCTGCACCAATAGTCCAAGTTTCACTTCCATAGAGCGCTACGCTCCAGACAAAGGCTTTCAAAAATGACTTCCTAATACCTAAATCTATATTCGATGTCAACAGATTCCTTTTTTGTAGAAAGGCTTTCCTTGTCTGAGCCAACCTACTTTTTATATCCTCTTTGCTTCGTCCATCACTGGTTATTCTGCTTCCTAAGTAACAGAAGTCTCCTACTACCGTCAGCTTTTCACCTGCCAATTTGATCTCCATAGAGGTTTCTGATTTATTTCGGCTGCATTCCAGTATTTTTGTTTTACATTTATTAATTTTCATCATGAATTCCTTCCGTAAGACGGAATCCATCCCATTCAAAAACTCATTCAAATCCTCAGGCTTGTCGGCCAAGATGACGATGTCATCAGCAAATCTCAGAGTTGAAATTATTTCTCCTTGAATCTTCACTCCCACTTTAAATTTTTCTCCAATTTCCTTCATTGCTTGTTCAATGTAAAGATTGAAAAGTATGGGTGATAAATTGCAGCCTTGCCTTACACCTTTCTGAATACCAGCTTCTCTCTCATGTCCTTCAGCTCGAATGACTGCTGTCTGGTTTCTGTATAGATTGTATATCACCCTCCTATCCCTGTACTTTATTCCAATAGATTTCAAAATGTCAAACAATTTAGTCCAATCAACGTTATCAAAAGCCTTTTCTAAGTCTACAAATGCCATGAACGTTCTCTTATCTTTCCTTATTCTACCTTCCAAAATCAGCCTAAGACTTAGTACAGCTTCCCTTGTTCCTACATTTCTCCTGAAACCAAACTGGTCTTCACCCAGCTCCGTTTCTATCTGGCTTTCAATCCTCTTGTAAATTATTCTAGACAGGATCTTTGAAGCATGAGTAGTCAAGCTGATTGTACGGTAATCTTCACATCTGTCAGCTCCCACTTTCTTTGGTATAGGGATGATTACATTCTTCTTGAAATCAGGGGGTACCTCACCTGTCTCATAAATCCTACACACCAAGTGAAATAACCTGATCAGACCTTCATCTCCTATGCAGCGTAGCAACTCAATCGGTATATCATCTATGCCGGGTGCTTTGTTCCTGCCTAAGTCCTCTAATGCTCTGTCAAATTCTGATCTCAATATTAAATCTCCTTTTGCATCCTCATCAATTTCCTCCTCCCTTTCCATTACATGATTCTCAATCTCCTTTCCCTTATACAAGCACTCTATGTAAGCTTTCCATCTCTCAACTTTTTCTTCCCTATCTGTTAGAGGCTTTCCATTTGTGTCCTTAATATTACAGCACTTAGTCTTCTTTTCCCCAAAAGTATTCTTAATCCTTCGATAAGCTGTGTCTACTTTTCCTAATTTCAGACAATTTTCTATTCCTGCACATTTCTCTTTCAACCATTCTTCTTTCGCTTCCTTGCACTTCTTGTTAACCTCATTTCTCAGACGTCTGTATTCTGCTATCTCCTTTTCATCTCTTACATTCTTGTGTTTCCGCCTTTCATCCATCAATTCTAGTATATCCTGAGTGATCCATGGTTTTCTACCTATTCTTTCTTTCCTACCAATGTTTTCTTCTGCGGATTTTGTTATTTCATTCTTCAAAAGTGCCCATTCGTCTGCAATTGAAGTTTGTTTAGGGGCTTTGATTAGTCCTTCCTTTATACTCTTCTTGAATCTTTCGTTTACATCCTTCACTTTCAGTCTGTTTATTGCCCACCTTTTTGGCTTTTGACTTTTCTTCAGTTTCTTCAACTTTAATCTGCATTTCATTACAACCAGATTGTGGTCAGAGTTTATTTCAGCACCAGGATATGTTTTACAATCCAAAATCTGGTTTCGAAACCTCTGCTGACCATAATGAAGTCGATTTGGTAACGCCCTGTATCTCCTGGTCTCATCCATGTGTATATTCTTCTGTTGTGGTTATCGAACAAGGTGTTAGCTATGACCAACTCATGTTCGGTGCAGAATTCCATCAGCCTGCTTCCTCGATCATTCCTTTCACCTAATCCGAAATCCCCTACTATCTTCCCTTCTCTCCCTTTTCCTACCACAGCATTCCAATCTCCCATTACTATAACATTTTCATCACCTTTGATATACCTCAGAATGTCATCTATTTCATCGTAGACCTTTTCAACATCCTCATCATCAGATTGACTGGTAGGCATATAGACTTGTACCACTGTGGTGCACGTAGGTTTAGTATTGATTTTTGCTACAATAATCCGTTCACTGTATTGCTCATAATATTCCACCCGCTGTCCAAGTTTCCTACTCAATATGAGACCAACCCCTGCTTGGCCATTGTTTGATTTAGTGCTAATGACCCTATAGTCTCCTGACCAAAAGTCCTGCTCTTCCTGCCAGCGCATTTCACTAATCCCAACCAAATCCAACCTCAACCTATCCATTTCCCTTTCTAAGTTTTCTAACTTTCCACTTCCCAGCAGACTTCTAACATTCCACGCTCCGATCCGTAGAATGTCAGATTTCCTCTTTGTCACTTCTGTGATGTTAACCCCCTCTCGAGTAGTCCCCACCCGGAGATCCGAACGGGGGACTAGTTTACCTCCGGATTGAAATTTTACAAGGGAGGGGGCCATCATCACATGTAATTATGCATAGAGAGGAGCATATCCTCGGGAATAGCATTACGGCTGTAGTTTCCCGTTGCTTTCAGCCGTGCAGCAGAACGCAGTGTAGCCATTAGTTGGCTTATATTATCAATATCTTAACCGTCTATTAGACTAGTAAAGAATTGATTTATTCTGAAAGGCTGCTACTCCCTTTCAGAATAAGTAAAGAGCAGTTCTACTACAAAATACTAACTTTGTTTAACTAATGTTGTTTAACTTTACCTGTTTATAATGTTTATGAAGCGTGGTGGTTGAGAGAGACGATACTGCTGGGGGTGTATGTTTCAACGAACCTGTCGCTGACCACGGTGGCTGTGTTCAATAGATCAATCGATATTTCGACGGGTCGGTGTATGACAGAGCGAGCGTGCGTTTTTTCACACATTTTACCTTTAACGTGTAAACGGTGATGAGAACTTGGTTCTATGTTGGTCGAAGCGAGTACAGAAAAGAAACTTGCCGAGGAGCAGGAGGTGAATGTCATTTGAGCTTATTGGAAAGCGCTGATCTGACTTGACAACAAGTGCAATGGAAAAATGACCAAGACGCTTCAAGGTAAAATAATCTGACCATCGTGGTGGCAGGGAAGAGCGAAATGCATGTGAACATGTGTGAAACCACATGTAGGCTAAACAAGTTACATCCTGTCTTGCTTCGTACGTGACAAAATGCAAGTTCATGTGAAATTTGATCTACCACAGGTGTTCGCCTGGGACGTTAGCTGTCCACGTGCGCGATAACTGTTAACAAGTCACATCCTGTTTTGCTTCGTACGTGACAAAATGCAAGTTGACGTGAAATTTGATCTGCCACAGGTGTTCACCTTGGACGTTAGCTGTCCACGTGCGCGATAAGAGAACGTTCAAAGCGTGGGAAAAAAGATTATACATGCAACGTAACATATATAAAGACATGTCGTTATCATTTCCACTCTCACTTAGGTGACTACCTTTGAACACATAACGTTGCATGAAACCCCTGGTCTTGTTTAACAGTTTTGGTGTTGGTGGAAAATACTTAACCTTGTTGTGGGGTAGGTATATATTTATTCATTTATATATTTATTGATTTTTATATAAATACATGCAATTATTTATTGATTAGGTAATTAATGATTTTATTTATTTATTTGTTTGCAGATAACGTGTATAGCCTACCTGTCGTGTGTCTGTGAGAAATATATTAAAGAAAGAGAAAGACAGACAGCTAGAAAAGGAAACCATTTCCACACTAGCCCACGAGACGGGAATGTAGCAAAGCATTACACGTCAAGGTGAGATTTTTTTAAATTATATAACCTGTTTGATTTTGTTTTGTTTATGAAATGCATAAACTATATGGAATGGATATACTTATGGTGGTTTATTTTATTTCTTTTTAGAGTGTTGGAAAACGCTTGACCTCTGTTGATAACCAGGAACGTGTGTTTGGGGACCATTGTCTAGTAGTCTACAGCTGAAAACTCAGGTGAGAGTGTTCTTTCAAAATAATGTCTTTTACTGCTGCGGATACGTTAACTTGGGAGCCCATTGAGTCTTGTTTCAAATCGCGTGTCTGCTCTGGTCGTGTGGTCAATGTTAGAAAAAGTTTGATCCCCAAAGAATTTTTACAATCTTGTTTTGAAATTTTCAAAATTGAAATTTGCACAGCGCAAAGGTTGCATACGGCTTTAAAGGTGAATACAGAACGGGTGTGCGATTTCATATATAAAAAGAAGGACGTAGAGCATAAAGAGACATTCTATATTTGCAGTAAAATGCAAAAGCATTTGATAGCCGATAATCTGAACGAGTGGTATCAAAGCCATGTGGTGAATGCCTTGCTATCAAAATTTGATAAACTGCAACAAGGACCCAGTGGTTTAGCGTTAGAAAAAAATTCATCATTTGCAAATCAACATTTGTCAATTCAACCCGTTGAATGCTGGGACTAGCTTTATTGAAACACCCCAGCAATAGCTTCGAAAAAGGCTGTGGTGAATATTGAAAATGTTGATGATGATTGCTTTCTGTGGTCTGTGGCTGCGTATTTGCAGCCAGTACAACAGCATTGTTACAGACCAGGAATGTACAAGGCCAAGTTTGTCGAATTGAAACAAACGTTAAATTTAACTAGAGTATCGTTCCCTGTGGACTCAACCGAGATCCATAGGTTTGAACAAGACAACCAGGACTTTTCGTTCATGGTGTATGGCCTTGACGGTGATGAGATTGTGGGTCCTCTTTATGCCACAAAAGAACCGAAACGACACCACATTCATCTTTTATATTTATATGTAGGAGAGGTGAATCACTATTGCCTTATTAAGAGCCTAAGTAGATTGCTAAGCAGACAAGTGTCTAAGCACACTGGTGTAAAACATATTTGTGATCGTTGCTTGCAATATTTTAAAACCCCTACGCTTTTGGAACGTCATAGGGTAGATTGCGTTTCTCAGGAAGCGGTGAGATTGATATTGCCACAAGGGGACAAGACTGTGTTAAAGTTTAAGGATATTCATCAGCGTGACACTGTTCCCTATGTGGTATATGCAGATATCGAAGCTCTCACCACACCCATGGTGGGATGTGAACCAGATCCCACCATTAGCTCAACCACACCCATTCAAAAACATGAACCCTTTGCCATAGGATTTAAAGTGGTGTGTGCCTATGACCCCACACAATCCGTTTACAAATACCGCGAGGGGCCAGATTGTGCCAAATGGTTCTTGGTTGAACTTGTCAAGTTGGCTCATGATGTACAGGAATTACTGGACCACCCAGTACCCATGAGCCTATCTCCAGAACAGCAGCAGCGGTATGAGCATGCCACGACATGCCATATTTGCGAAAAGCCTATTTTAAGTGGAGAGGAAAAAGTCAGAGACCACTCGCACTTTACGGGGGAGTTTCGTGGAGCTGCGCATAGTAAATGCAACTTGAACTTTCCAGCTCCTCGTTTCATCAGTGCCTTTTTCCACAATCTGGCGAATTATGACATTTAGTTTTTGATTCGTGAATTGGGCCATGTCAACAAGGGCTCGTTTACCATTATTCCTCAAAACCATGAGCGTTTTACAGCCCTGACATGGAGGTTGGGTGACTTTAGCATTCGATTTTTGGATTCCTTTAAGTTTATGGCATCCTCGCTAGACAGCCTTGTGAATGGCTTGAATGAGGAGGAATTAAAAAATACTAGAATGCATTTTAATGATCCTGAGCAATTTCAATTGTGCATTCGGAAAGGTATATTCCCGTATGATTTTTGCAACAGCTGGGATGTGTTAAATCAAAGAAAACTCCCACCACAAGAGAAATTTTAGTCGAAACTAACACGCAGTACCGTTTCCGATGAAGACTATGCACATGCATGTCATGTTTGGCGAGTGTTTGGCATGAAGACGCTAAGTGAATATGCTTTGCATTACCTAAAACTGGATGTATTGCTGCTCACTGATGTGTTTGAAAAATTCCGTAACTTGTGTCAACACATTTACGGTCTTGACCCGGCTCACTATTATACGAGTCCTGGACTCTCGTTTGATGCCGCTTTAAAATACACTCAAGTGGAATTGGATTTACTCACTGACGTAGACATGGTTCTATTTTTTGAAAAGGGCATTCGTGGCGGTTTTGTGTCACTTAACCAGCGCCATGCCGAAGCGAACAATGTCTACATGCCTGATTATTCACCAGACAAACCAGAATCGTACTTAATGTACTATGACGTGAATAATTTGTACGGTTACGCCATGAGTCAGCCTTTGCCCTATGGGAAGTTTGCTTGGCTGACAGACAAACAAGTGTCAGAATTTGATGTGATCAAGGCTAGCCAAGAAACAGGCCGTGGATATGTGCTAGAAGTGGATATTGAATATCCCTCATCCTTGTATGATGAACATGCCGATTTCCCATTCTGCCTTGAGCAAATGGTTCCCCCTGACAGTAAAGTGAAAATTGAAAAACTCATGGGCACACTTTACAACAAAAATCGGTATGTGCTAAATATCCAAATGTTGGTGCAATGCCTCGCCCAAGGCTTGGTGTTGAAGAAAATCCACAGGGGGTATTTCTTTTGCTCAAAAAGCATGGCTTGAGCCATACATGCGACTCAACACAGAGCACCGACAAATGGCAACACAGCAGTTTGAAATTATTTTTTTAAAATTAATGAACAACTGCATCTATGGCAAATCCATGGAGAATGTCCGCAAATACCGTGACATTAAATTGGTCAATGTCTGGGAGGGGCGGTGGGGTGCCCGGCGGTACATTGCCAAGCCAAATTTCAAATCGATCAAAATTATCGATGAGGATTTGGCTAATATTGAAATGAGTAAGACCAGCGTGACCATGGATAAGCCCATTTACTTGGGTCAAGTCATTTTAGACTTTTCTAAATCGGTCATGTATCGATTCTACTATGAGTTTGCGAAACGCCATTTTGAGGACGTCTCTCTTTTGTATATGGACACGGACTCATTCATTTACCACATTCGCCACTGCAACCCCTATGACGTCATGAGGCAACATAGTGACTGGTTCGACACCTCTTGCTATAGTGCTGACAACGTGTTTCAGCTGCCCATAAAAAACAAGAAGGAAATGGGCGTTTTAAAAGATGAATGTGGTGATTCCATTATGACGGAATTCGTAGGTTTGGCTTCAAAAATGTATGCTTATCGCACACTCGACTGTAAGGAAGCCAAAAGAGCAAAAGACGTAGGTAGGGCAGTGGTAAAATCGCTACGTGTAGACGATTACTTAGCGGTTTTACGCACTGGCAAAGCTATGTCTCATACACAGTGCAGGATACAATCCAGCAACCATCATTTGTATCTTGTGGAACAGAGAAAACGCACCCTCGCCTCCATGGATAACAAGCGTGTGTGGGCTGATGACCTGCTCACCAGCCTGCCCTGGGGTTATGATCGCAAGGAGGAGGAGGTGTGATTTCACTGTTTAATCATTTAGGGACATAGCTTCATGTAACTTGTAGATTTAGTATTTTGTAAATATTGGTTTCTGTCATTGTAAATAGTAGATTTTGTAAATAGGGGCAATCCACTTGGACTTTTGCTCTTTAAAAAAGTTCTATGCAACCTTATTATTTTAAATTTTTTGATTGGTAAATAGTGTGATTCTTTTAACGCTGTACAAAGTTGTGTTTTTTGTTGTAAATATGAAATAAGTAAGATTTTTAGTAACGTTAATAACTAGTATTTAATTATTTTTCGTAATGTAAATGATAAACTAAAAAAGTTCTTTTGGGATAAATGTGTATGTCGAGAATGTGCTTTTGGGAATAAATAAAGTGGTTGTGTTTGTTCCTAAAGACAGGTGTGAATGTATGAGTGGAGAGAGAAAGCTGGTGTGTATGGTTGACCAGAGCAAACACGGTGAGGTAGGGTGGGTGGGAGGAGGTAAATGGTCACTTATATACTCATTTTGTTTTCAATAGTTTTGTTTTCTTTGAAATGTGGCAGACAATAGACATTATTTTTGTAAAAACAGTCTTACCTGCAGTAGTCGTAGACCTCGACGTTTCTCCAAACACCCATAAACACATTGCAGCATTGCCATGGTCAAGCACTTGCATCAACATCATTCTCAAATCTCAACTTTCGACATACACCAAATGGAAAAATGTGAAAACAGCAAAATGGAAAATCCATGTTTCCATATCACCAAAAAAAACGCAAAACTTAAAACGAACATTTTTAAAAACTGGAAATGGCCATGTGTAATATTTGAAAATTCAAAAAACTTCAAACGGACATTGTTTAAAATGTGTCATCAACAAACTGGAAAAATCCATATCATCAAAAACGCAAAACTTGAAACGAACTTTTTTAAAATCTGTAAATTGCAAAATGACAAATGGCGGTGTGTGAATTCATCATGTGTGAAATGTGTAAAATGAAACATAAGCCATCAACATCAAGATTTCTTAAAATTAAAAATAACAATACATCGTGCTCTGGTAAACCTTTGTTTTTATTTCATAGTCATAGTGAATTGACAAAAGAAAAATAGAATATAAATAAATCCCAATTCCTCACTCCTCAATCTTTATGTCCATGCATCATCAACTTTCCTTTCATAGCACTCATGACAATCGGGGCTGCCATCCTTTCACCCACTGAAGCATCACTGGATGTGAAACGTTGTTTAGCTTTCTTCAATAACAATTTATTGGCCACATGTCTTAAACCAGGATGACTATGGCGATAAGAAAGGTCATGTTCCTTGCATGCTTGATCCAAAAGATTAATGGGTACATCACCACGCTGCAAACGTTTTTCAAGACGAGTTCCAGGGTCGCAAAAACGATAACCTGGAAGATGGATTTCGAAAGGTTGCAGGTTCGAAACCTGGCGCAGTCGGCTGGCATTTGAGGGTGCGCAAATGCGAGGGAGCCGTGTCAGTAGATTTACTGGCACGTTAAAGATCCCCTTCGGGGCAAAATTCCGGCACCCCGGCGTCTCTAAAAGCCAGTGTAGTTAAAAGGGACGTAAAACCACTAACATTATTATTATTTCGAAAGGTAGGTATTCAATCACTTTGTCAATGACGCCATTGCCAGTACAGGTCGGGCATATCCTTTTCCATCGATCGTAAAAAGGTTTGGTCTTCCTCCTCCTCTGTGGACGATGTTTGTGTTTGTTGTTGTTGTTGTTGTTGTTGTTGCTTTTTCTCGCCATGACACCCGTGGAATGATTCAACAAAGTCTTTACATGGACTTTTATGACCGTGATACAGTTTCACTAGCTGGCAAGTCGCACACTGACGCATAGACGGTATTTTTGCCATGGCCACTTGCTTATGGTGATCGTAATCCGTACAGGGTTGCAATTCACTCAACACAGGGTCTTGAGTCCATGATTTTGGTACATGTTGCCAGATTTCTTTCACTGCATTGGCGGCCACATAATAAATGAACGACTTGGGCAGCGCCAAGAGTTCCTCTTTGGTAAAACTGTCTAGTTTCTTTTTGCACACTAAGAACTTGCCGATGGCTTTGTCCGTAGCATTGCCTTTCTCCATGGTATCACGTGCTGTAGATGTTTACACGTCGCTTGTAGAAATCTCACTGGCGTCATTCACAGGTAAATCTTGAGTTATAATTTTGTTCAACAACTCCCAGCAGGCATGGGTGGTTAACCAATGAAAGAGATGCCACGCATGCGATAGGGCTGTCTGGGTAATGTTGCCACAGGAACAAGTATCTATGAGCGTTTGCAGGGAGGGGCAGCCCAACTCCATGAGGTCGATACATTGGCAGTAAGACGCCAAAAATGGTTGCAACCATTGACGTTTTTCATTACCTTTCACAAATACCACATTGGCCGAGGACAAGTGTGCTTTCATGACCACGTCCAAATGTTTATAGGAAATGGTTCCCTGATTCCAGTCTAGTTGCCTATGATTTTAAATCCACTGGGTTTGTTTACGGTCTTTTTCACACAACAAATCAAAAGCATGGGGTGGTTTAAATAGCAAATGCGTAGCTTGCGATATCCAAAACGTGGTACAATCGATAATGGCCACTTGTTTAAATATAAATTTGTTGTCACTAATTTTAAACCCTTGGCAATCCACAATGAGTGTGTGCAACATGTTGACGCTTGCCTGGACCAAGTTCAACTGACGACTGACTGACGATCAGGTGTGATCATGGCATGGACTTACCTGCCATGCTAGTTTCAAATTGAGGTTAGGGTAGGACATGGGGACATGCAAAAATAAGTATTTAAGAATTACATCATTTTATTATCATAACACTTCTTACAGGCTTTTGTCATTTTGGGATAAGGACGATACCAACTGATACAACAATATAGCCTCTTGTGTTTGTAACGTCCATAACACCGATGATGTCCCAATGTCTCTAAACTAGGCGTTTTTGATGGTGAGCTGCTCACCGAAGCACCATGGATACCATACGGTCCACATGTATCGTAACTTGTTTTTTTTCATTACCCAGGGACACAAGTGAGGGATAGCTTGAATGACAGGGTATATTTCCCACTTCCATTCTGCACAGGTAGGGGCAGGTGGGTGACCAGCGCTGATGTTCCTGCATGGGTTCATCGCCCTCCTGCCATTGGTCTACGATGATGGGACAAAAGGCACATTTCACTTCATCTCTTGTTTTTAAATAGTAGAATCCAGCGGCCGCCAAGGCTTGAGGGTTTATGAAAGGCACCGGCCATGTGGCAAAAGTCTTGAAACGTTGTTCCTCAGAGTTTAAATTCATGGATGTAACGTCTCTTGAGGCTTTAAAGCAAGACATGACTGAGCGGCTTGACGCGGGTTGACCTGTTATTTATACACTCGTCACTTGGTTGGATAGTGGATAATAGTTGACTTGTTTGTGATGAATAATCAAACAGTAGGCCGTGGTATTGGCTGGTACATTGTCATGCGTTTCAAAATCTAGTCGAATGTCGATATTGGATGGCTTGACAGACTCTTCCAGGTAAGAACAGCCAAGGCAATCAGTGGCGCTCTTGCCTTAAACGCTTGGGGTAGTAGCATGGGGCCGTTCTCTTTTTGATAATACGACCATCGAAATTTAGAAAACAAGTCGTACAGGGGGCCAAACTTATTTTTTGAAAAATCCAAATCCAGTCCTTCATAGGGAAACACGGCTCCGTTGAGGAAAAGACGTGCATTTCTCAATTGCAGGTGATCCAATTGCGTGGCATCTTTGGTTTGTTGATACTTGCGATTCGTTTGAAAACCCACGATCAGGTAGAGAGGTCTCTCTGTATAGCGAGCTGTTTTTACAGACCAACTGTGTGTGTTGGTGGTGGGCAATAGCGGATACTCATGGAGTGCCCAGCTTCTAAATTCCATGGGTAGAGGCATATCTCTCTTTACCATTTTGAGTATGTCCAGTTTTTTGCTATCTTCAAGGGTCACATGAGGCACTTTCCATAGCAAGCGTTGTAGTTGAATTTTTGAATCGATGGGGGCATTGTCGGCTCCCTTGAGTGCATTATTATCACTCCTGTCTCTCACTAGATAAAGCACATGCCTTGCGTTGACCACAATGCGTTGGTGATCTTCGGCAAAGCCTAAAATCAGTTTAAGAGGTAAATATCCAGTAAAGGTCCCATCGGTGTGTACCATCCAGTCATTGGTCGAGTCAGGACACCAACCTGCCATGCAAAGTGTTTTACCTTCTTCCTTACTATAAGAGGGGTATAGTTTCATGACACTGGAAATGCCCACATTTCGAGTGCTATCCACCATGATATCGTTAATGACATACCGCACTTCAGAAAACAGAAAGGCCAAACCATGGTTGGCCAACTTGGATGTGGTGGGAGTAGAGCCATCGGCTTTGGTGAGCCGACATTCAATCTGAATGACACTTTCATGCGGTAGGGTGTAAATATCTTGGTTGTTGATAACAAATTGAATTACATCATTGTTATTGAGTCCAGGTGTTTGAGCTTGATAGGAATGGAGATCAATTCCTACCACTCCTGGTTGCTCTTCGATGTGATTCGCTATCTCTAGGATAGAATTCATTATGAGGGTTTACGTGGTAACCCAAATGCTGTAAAATCTGCTTGTCTTGAGATGTTAACGTGTATTCACGTGGCAAACAACTAACACCATTCCTAGACGGTGTTGTTGCTTTATACACAAACTTCATTGTGGCTTTAGCAGCAACTTGTAAGTCACTGGTGTGGTAGAATCTAGATCAATGAGTTGTTGATCTCTATTGATCAGTCTTAATGTTATATTACTAATACTATCGACAGCCACAGAATGAAAAAGCACCACTGGAGGGTTTTCACGAATAATATACCCATTGGGCGATGTCACAATAAAGTCATAAAGCGAATGCGATGGTTCTTGATTGCTGTACACTTGGCTAATAATATTACATGTCACCGACACATGATGGTCTTCAATGAATTTCACTTCATGGTCCGAATCATGTTTTTTGTTGGGCTCCAACACACGTGGTTTAAATCCTAGTAATGGGCCAATGGAATCGGGGTGAGTTTTTAAGTCAATGTTAAAGGTAGAGAAAATACTGCAGCGATGAGTGTTGGTATTTCCTACAAGTTCAAACTTGCGCGTTCCATCGAGAAATGACTTGAAACCATACTCATTGATCAACACCACATAAATGTGTTCATAAATATCATCGATCGTGTATCCACCAGTGTTCAAGGTGAGCACAGAATCATCTTAGTAAAACTTGTTGTTCACATTTTCTCGTATGTTGTATATTCGATTGTACGTTTCAAGAGAAACAAGTCCTAAACCATAGGATTTTTCACTCAATTCGATAGGAGGGTAAAAGTCTAGGCTGACTTCAGGTCCACATCCATGCAGTGTAAACGTTTTACTTTCTGCCGACATACTGGTGGCGTTTTTGCGTATGCTGCGTCTTATATAAAAACATTAAACACAAACGTCCACACTGTTGGCTGTTAAACGTTTGCTCACGTTTCACATTATAATATATCTTGATCCTGTTTCCAAAATAGGTCACTAGTTCCATGGGCGGGGGCAAATTCCCAAAACTGTCAAAGTACCATACAGTGGATCCCTCTTTGACATAATGCGTTCCTGGTCCTCGGTGATCATCCAAATTGACAACAGCACATTCCTGTTTCCAGGGTCGTGGGGGTAATTGGTTTCGCATAAACACACCTCGAAAATGAGAAAGCTTTAGTTGTTTAGCATAGCTTTCCACTTGTTGATGCGTCAGGGCATGTCTCGCTATGGCTGAGGTTATTTTTTTTAAATATTTCGAAATGGTGAAATCCCAAATCCTTGTTGATAAAAGGCTGGCTTTAAATTGGCATTTCTAGCCCCCATGGCAATCGCTTCCATCGTTTCATTGTGTCGCTGACTTTCTTTGAGTTGTTGCTTGCCCTGCTGCGCGGCTTTAATGGTTTTCGCCACTGCACTGGCACCGCCCAAAAGTGAACCCAGAGCAGCCAAACCGGCAAATAATGCAGGTAAAAATCCCGCTCGTTTGGGGACGGGAATCACTCGCAATTGGTTTGAAACCTGTCGCCGACGTTTTGGAATAACATGTTTCGGTGCTGCTCGAAAGGCTTTCCTTATGGTCAATACATTATTTTTTCTTTTTTTCTTTCGCAAGGGCTTGTCCACGAATGTTGTAAGCCCAGGCTTTGCCAAGGACAAAGTCCTTTTTTTAGTCTTTCTCACCACATACCTTTGTTTCACCATGATGATGACCAACAACCTTTCACAAGAAAGTTTAAATCACAACTAACGTCAGATGGTTATTTCGTGGCTGTATATTCCAATTCCACATAAAGTGGGAAATCGTTTGTGGTTTTTCCTGCTTTATTTTCATCCCATGTCAACAAGAGACGAAAGGATAATTCGTCACCTGCATTGACCATTTCATGGTTATGGATCAACATCCTATGACCATTTATCTTTATTTGTAAATGGTTCTCATCAGGTATGGCATATTTGATGTGAATGGTTCCGTCATAGTGTAATCGATAGTGGCTTAAACCCGAAGCAAGCACATAGGTCAAGTGCTGATCATGGACTAGCGGTAAATGGTTTCTGTGATTCACAGGTTTTTCATTTGTCAGATACACTAAAAATACAGATGGGATAAATGTATAAAGCCTTTTCATTTCATAGGTCACGTAACGCTTGGTACAAACATCGTCTTCGTCTTGTGGGTCTTCCACGTGAATAATCCGATGGTGATTAGCGCTATAGCCATTCACCGTAAGCTGGGGCACTTTGTCATAAAACTCATACACTTTGTTATCCACATACTTTTTCGTAGTAACGTCTGTAGACACTTGAGGATGTTTTACATGGGTTAACCGCTTTCCCTTAAAGTGATAATCTCCCTGTTTTGTGCGTGGCACTACTGACCTATCCACATAGTGTTTATTAGCAGGATCTGTTTCTTGTTTAGGATCATGTATGGGGACAGGCCTAGCTTTGGCCATCAACGCACGTCCAAAGACATCCATCGTCAACCTGTAGTACCAGTCTACTGTTTCTATGACAAGGTTCGGTGTCCTGTATATAGACAGCCTACTAGCCTGTCTAAGCCTTAGTTGAAATGAAGATTATTAAGCAGCAAGAGTCATTCCCCGTGGGGGACATGGTTTCCCATCTCTGTCCCACATCACGTGAACAACGCCATGGTTCACTGTTTCCATCTTCCATTCGCTGCATCATTGTGGGGCCTTCCGGCTGTGGAAAGACAAATCTTTCGCTAACGCTCATTACAGCGCCCAATGGTCTGCGTTTTCAAAATATTTATATTTTTGCAAAATCTCTCTACCAACCCCTCTACGTGTTTCTGGATCAAGTCATGTCTGGATTACAAAAAGAGAATATGGGATATTTTACATTTTCCATGCAAGAAAATGTGATTTCACCGGATGAGGTAAAGCCAGATTCACTCATGATTTTCGATGATGTATCCACTGAACGTCAAGGCATCATTCAAATCTATTTCAGCATGGGTCGTCACAAACATATCGATTGCTTCTATCTTGGACAAACGTATTCAAAAATGTCCAAACAGTTGATTCGTGACAATGCCAATGTCATTGTTTTATTTTGCCAGGACGAGAGGAACAGTCGTCACATTTATAATGAACATGTGAATCCGGATATGACCTTTCAAATGTTTACAGAATTGTGTGCCAAGTGCTGGAACACTCAACGTCATGCCTGTTTAGTGATTGACAAACAAAGTGAACTCAACCAAGGACGGTATCGCTTAGGGTTTGATCATTTTATTGCTATTTAAGGCCCTGTCTCATTCCCCGTCAAGTCATTTGTCAAGAAACCATGGCGTTAGCAGAGAGTCAATTGAAAAAGCATATTATTAGAGCAAAAATACTATTCGCCAAAAGTTTCGTCAATTGAAACAATCACGTGCAAATCATGCTTTGTTTATTCAACAACATTTAGCACCTCCACTAAAAGCCATGTTGAAACCCTCTTTCAAGCCATCTGAAACGCTACCCACCGTTTCACAAGCCACGTAGACGCTGCACGAGGACCCTGAGGAAGAGGAAGAGGAACAGGAAGATTTGACTAGTGTTAGTGAAGTTGAGGATGAGGAGGAACATGTGTTTACGCGTCAAAAAAAAAGGCCGCACACCTTGCAGAGTTTTTGAGAAAAAAGAAATCCTTGGCCATGGTCGAAACACCTTGCCCTTCCAGAGCGTCTCCGTTTTCACAACTCTTGGCCACCCCTCAACATAAAGCTCAACTGAAACCCATTTTAATAAAATAATATGGATCAACATTGGAACCCTATTTCAACGATCATAGGAAACACAGATACCACGTATGGTGTTCGCTATGAGGATGATAGTTCTAAAATTGGCGATTCATGCATTAAATTTGCTCGTACTAAAGCTGTCATTAAAAACATTAACTATAAATTAACTCCAGAACTGTTAAAGCTGCTCTTTTCTCGGACCCCCTCTTCCCATGATTATACACCAGAGGATCTTGACAAATATAAATCCATTTTATTGGATACCCATGCCCACAAAAGACAGTATGATCCCGCACAACAAGTGAATGCCAATATATCTCAAAAATATAAAACCATCATTGCAAAAATGTTTCCCACCAGTCAAAGTACTCGTCGTAAAGCATCCGCTTCAGGAGTGACATTTAAACCATTAAAACCCCTTGTGGATGTTACCTACTGGCACAATCCCAATAAGCTCGTCCAGCGGCTATAGATGTTGCATGTTTCGCGTCAAGCTGGCCATACCGGTCACGATTGGTAAATTCAAGAAATTGAACAAGAACTTCGAAATGCCAAAATTATTGTTTAAGCCCTCACCCATTAAAATGGGTATTGCTCACGAGTTGCATCGCCCAGCTAGGCGTCACTATCCACGACTCAACGTGATTTCACGAGGTGTGGATGAACTTTGGCAGGCTGACTGGGTTGAAATGATACCCTATGCTGGCGTTAACGACGGTGTACGCTATATGTTGACTGTCATTGATGTCTATTCCAAAATGGCCTTTGTTGAACCTGTGCGTCGCAAGTCAGGTCCACTAGTTACCAAGGCCTTTCAACATATTATTCAACACTCCAAACGTCAGCCTCAGTTGCTACAAACCGACCAGGGGAAAGAATTTTTCAACAAGGATTTCTCCAGTTTTCTCAAATCTAAGGATATTCACCATTACACCACGTACAGCAATCTCAAAGCCAGTGTGGTCGAGCGGTTCAACCGAACATTGAAAACCCATATGTGGAAAGCGTTTACCGCTCAGGGCAGTTATCGCTGGTTGGACATGTTACCTGAGCTAGTATCACGTTACAATGACACCAAACATAGAACGATTGGGACCAAGCCACGCCTCGTGACTAAAAATATTCAGCGATTGGATAAACTGTTTAACCCCATAAAAACAGCCGATCCTAAACGTCACCGACTGAAAATTGGGGATTTTGTTCGTGTGAGCAAATTTATGTGTGCCTTCAATAAGGGCTACACGCCTCAGTGGGGGACTGAACTATTTCGAATTCGTCGAGTCAACTTGGACACTCCAGTCACCTATTTACTCGAGGACCTCAACCGTCAACCCATAAAAGGTAGATTGTATCTCCATGAACTTCAGAAAACAGGATTTCCTAAGCATTATTTTGTGGAAAAAGTGTTGAAACAAAAAGGAAATAAACTCTATGTCAAATGGTTAGGGTTTAACTCTACGTTTAATTCTTGGATCAATAAATTACATGTTGTGTGAACTTGTGTACTTTTATTTATTCACACATTTTGTACACCACCTATAGCTATGTGTATACAGCGCTCCGCGCTTCGTGCATGTTCATACATGTTTGTCTTTCCCTTTCCACCTGTCTTCTCTCATACATTACCCCTCCCCCTCTCCCTCCCTTCACCTCCCACCACTGCTGTTCGCAGCTCTTGCCTATCTATTGGTTGTGACATTATTCCCACAAATGGCATCATACTTTTTACTGATTCAGCGATTGCCACGATTTGAACATTCTGTTATCAGGCACGTGGACAGCTAACGTCCAAGGTGAACACCAGTGGCAGATCAAATTTCACATCAACTTGCATTTTGTCACGTACGAAGCAAAACAGGATGTGACTTGTTAACAGTTATCGCGCACGTGGGCAGCTAACGTCCCAGGCGAACACCTGTGGTAGATCAAAATTCACATGAACTTGCATTTTGTCACGTACGAAGCAAGACAGGATGTAACTTGTTTAGCCTACATGTGGTTTTACACATGTTCACATGCATTTCGCTCTTCCTGCCACCACGAGGGTCAGATTATTTCACCTTGAAGCGTCTTGGTCATTTTTCCATTGCACTTGTTGTCAAGTCAGATCAGCGCTTTCCAATAAGCTCAAATGACATTCACCTCCTGCTCCTCGGCAAGTTTCTTTTCTGTACTCGCTTCGACCAACATAGAACCAAGTTCTCATCACCGTTTACACGTTAAAGGTAAAATGTGTGAAAAAACGCACGCTCGCTCTGTCATACACCGACCCGTCGAAATATCGATTGATCTATTGAACACAGCCATCGTGGTCAGCGACAGGTTCGTTGAAACACACACCCAGCAGTATCGTCTCTCTCAACCACCACGCTTCATAAACATTATAAACAGGTAAAGAAAAAAAACAGGTTTGTTCAACATGTATGGCGTTAGGCCCTTTGTGAATTATCTTTTTGGAAAACATATCTACCACATTTGAAAGGGGACGTTAGCCCGAGTCCTAGGACACCTCGTACACGTCTCTAGCGTTATTGGTTCGTGAGATATCAGCAAAAATCACAAAAAAACACGTGTTTACCCCAAAATCGAGTTTCCATTCTTTTTTAATATAACGAGTGGTTCATAGCAAAGAGGACGTCACTCCGAGTCCTTGGACCCGTCGTACATGCCTCTAGCATGATTGGTTCGCGAGATATTAAAAGCGGATTACCTTTTAGTTTTGGTCTTTTCATTAAATAAAGAGGCTATGGGAAAGTAGGTGGCGTCACTTCGAGTACTAGGACACCCTGTATGTTCTAATACCATGTTAGGTTAGCGAGATATCAGGTTCGGGGCCGATACGAGGGTAGCTAAATATGAAGTGTCACAGCTCTCTAAATCATCCCACTACTTACAAAACACAAATGTTTGCTCTAGAGACTTGAAATTTATTTTGGGGGTAGAGGGCATAGGGAACTTTCATTTACGTCAAATAAACCTTTTTGTAAACTTCCTAGTTTCCAAAATATAGGATTTTCAAAATTCGAGTGTTTTCAAAAAAAAACATAAAAATAAAAAAGTTGTATTACAAGAAATAAAGGTCATAAAGACCATTTGTTTGAGCCATGGCACAACGTTCTATCATGTTTGGTTTTCAAACTATCGCCTAATTTCGAAAACAAACATTTTCAAACATTTATTGAAAAATATAATACATGGTCCATAGAAAAGAGGACGTCCACCCGAGTCCAACGATATGTCGCAGGCAAATATCGGACCATGGGGTTGCGAAATATTAATTATTTTAACATGTACAGTCGGGTACAAATAAAATGGGTGGCTTAGAAGCACCACTACCCCCCTACTCACCAAAAATCCTAACTATGCAGAAGTAGTAGCCACCATGCTTTCGAAATTCAGAATTATCGGTTGCAAAATGAGTCTTAAGCTGCACTTTCTTTTTTCACATTTGGATATATTTCCTGAGAATTTTGGGGCGGTGAGCGAGGAACAAGGCGGACGCTTCCATTAGGACATTCGGGAGATGGAACGACGGCACCAAGGACGATAGAGTATATCAATGAAAACAATTACTGCTGGATTCTTCAAAGAGAAGACTCTGCAGGAGCTTATAAGAGAATTTCCAAGATAAGATCACTGGTAGGCAAACGAAAACGTTATTATTGATTAAATAGCATTCTAGTAAATCAACATTGTGCATTTCCAAGCAATACAACGAGTATTTCAATCAAAACTGTATTAACGTTTGTAAAAAAATGTGTATTTTTTGTCATTAACATTGAATTTTTCATTCTCGATTTGTAAAAGGAGCTGATGTTATAGGAGAAAAAGGTGTCTTTTTTGACAATGGCAGTACTCAATTGTATACAATCACTCTTCACAAGTAAAACAGCTTTTAAAAAGAGCCATTTAGTGTAAAGTCACATGTTATTCTACAGTGGTCTTAGGATACATTCCTGTGGTACATGCGAAGCAAACTTTACTTATAGAGGTATTTCGATAAGGCACCTGTTTCATCTATAGTGGTCTTAGGCCACGTTCCTATGCTACTTGCTGAGCAGAATTTACTCTGAATGGTCATTTAAAACAGCACATTTTGATTCATACTGGTTAAATGCCATATTCTTGTGCTACGTGCGGAGCAAAGTTTTCTAACAAATGTACCCTAAAGATACACCTCATCAGTGATAGTGGTCTAAACCTCGTGTGGAACAAGCTTATTTCAAAAGGTTACTTTGAAAACACTAATGATGATCCATAGTGGTATAAAAACATATTTCTCAAACTTAAAAGAAAAAATTTAAATCACACATGAGGTTTCATTGTTGTAAAATGCGACATTCCTAGGATACATGCGGAACAAACTTTACTTGCACAGTTTTTTCCCAGACACACATGCTGAACCATAGTGATATAAAACCAAATTCTTGTACTATGTACTATTGTCATGAAAATGCATTTCCCGAAATCCGAAGAACAGCTGGATCGTTTAATCATCAAGGTCTCCGGCTTTAAAAAACCGTAAATTCTACCAACAAGTACTTCATGATGGGAACATCCTAACTTTTACTGTGTTATGGACTTCTCTACTGTGAAAAACATCTAACCACTTAGGGAAAGTGAGAAACTTACGGTTCTGGGGGTGCAACGGGATAGATAAGGGGTAGGATATACCTGACACCATTTTCCATAACACAATCTTGCTATAACCAGTATGAATCACGACGAGTCCGTACTATAAAAACGAATAATTTAATAAATTTATTTAAATAAATTAGTAATTTAAAAGAGCGGGGACACCAAGAGCCCGCCGATGAGCCTAGCTTGGTGTCCTAGGCGAAACCCCACACAAGACACGGCACAAACCTAGAAGAATTGCTGAGTTTTAATTCACCGGCCGTGAAAGCCAATATACCATCTTTTTAATAAATGCTGGTTTGCCAAAATATAGTAGCCATGGCGTTCGAGCTATCAATGAAAGAAAAAAATGTTTTCTCGACAATCGTCCATAATACTTGTTACTCTCAATCATTTATTGTGGCAATTAAATGAAACACACACTGGCAGTATCTGCTATGCCGGAGTTTCAAACAAAATTAATGAAATCCCTAAATAATTAAATATAGATCAAAAACACGCTCTCTCTATAAAATATTACATTTTACTCAATACAGCGTACTCAGATAAATAATTATTCCTAACATATTAATGTTTGTCGCTGATTTGCAGTACGTATTTCTCTTTTCTTTAATCTTCACCTAGTAAAGTGATTTCTTATTCTTTTCTTCATATTATCTTTACATAAAATAATTTAATATCATTACAATTCGTGAACAAGTTCTCTGAGTCCTTCCATACAAAGTAAGGCAAATATGGCCATGGAATAAAGCTTAGCTCATATGTAGATTGTCATAAATCTTGATAAATGGTTAATAAAATTCACTAATGACTATTACATCCATCTCGCTAACTTCTCCGCGAACTCTACTTTAACATGCTCAAAATAGTCATTCATAATTAGTCAATTCCTAAACCTTCACGTAAATATTACATAACCTGCTCCAAATAGCATACTACTGCTCAATAATATTCCTACTTCACATTTTTGAGTCTTATATCGTTGCCGACTCTTTCCTAAATACAATTGTACGATAATACCTGCATTGTAACGTAAAATTATCATAAATCAACTTTAAACACACTTCAATAACCTTTTCTTAATCTCCACTTCATAAAACTTCATAACAATTCATAAAATATTAATCACAGTTTCCTCGGGCTTGAAAATACTTTTCAAACACGGCTATATTCTTAACTCTTAATGCATTGTTTTCTCCTCTGGTTTACTTAGTAGCTACTATCTCTAGAACACTATTTATCAATATGTAATAATAATAATAATAATTGTAAATTACACATCATACTGATCATTTCTTTTCTTATTGTTATAAAACAGTATTTAAATATCAACAACATTCACATCTGTTGCAAAAATGTTTAATTAATAATCTGAGTGTTCAACATAGCAAGATTTAGTTAGAATTCTAGAAATTCTTCTAATCTGATGGAACTATAATATCTATTCTGCTGTATGAATATCTAAGCAAAGAGTTCAGGTTTTGTTTATATGTTCGTTGTGTTCGGGCAAGTAAAATGCTATATTGTGTTGCGAATGTTTCAGTTATTATTATCTTGACATGCATTATTTCATTCTCCAATGTCAGTGGCCAATATAAGACCATCACAAACTTAAAATGCATCATTTTCAGCAGTAAAGTATCAAATCACGACGACGAAAATCAACACCAGGAAATTGAGAATGCAGTTGTGAATGTGCTAGAGCTACCATCCAGTCGTAACTCTAATTATGCGCCTAAGGTCGATCTATCTAACTCACAGGACATTCGTAGCTCCATAAGTAGCTAATCGACCTTGCCTGCAAATGATGTCTCTTGTTTTGTGAACAAAAGTTACGTAAGTGATGACGAAAGATTTCAAATTATTAATGAACTTTTCGTGCCACATGAAAGTCAAACGTTTGCAGTTTCAAGACCTTTTCAAGATAAGGGGCGAAATCTCAGATTTCAGCGCAATTGGCTGTTGAGCGGAAGTGGTTAGCTTATTCTGCTGTCGAAGATGGGGCTTATTGTAAATACTGTGTGGCTGTTTCAAAGTCGAGAGCTGGAATAAAATCACAGGCTCTTGGACCTTTATGTAAAACGAAATTTAGCAACTGGAAGAAAGCAGTGCAATTTTTTGATAAACATTCCTCCCATCAGTACCACCAAAACTGTGTTCAAGATAAAGATTAGTTTTTATCTGTGAGAGGAAATCCTGATAAATCTGATGATTCCGAGAAACTCAAACAAGTGGCTGAAAACAGAAAGACGTTATTGCCTATAATTGAAACTATTCTGTTGTGTGGAAGGCAAGAGCTTTCTTTAAGAGGTAGTAAATCTTATGGGGAGCTTAACTGTGTACAAGAGCCATACAACAATGATGGAAACTTTCGTGCTACGAGGGTTGGGGCAAAAATCATGGCAACTATGTTTTGTCTTGTAGATATGTGGACGGATCACAAACGTATGTGTCGTGTGGACGTTCTGAAGGCATACTGTGTATGCATAACAACAGATGGCTCTGTGATGCACTAGTGGAATGGGTTTCTGGTCTATATTTAGTTTGCATGCAGAGACTTTGTTTTTACTAATGAACATCACTTTTGTCTTCTGAGGGTTTATATCTAAACCATATTCATGGCTTTTTTGATAACTTTATCAATGATATGATACAGGCTTTCTTGACTATCCGCAAAAATCACAGTGTCATTGGCATATGGAATGTTATTTATCCG
This sequence comes from Meconema thalassinum, assembly GCA_946902985.2. Lineage (NCBI taxonomy): Eukaryota > Metazoa > Arthropoda > Insecta > Orthoptera > Tettigoniidae > Meconema > Meconema thalassinum. The sequence continues at coordinate 212,945,123 of OX336400.1, read as the reverse complement.
GTTACCATTTAAGAGCACTCCCATCTCATCATCCTCTAGAGCTTTTTTAAAGATATATTCCGAATAGATGTTAAGTAACAATGGAGACAATATACAGCCGTGTTTTACACCTCTTAGAATATCTATATCTTCCGTGTTCTCGTTACAGTATCAGGATGGCCAAAAGACTCAGCAGATACACCAAGTGAGGCATGCTCTCTAATGTGTCGAAATCTACAGTGTGGATGTATTATTTCCCTCTTGGAGACAGCTAAAGCATTTGGTCTCAGCAGAAATTTGAGTAAATGTCTCCAGAATTCAGCTCTCTTCTTAAGGGAGACAATGGCCCTAGCAGATTTAGGTACAAGAGAAGAATTTGAAAGTCTGCGAGCTGATGCTACAAACACATTCAGAACCATTTTTGAAGAAGCCAAAGATATTTGTCAAAAAGTAGATATCACAGTCTCAGTTTCACGAACAGCACGGATCAAAAATAAGCAGACAAAATTATATGACCCACAGCCCTGAAGAGTATTTCAGAGTGGCAGTCTATATTCCATTTTTGGACTGTTTTATAACTGAATTAGAGTCGAAGTTTTCAGAATATAGGAAAGTGCTTTCCGGATTTTCCTCGCTCTTCCCAGCTCCTGTCGGCCATGCACTTGTTTAGAGTCAGCAACTGGAGGAATTTAAATCGTTGGTAAATTCTTATGTGAGAGATATGTTGAGGATGTTATTGCTGAACTTCAGTTATGGAGAAGGAAATGCATCAAACAGGTGCCCTCAAGTGCCATGGATGGTCTTACTGTGTGCAACAAACATTTTTACCCAAATATTCACACTCTTATGCCGATACTAGCAACGCTTCGAGTAGAGGTCATTCTCCACTCTCAAAAGGTTTAAGACGTATTTGTGGAATTAAACAGGGCAGGCAAATAAATTAAACAGTCTTCATATTTCATATACCGGTAATATGAATTAACGTTACGAAAATAAATTTAAATCTTTAATAGTACTATAGGCCTATCTATTTCACTTGTAAAACAGTCCTGGTATATTTTCAGACAAGACTGAACTGATTAGCCCTTCTGTCAATTCATCGTTCGGAAACGGTAATGCCAATGGGGGTTTTGGATAAACTTACAAGAAATAAAAGAATTCCAGACCCACAATAATTCGATGGTGAAAGGACCGATTCCCCTTGAGTCACAAATATTATCTACGGCCCTGCAGGGTACGAACATTTCTTAGCAGAACTCCGGTTGTAAGACTTATCTGGATTATTAAATTTACTCACGACTATAGAGAGTATTTCAAATATCCCTACATGGAAATAAAAATAATCAGATTTCATAATTTCGCCACGAGGTAAATTGCGTCAAAGACTCGATTCCGATATTGCTAGCAACGCATCCTTATTACCACGACACCAAAGATCGTAGGGAACGTGAGTAAACGAAGATCTTAAGATTATTGTTGCAATTCTCACACAATAGAGAACATATTACAAAGGCTAATAAATACTGATGAATTAGCAGCTTATTATAAATAACAACGATCGATTAACTGTAACACTTGAGTGCTTTTATTTATTTGACATAGCCTACATTCTAACAATATAACATGTACTCTAAGCCCACCACAATCATTGGAGATGGTAGAGTTTGTTTTCCACAGAGTGTAGACACACGATCTACACACTGCCTTGCAATCCATTGAGATCAGGCTATGCCAGCGCTCTCGGCAACCAGCTTGGAGTATCCGAACCTTGTGGCAAGCGCTCTCCAACACCCCTTCTCGCTGTCATAGGTTCGTATCATTGTAGACCCAGTTGTTCCACAATGTTCTGGAATGGTTCTCTAGCCAAAGCCTTCGTGAATACATCAGCCAGCATCTTGTTGGATGGACCATACAGCACTTCTATGATGTCCTTTTCTCGAAGATCCCGAAGCTGGTGATGACATACATCAATGTGTTTGGTGCGAGCCTCAAACCTATTTGACTCAATTAATTTAATACAACCTTGGTTATCTTCATACATGATTGTTGGACCAACAATCGGTAAACTCATGTCCATAAGTAATTGTCTGAGCCACAGCAGCTCCCGACTGGCAAATGATGCTGCAATGTATTCCGCCTCGGTAGACGACATGGCTACTGACGTTTGCTTCCGGCTTGACCATGCTACAACTCCTTCGCCAAGAAAGAAAACATAACCACTTGTAGATTTCCTGTTGGTCTTGTCACCAGCCCAGTCAGCATCCACATAACATTTGAGCTCTGTGTCTTTAGTTGAAGATAAACGAAGTGTCTTGTGTATTGTAAATGCGAGATATCGCATCACTCGTTTTACAGCATTCCAGTCCTGTTGAGTAGGCTCCTCCGCTCGACGACTAAGTAGACTCACTGCGACTGCGATGTCTGGTCTGGATACTGTGGCTATGTATAGTAGAGACCCTATGGCTTTCCTGTACAGAGTGTTATTTGGTAACTCTGCATTTGCAGTCACTTCACCAGACAAGAAATTGGTTTCCATTGGAGTCGCAGCTGGTTTTGGCTCCGATAAGCCATGCTCCTCCAACAATGCTGCGATCTTTGCCTTTTGGTTTAGCAAAAATGTTCCATTTTCCTGTCGTTCCACTTGAATTCCCAGATAGTAACTAACATCACCCAAATCTTTGATGTCAAAATAATTCTGCAATTCTGTACCAACTTGATCAGTTAATTTTGCAGACTGACCGGCTACCAGCAGATCATCGACATACAACAGAATGTAAGTAATGCTTCCATCTACTTCCTTTCTTGAATAAAGACGCTGATCTGCATTTCCTTGTTGAAAGCCTAACTTGGATAATGTCTCTGTAGCTGTCTTGTTCCAAACGTGTGCCGATTGCTTTAAACCATAGAGACTTTTCCGCAATTTCAGAACTTTGCTCTCTTGACCGGGTTCCTCAAAACCCTGTGGCTGTTCCATATATAGTTCCTCTTTTAATTCACCGTTCAAATAAGCACTTCTCACATCAAGATGCCGAACGTGAAGTCCCCTCTGTGCAGCTACATTGAATAAAACTCGAATAGTGTCATGCTTCACCACTGGCGCAAAAGTTTCATCGTAATCCTCACCATATCGTTGAGAAAATCCTCTGGCTACCAATCGGGCCTTGTAAGTGTGGATCTGACCGTTACCGTCCAATTTTGCCTTAAATACCCACTTACAAGAAAGAGTCTTCTTCCCTGGTGGAAGCTCCGTTAATTCCCATACACAATGTTGATTGAGACAGCTTATTTCTTCTTCCGCAGCAGCAGTCCACAACTTTTGCTCACGAGGTGACATTTTGAGCATTTCGTTCCATGAGGCTGGCTCTCTGGTGTGATTCGTCTGCACCTTGTACGTTAGCTTCTTTGCTGGTATACCCTTATTTGGCCGTTCAGAAACTCTTTGTGGAAATTGTGGAGTTTCTGGTTCAGTCTCACATTCATCTCCTATGCTGCTTGCAGTCTCTCCTCTGTTGAAAGTCACCGTGTTGGTACCTCTGGAATTCAGTGTCGAGTTGTCAGCTGATTCCGTCTGTGTCGAAACATGTTCCAATGTCCCTACATGCAGCGGTGTGATTTCATTATCTCCTTCTTTCGGTGCACTGCCTACCGAAGCTTGATGTTTGGCAACACTCTCAATTACCCGCACCGATCTGCTGATCCAAACCTTGGCTGTCTTTGGATCTAGAATCCGATATTCTTTGGTATTTCCATCATAGCCAATCAGGACGCCCTCTATTGCTTTGTTGTCCCATTTCTTTCGCTTTTGTTTGGGTACAAGCGAATAGACCTTCGATCCAAACACACGTAAATGACCCAGATCTGGCTTCACACCTGTAAACAATTCAACTGGAGTTTTGTTGATACTCCAGCTCGTTGATCGATTCTGCAAATAAGCTGCGGTCAAAACTGCTTCTCCCAGAAGCGGTTGTTCAGATCAGCATCCAACAACATGCACTTTGCAGATTCTGTCAATGACCGATTCTTCCTCTCTGCTACACCGTTTTGTTGTGGAGTGTAGGGGACTGTGAGCTGATGTTGGATGCCCTCCTTCCGCAGAAAGTTCTCCAGTTTTTGTGAAACGTATTCCTTGCCATTGTTTGTACGAATGGCAATCGGCTTCCTTCCAAATCTAATATGCATTGCAGCAATGTAGTCTTCTACGACGCCTGCCACCTCATCTTTGGATTTTACCAGCCACACCACAGTAAAACGGGAGTAATCGTCAATGAGTGATAGAAAATACCTATTTCCACTTGGCGTTGCAGTCTGCATGGGCCCACAAAGATCAGAATGAATGAGTCGCATGGGCTCCTTCTCTCTGGATGTACTCTCAGAAAATTTTGCTTCGGTTAGTTTTCCCGTGATGCAGTCTTCGCATACCACCTTCTCCGAAGATTTCGACACTTGGATTCCTGTAGCCAATTCCTCATTGATCAGACGATGGATTGCAACCGGATCCCGATGTCCCAATCGACGATGCCACTGGTGTAGGCATACAGCTTCTCTCGCTACATGAACTGACGAACTTGGTACCACAGTCTGAAGTCTGAATAAATTCCCATCGTTCCTTGCTTCTGCGATGACCTGATGTTCTTTGTAGATGCTGCACGTGTCATTCTCGAACGTTACTCGGTGACCTTGCTCTGTTATGCGCCTCACCGAAAGTAGACTATCATCCAATTGTGGAATAAACAGCACATTTTTCAACAGTACTTCCTGGAGGTGTCCGCCTGGTACCTCACAGTAAAATTGTCCATCTCCGATTCCAGCAGCTACCACGGATGAACCATCAGCAAGAAAGACCGTAGCACTTGTGTCACGAATAGACATGAAAAATTGCCTATCATTCGTCATATGACTGGTTGCCCCGGAATCTATGCACCATCCTCCAGTAGGCCTAATTGCAGCATGTTGTTGATCCAGTGCCCTAAATGTGGCATAGTTCTGTGTGTTGCATACCTTAACCTCAACCGATGATCTTGCCGATTCTGAACCTGCTGATCTCTGCTGTTGACTTTTCTTGAATCGATAGCAATCTGCTTTTAAATGGCTAAGTTTATTACAGAAGTAACATGCCCGTGTCTCTTTGCCACCCTTATTTGGTTTCCCACTCGAATTTTTAGTTGTTCCTCTTTGATGAGCGCGACTAACCTTACTTGAGTCTGCGACCGCCGACTGTAGTGCAACCTCTGAATCACAATTTCCAGGCACACCAGCTTCGGCATGCCTTTGGTATTCGTCAAGCATTTTCCCAGTTACATATTCCACCGTTAAATCTGCCTCGTCACGGCCCTCGAGCGCTGTGACAAGCCCTGAATAAGATTCTGGAAGACTCACCAGAAAAACCGCAACAATCTCGTCGTTTTCAAGTGGCCTACCAGATCCACGCAGCAAACCCACTACTTCCATAATTGCGTCGATGTGACTGCTCATTGGTCCACCACGATAATGTATGCCGTACAGTTTACGTCGTAAATATAACCTGCTTCCGAACGTGGATCTCTCGTACTTTCTCGACAGAGCCTGCCATGCATCACACGCATCGTTCAAGTGTGCAAAATGAATGAGTTGACTGTCCTCAACACTCAATGTAATGTACGCTAAGGCTTTGTTATTTTTCTTCTGCCACACTGCGTTAATTACTTCAGGCCTTGGTTCACTGACAACTTCCCACAAATCATCACGCACTAATACGGCTCGCAACTTTGTTTTCCAAAATATAAAATTTCCACCATTTAACATTGGAATATTCAACTTGACACTTTCTTGAGCCATCTTGTAACCGCACACACTTAAAGCACACGATCGTTAAACAGACCTTTAATCCACTTACGCGCAGTTTGCCGTAGACTGGGCCTCATAACCTGATGAATTAGCAGCTTATTATAAATAACAACGATCGATTAACTGTAACACTTGAGTGCTTTTATTTATTTGACATAGCCTACATTCTAACAATATAACATGTACTCTAAGCCCACCACAAGCATTGGAGATGGTAGAGTTTGTTTTCCACAGAGTGTACACCCACGACTACACACTGCCTTGCAATCCATGGTGATCAGGCTATGCCAGCGCTCTCGGCAACCAGCTTGGAGTATCCGAACCTTGTGGCAAGCGCTCTCCAACAAATACACATTCCATCAGTGATCAAAAGTGAAAACTAAATATCACAATCATAAAACTATCCAACACGCAGTCACTTCCCTTTCCTCCACGCCACTGTCCAAGGTTCATGTAATAAGAGATTCGTCACTTTTGGTTATAGAATTGCCGACTACATAAAACGTACAAATCCGTATGAATGTCGCCTTTGTTACACGTAATTGAACAGTATGATCTGCGAAGAGTTATTGATTATTGATGAAAACAACACAAGCATAGCTGTGCCTTGCGCTAGGCGCAGAAATATACGTCCAGATAGGAACGAAGGAGTTTTGATATATATCAATGCTGTCAGTAGATTTGTCACGAGGGACACAGTTATGCTGTTCTAGAGCTTAATTCACCTTTACGATGATTAAACATTTCTCTCCTACTCTACAGCATTGTTGGGATGTTCGATAAATATACAAGAAATACTGTCCCAATGAACATACTGTATTGACATAACCTCACTTTTCACCTACCATGCCGGCTGTCAACCACCCCTTCTTCGTCACCCTAAACCACAAATTTCATTGCAATGCAAATGAAAATGGTTAAGGAAACAAACAAGAGATGAAATGCACACTTTTATTTTTATTTTTATCACAATGAACAGAACATTTATTCGAGAGTGGTCTATATTGCCCAATCATGGTCAACACGAGTTCAAGGGTAATTCACACAAATAATAAAGGAAATATTCCAATAGCAGTGTACAGTACATTCATACACACCTGTTTAATAACATCACTTATTAAAATATACTGGTAAGTAAGAAGTCACGTGGGGGACCATAGCCAATCAGAACATTATAAATCCATGAGAAGTAATCAGATAACAATTACTCTGAAATACTTTTAGATATAATGTGAAGCTACAAAAAAAAGTTACGAGCTTTACAGTTGTCGCATATGATGTGTAAGATGTTATCCTACTATGAAATTGAGATGAAATGTAAGTGAATTCATCCGACATGTTATCCTACTCGTATACTACGCAGCTTGGACATTCCTAAAATGTTAATTTACGCTCCGTTTTCATACTGGTACTATGATGAATGTGTAGATTGAATTGGAGATATGCTACTGTCACACTTGTTTGAACAGACATCACATATTATATTGCAAATTAAGAGGAGGAATGAAACCATGGTCTCTAGCCTATCTATAGACTACTAGAAATAATGTTCAATACAACCAAATTTCCCAACTCCTGCTTGGTGCAAACCATTGTAATTTAAATTAGATAAATCGTAATTTCATGTAGATTCTGTTAAAATGATGCATAATGTTATGATAGATATCGTTTAAGTCAATAATCTGGTGGCAAAAACATTTGCCGGGACTGGGGTTCGAACCCAAGACCTCATGATTAACAGACCAAGGGGCAATCCACGCAGCCATTACAACCACAGATATTTAGAGTACAAGACAGTTACTTACTTTCACGTGCCGGTAATAATGTGGAAGTAATTATTATGCTCCATTAATATTTTCCTTTTTTCGATAATGTTCCTGCGTGGAATTGAGTTTTAAATTAGTTATGAACACGCCTACTTGACAGTAAAGGGAATTTCTATCAAAGGCTAGCCCAGATCCCGTATAAAAATCTATATATATTATATTGATCACTGCATTACCGCAATGTGGGTTAATATCTGAATAGCCATTGTGTAGAGACATAATACTGACTTTTCCGACTAGTTACAATGTTTCATTATTAAAGCATATCATCATTTAAATACTGATACGAAGATTTTGAGCATGAGGTTTGTGTTTCAATCAGTTGATACCAGAGTTCACATGAGCGTTTACCGTTCAGTATGAAAGTGTTGATCAATGTTTCTCGGGGAATGGATGCCCATCACTTTTATCAAGAGATTGGAAAAGAGACTCTTAATAATTCATAATTGTTTTCAGCAATATGATATAATGAAAATTTTTACACCAAAGGACTACAACTTGAAGATGATTTATTGTAGGAATATTCTTAATGGCGCCTCCAAATCTTGAAGTAATCCGTACGTGATATACATTCCACATGGCCGACAGTGCGTCATGGTACCAATCTCTAACACCGCGCGCTCATTGTTTCCTCTTACCACTGCTTTAGCAGCCAGGAGGGATGCGATCCAGCTGGCAGTGCGTCTTATACACTTCCATCCGATCCACTTCCGTCCCATTTTTCAAAATCACTCCCACAAAAATATCCAGCAACCGAGTGGAAAGATGTTACACATCAATAAATGGGAATTAGAAATGGACATGCCAGTATAAATAGATTGTTGAGATGAAGACGAATAACGCACATATTGGCAAGTGAAATGAACCAAGAGTTTAGCCGCCAATTTTCATGAGAGACACTGTCAAATTTTGATATAGGGGTTAGCGTCCCATCGGACAAGGTCTTTTGTCGTGAAAGCTGGAAGAGAGAGGACGTATCGGTCCGACGCAAATATAGTGCGGGAAGTTTGAAATAAGTTGGCGGAGAGGTAGCGTCCAACTACGATCAAGCAGTAATATAAAGACGGTGAATGTTTTAAGCCTACAGATAAAACACTGAATATTTTAGCCACTATAATAGAGCATCGAATGAATCAAGTAAATTGTAAAGCGAACATTATTAAAGCAAATCTTCAACTAAATAATAATTGAGAAATATGTGGAATTGAATGAATAGTATTGAATATATACTCGAATTTATATGTCGCTTCTGTGGAGAGTTATGTGACAGATATCATGTCGTTACATGTACAGAAATATGTGTATCATTGATCAGATTATGTTGTGATTAGTGTTTATGTTATTTTATGGGAAATTTGCTGCAATAAATATATGAATATTAATTTTTTAATCTACGTGAGTTAGATAAAATAAGTTCTACAAAATATTACTTCAGAAACGATTACGAACTTGAAAATTTCGACGAGTATCACGACAAATTATATTTTCAAAAATTAAGATGGATTATAAAATGGAGTCGACGGAGATGCTATTTTTGGAAACATAGATGACGAGTGAAACGGCACTCTAAACACTGAGTGGGAAACTAAACCTTTGATTATATTGATTCCTGGAGTAACATAGACGCCATTGAAGGTATTTAAAAATGGCCGCACATAAATAACAAATGTATAACTAAGTGCCCAAAGGGATGAGGTACCGGTAACTTCTAGGGCAAGAAACCAGATTTTTTGTTGTTGTTGTAATTTTTGGCCTAAAATTCAGTTTTGTCCTTAATTTCACTTAGGAACTGACACCTCAAAGCCACAATATCTGGCCTCTCCATGATCACCTTCCCGCCATTAATTTTCTTATATTTTAATCCCAGATCAAGCAACACTTTATTCAGAGAAGAAAGGCTTCCTTAATAATTCTACCTCTCTGAGCGAAACAAGAAGTTTGCGACATGTTGGAATTTCTTTCCAAAAATAATAGCTATAAATATGCCGTCTAACAGCATCTTGTTGAAAGCCATCTAAATTAGTGGTCACCCCTTCCCACTGCCTCTTCTTCCCTGGAGTTGAGAGTTTAGCATCATAAGACGGGAACTTCTCTTCCGTCACTTGGCACACAGTGGTTTCACTCACACCAAGAGCCTTTGCAGTTCTTTTCCTCACCTGCACAAATGGAATCAGAGTTTCCTCCCGTAAGCGCATACTTTCCTCTTCTTCCTCATAAAATTCCTCACAGCACATACCATCTCCCTTGCTTGGCTATGGTGATTCACACCATGGCCTGAAGTTGTTCTATGTCGCAGTTATTGGATCCTGGGCTTCCGCGAGCATGTACCGATGTCATTTTTACGCAACGAAAATAGACACGATGTTGCGAATAAAAGGAATGAACTCAAAATCTGTATATACACACGCCTCCAACAAGATGACACTTATTGTAGCCTATGAAAGAATAAGCAAATGCACTTCAATAGATACACGGGTTAATACTAATGGCAGTGACAAGTCAAAGCACAGTAGAACACTGCGTCAAACCATGTGCTCACTGCTGTGTTAGCATGCATTGCAACACTGCTCGCTGTTGCTATGGAGACCGTTACCTCTCTTTTCTCCACTCCTCACCTCACCCTTCAAGCGGATGACAACTTTCACCGTTCATACTTTGTAAATCAGAGTATAACACATAGAATTTAACATGTGAGCATCGTTTAAACCATAAGTGCTGTCCATGTTGTCTTGGATGATGTCATTTTTTTCTAGGAGAATTTTGTAGTGTCATGTATCTATACTATTCTCCAATATTGTATAATATTTGATCCTGAACGTCTTTCTTTGTTTTCGTAGAGAATAACTTATTCAACCAAGTACGGAAACAAAATTGCCTACTGATACACATTAACTGGTCGCTACCTCTCTCTGGTCAAAACCATTGGTCGCTACTGCGTTAGACCACTCTCTGGACGAAACCATTGGTCGCTACTGCGTTAAACCACTCTCTGGACGAAACCATTGGTCGCTGCTGCGTTAGACCATTTTCTGGACGAAACCATTGGTCACTACTGGGTTAGACCACTCCCTGGACGAAACCATTGGTCGCTACTGGGTTACACCACTCTCTGGACGAAACCATTGGTCGCTACTGGGTTAGACCACTCTCTGGACGAAATAATTGGTCGCTACTGGGTTAGACCACTCTCTGGACGAAACCATTGGTCGCTACTGGGTTACACCACTCTCTGGACGAAACCATTGGTCGCTGCTGCGTTAGACCATTTTCTGGACGAAACCATTGGTCACTACTGGGTTAGACCACTCTCTGGACGAAATCATTGGTCGCTTCACGGTTACACCACTCTCTGGACGAAATCGTTGTTCGCTACTAGGTTAGACCACTCTCTGGACGGAATCATTGGTCGCTTCTGGGTTACACCACTCTCTGGACGAAATAATTGGTCACTTCTGGGTTACACCACTCTCTGGACGAAATAATTGGTCGCTACTGGGTTAGACCACTCTCTGGACGAAATAATTGGTCGCTTCTGGGTTACACCACTCTCTGGACGAAATCATTGGTCGCTTCTCGGTTACACCACTCTCTGGATGAAATCATTGGTCGCTTCTGGGATACACCACTCTCTGGACGAAACCATTGGTCGCTTCTGGGTTACACCTCTCTCTGGACGAAATCGTTAGTCGCTACTAGGTTAGACCACTCTCTGGACGAAATCATTGGTCGATTCTGGGTTACACCACTCTCAGGACGAAATCATTGGTCGCTACTTGGTAAGACCACTATCTGGACAAAACCGTTGGTCGTTACTGGCCTAGACCACTCTCTGGACGAAACCATTGTCGTTACTGGGTTAGACCACTATCTGGACCTGACCTTTGGTCGCTACTGGGTTAGACCACTCCCTGGACGAAATCATTGGTCGCTACTTGGTTAGACCACTCTCTGGACGAAATCATTGTTCGCTACTGGGTTAGACCACTCTCTGGACAAAAACATTGGTCGCTACTGGGTAAGACCACTCTCTGGACGAAACCATTGGTCGCTAAGGTTAGACCACTATCTGGACAAAACCATTGGTCGTTACTGGCTCAGACCACTCTCTGAACAAATCCATTGTCGTTAATGGGTTAGTCCACTATCTCGACATGACCATTGTTCGCTACTGGGTTAGACCACTCTCTGGACAAAAACATTGGTCGCTACTGGGTTAGACCACTATCTGGACGAATCCATTGGTCGCTACTGGGTTAGACCACTATCTGGACGAATCCATTGGTCGCTACTGGGTTATACCACTCTCTGGACAAAACCATTGGTCGCTACTAGGTTAGACCGCTATCTGGACAAAACCATTGGTCGTTACTGGCTCAGACCACTCTCTGAACGAAACCATGGTCGTTAATGGGTTAGTCCACTATCTGGAAAAAACCGTTGGTCGCTACGGTGTTAGATCACTCTCTGTACAAAACCTTTGGTCGCTACTGTGTTAGACCACTATCTGGACAAAACCATTGGTCGCTACTGGGTTAGTCCACTATCTCTACATGGCTATTGGTCGCTACTGTAATAGACCATTCTCTGGACGAAACCATTGGTCGCTACTGGGTTAGTCCACTATCTCTACATGACCATTAGTCGCTACCGGGTTAGTCCACTATCTCTACATGACCATTGGTCGCTAGTGGGTTAGTCCATTATCTCTACATGACCATTGGTCGCTACTGGGTTAGACCACTATCTGGACAGAACCATTCTTCGCTACAGGGTTAGACCACTATCTCGACAGAACCATTGGTCGCTACTGCGTTAGACCACTATCTCGACAGAACCATTGGTCGCTACAGAGTTAGACCACTATCTGGACTTCACCATTTTTCGCTACTGTGTTTGACCATTCTCTGGACGAAACCATTGGTCGCTACTGGGTTAGACCACTTTCTTGGCAAAACCATTGATCGCTGCTGTGTTAGTCCACTGTTTGGACGAAACCATTGGTCTAGGCAGGTTATATGACTATACACTTTGTGGCCAATGTCACGGGAAGGGTCGTCCCATGATAAAATGTCGGATAGTGAAGCCTGTGGGGTATAGGTGCCTCTTTACAGTCCTGGGTTCCTGAATCCCAACATTCAACTGGGTGGTGATCTGATTCACCCCGAATGTTTCTACTGAACCGACGTTATGTCCGTTTGTTAAACACTATGCAACGGATCACGCAGATGGTGACATTATCTCTGTGATATTGAAGATCTTCCCTTGACACTGTTGACATCAATGAACCGAATTTGTGTGTAATCTCCGAAATGCTATGACCCTTGCGCCGATGATTATCCCACGTTCAAAGTTGGTTCACTCGCGACGTGTTGCCATATTCACTGCACTCGTGCCTGTGACAAACTACTCTGCTCCACCGTAGCAAGCTGCAATGCTCACGAGTCATACAGCAGCATATTTTCTCATGGGACGACACTTCCCATGTTTTGGCCACTAAGTGTAAAACAAAAAACTTCCCCCCCCCCCCTCCTTAAATAGGTGGGGGTTGGCCATCCTGAGGTCATGTGACTATTCTCACTAATTTCCTGAAATATTTCTCCCTTTATATTTTCTGCATCGATACGATATTAGCCTACTTTCGATTTTTGCAAAAAATGAAAGTAGACTTATGAGATCAACACAGGGCGAAAAAAGTGTGTCTGTCTGTGTGTGTGTACGTGTGTGTGTGTGTGTCTGTGTGTCTGTGTGTGTGAGTGTGTGTACTCTGAATGTCTGTCCCCCCCTATCAATTCGAACACGGTGCATGCGAATTGAACGAAATTTGGTACAAAGGTAGCACTAGCAAAGGACACCTCAGTGTCATGTTTTATATCGCCGCCATCTTGACGGAAACGTAATGGCGGCCACACAAATGTTCAAAGCTTAAATCAAATTACGACTAACCTAATCATCCGATCTCTACCAAATTTTGCAACAACATACCTTTATGGGGGGAGCATCCTTTGACCAAACTAAGAAGTCATCAGCGTAATAGTTTGCGGATGGCGGCCATCTTTGTGTGAAAATCGATTCCCCCTATTAATTCGAACACGGTGCAACCGAATGGAACGAAATTTGGTACAGAGGTAGTACTAACAAAAGGCACCTCAGTGTCATGTTTTATATCGCCGCCATCTTGACGGAAACGTAATGGCGGCCACACAAATGTTCAAAGCTTAAATCAAATTACGATTAACCTAATCATCCGATCTCTACCAAATTTTGCAACAACATACCTTTATAGAGGAAGCATCCTTTGACCAAATAACTAGGTCATTAGCCTAATAGTTTGCGGATGGCGGCCATCTTTGTGTGAAAATCAATTCCCCCTATTAATTCAAACACGGTGAAACCAAATGGAACGAAATTTGGTACAGAGGTAGCACCAGCAAAGGGCACCTCAGTGTCATGTTTTATATCGCCGCCATCTTGACAGAAACGTAATGGCGGCCACACGAATGTTCAAAGCTTAGATCAAATTACGATTAACCTAATCATCCGATCTCTACCAAATTTTGCAACTACATACCTTTATGGAGGGAGCATCCTTTGACCAATCTAATAGGTTATTAGCCTAATAGTTTGCGGGTGGCGGCCATCTTTATGTCAAAATTGATTCCCGCTATTAATTCGAACACGGTGGAACCGAATGGAACGAAATTTGGTACAGAGGTAGCACTAGCAAAGGGCACCTCAGTGTCATGTTTTATATCGCCACCATCTTGACTGAAACGTAATGGCGGCCACACGAATGTTCAAAGCTTAAATCAAATTACGATTAACCTAATCATCCGATCTCTACCAAATTTTGCAACTACATACCTTTATGGAGGGAGCATCCTTTGACCAATCTAATAGGTCATTCGCCTAATAGTTTGCGGATGGCGGCCATCTTTGTGTCAAAATAGATTCTCCCTATTAATTCAAACACGGTGAAACCGAATGGAACGAAATTTGGTACAGAGATAGCACTAGGAAAGGGCATCTCAGTGTCATGATTTATATCGCCGCCATATTGACAGAAACGCAATGGCGGCCACACAAATGTTCAAAGCTTAAATCAAATTACGATTAGCCTAATCATCCGATCTCTAGCAAATTTAGCAACAACATACCTTTATGGAGGGAGCATCCTTTGACCAAACTAATAGGTCATCAGCCTAATATTTTGCGGATGGCGGCCATCTTTGTGTGAAAATCGATTCCCCTTATCAATTCGAACACGGTGAAACCGAATGGAACGAAATTTGGTACAGAGGTAGCACTAGCAAAGGGCACCTCAGTGTCATGTTTTATATCACCGCTATCTTGACGGAAACGTAATCGCGGCCACCCAAATGTTAAAAGCTAAAATGTAATTACGACCAACCTAATAATCTAGTCTCTACCAAATTTTGCAACACCATATCTTTATGTGGGAAACATATTCAGACCAAACTGCAAGAACATCAGCCCAATAGTTTGCAGATGGTGGCCAAGTATGTGTGCAAATCGATTCCCCCTATCAATTCAAACACGGTGAAACCGAATTGAACGAAATTTGGTACAGAGGTAGCACTAGCAAAGGGCACCTCATATTCATGTTTAATATCCCTATAGCACGTTGTATTTCAACAAGCTACTACAACCAACATTCGATCATACTCCTTGAAACGGACAAAGAGTTATAACAATACCCATGCATTTAGGAGAAAGTAGGCTATATGTTCTTTACTGAACATCTTGTTTTTGAATATGTCTTTCTAATTGCCTGCAAAGTAGAACATTACTTGAGGACTACTTTATTAAGCTGGTCTTATGAGGAAAGGTTAGGCTTTATCAAGTCCAAAGGCTGTCAGGTTAGACTCAACTGAATTCTATATATTAGGTCTCATGCCCTCATGTGGTCGCATTTTGCTCGCAACTGTCTGTCTGTTCACAAGCTTCATGTTGTTACACTGCGTCCCTTTATTATCTCCTCTCGAGCCCTTCCCTGTTCACAGGGAGATTCTTGTTGTCTGGTTGCTGCTGTAGGTCTACATAAATTAAGAAATTGATGACTGGATATTGAGGAGAGGATTACAAATAATTTACTGAAATACAGGGTTACACATAGGAGCCGGATGTTTTTGAAATGAACAGTACTCGTTTGATTTGCAATGAAGACTGATTTTATTGTTACCACATTTAAGAATACGTTCCACCATTTCATTTACCATTGTTAGGTGTGGAAGATAATGTCACTTGGTTGCCAAGAGCCCCCGACTTAACCTGTTGCTATGTTCTCCTGTGGGGGTGCCTCAAGGAACGTGTCTATGCCCACTAACCGCGCACCATAATGGCACTGAGAGCGGTGCGTGCGGTGTTCGGCAGAGTCATGAATGCTTTCTTGCGACAACTTGAAACCTGTATTCAAACGGATGGCCGCAATTATCTTTCACACCTAACAATGGTAAATGAAATGGTGGAACGTATTCTTAAATGTGGTATCAATAAAATCAGATTTCATTGCAAATCAACAGAGTACTGTTTATTTCAAAAAACATCCGGTTCCTATGTGTCATCCTGTACTATTATAGCACCTCATGCCAGAACTAAAGTTCTTCGCAGAGGAGGGAATCGATCCCGGCCCTTCGGAGTGACAACCGGTAACTCTAACCACTACACCATTAAGCATATTTAGGTCAATTTCCATATGCACTAAACATCAAATTTGAAGGAAAACTGTTTGTGAAAAGAGAATGTGACTTGAATGCAAAAGTGGTTTTAAGTCCTTGTCACATGTAAGTGTCCACATTAACAGCTATTGACAAGGCTGGATTTGCCAACAGGTCCAATAGTCCCCAGCCTAGGGGCAAACTTAAAAGTTCTCTTTACAGTTCAAAAATAGACTTAACATACTTTCACTACTTATGATTTTTTAGAACCAAATTCGTATAATTTTATGATTTAAATTAAACTTTCCAAAATGTTGACTCTTTTACAATTTAGCCTATATTGTGGCCATCCTTTTCCAACAAATATTTTGCAACAGCAGATTTTTCGACTTCAGCTTTAGAACAGGAATGGTTAATGATTTATTAGGAGAACATTTGAGTCTTGAATATTAATATCAGTTTAATTTGAATAATACATTATGCATAGTTGCAGGTTGTATGATGTTGTGTATGTGTATCTGTAAGTGTTAAATGTGCATGTGGCATCAGCACGAATCCTCACCACCTCATTTTTCACTAGTGGTACGAGATCATCTGCACCACAGATTTGGGCAACAATGGTTTAAACTTATTTTAATATCTCGTTGCCCTATTTTTAGCCTACTTTTCACATTTTGCAGAAATGAGGAAAACTGAAGATCCGGGCAAATGAGTGTCAGTCTGGCTGGGTGTGTGTCCCACCCTATCAACTCATAATCGGCTGCAGCAATCGAAACAAAATTTGGTAGGAGTAAAGATCTATACCTAAATATCTCAATGCCGTATTTGAAAATGATATCAGTGCTACCAACTTCTGAAAAATCGCAATTAAAATTTGAGCTCCATGTTTGATATCTTGAAAGGTATGAATGGGTGCTATTTCAAAATTGGCACACGTATAGATAATAATATGTCAGTTTAATTTCCAGGAGACCATACATGCCAGTGTTGCCAAAATGATTCTAAGCCTGCTGATAGGTCAAATTTTAAAATGCATGTAACTTCTATACTAACTAATGGATTTCATTCTAAATTGGCACAACAATAGATCATATTATTTCAAATTATTTCTGACCAATACACACATGACATTGTTGCCAACATGATTTTACGCGCACTGGTAGATTCAATGTTTAACTGCATGTAACGTCCATGCTATCCATTGGACTTCAACCAAATTTTGTATTCTATACCTTAAGTAATGGAACTAAGAATATATTCAGTCACCAGGGCTGCCAATTGTAGTGCTCTATTAGGCTACATTATGCCAGGTATACAATATTTCGAACTAGAAATTTAGATAATACCAACTTAATTTCGTCATTATTGTAGATAGATACTTAAAGATTAATCATTGGCATGCATCTTAAATTTTAAGAAAAGTAGGCTCTTTAGTTCGTCACGGAACTTCTTGTTATAGTTTATATATTCAAATTTAGAAACAGTCGATTCTCTCATCATTCTAACTTATTTCATTGATTTTACTTCACGATACATTAGAATAAAACTAAAAATCACCTTCACAAAGACTTTTCTGAGGTCTAAATCCTCCCTCCTTCGCAATGGTACGGCAAAAAACCACAGGCATAAAATCTAAATCCGGCCCTGGCTATTGACACAAGTTAGCAGGCTTGTTTTTTGAGATGAAAATAGTACTAGAGTTAATACAAGACTCTATCGTTGCCAAGGCTGTAATTGATCGAGACTTTGTATCGCTTAAGGAAGATATTTCATTAATACTACAGTCGTACCGGTACCCATTTGTCCACCCCTCAACAGTGTGCCTCCAGTGATCATAACAAGAAACAGTAGCAAGGCAGCTTGAAGCAAGTTCAAATTGTGTTCATGCAACTTTGTAACCCACTAAGCTCTAGTAGCGTGTATACAGTTAGCAATAGTAACTAAGATTGAGAAATGGTGGCAGAAAAATTCAAAATCTTGAAGAGATCATGAATCATCAGCAGGTTATAATGGCTGTAGGCCCTATGTGTAGAGCAGGTTTTTTTTTGAGAATATTAATAGCTGGAGGATATGAGTACTGAATCATCGCCAGTAATATTTCCAAGATCAGTAAGATACGGTATCACCCTTCTACATGGTGAAACCTGCAAACTTCATTTTCTACATTCTAGGATTCTTCCAGACAATGTGTTAATGTGCTTGAGCAATTTATATTTGTAAACAATGTCGTAAATAAAATAAATGTCTGTAATGCATTTTGTGTGTGCTTATTATAATTAAGTGTAAGCAGTACTGTGTCTTTGGATGAGGATTACCTGCAATTTGCTAGTGTTCTTGAAGATACGGGCAGAGTTTTGTACTCCAGGGCCCTTAAACCAATCACCACATCCAAAATTCTCTGTTAAAGCTCAAGATTTACCCATTTCAAACCGATTTACCCAGTAGTACTGTTAGCTGCTTATTTTCCATGTGGCCTGCAAGGATGCCCATGTTTTTTTTTCTGGGGGAACACATGGATATTTTCTGGGGGGAGGAGGAGGGAGGGGTATGTTATAAAATTCATCATCCCCAGACCACCAGGGTGGAACGAAGGATAAGAAACATACCGTAATTAAAATTTGAGGAATGCTTTCATTTGAATAATTTGAAGGGTCTCGTTTGACATTTGGTGGATATCTTGGACATTTTATTGGGAGGGAGACATCATGTCCGTGTAGCCACTATAGATCCAAATTACAACGGCAAGTATGGTCATTCTGTAATTTTAATAAATGGAAGAGTTCCACCAACATGGAGTAAGGGTAAGTAAAGTGGCGTCTTGTCCAGGTGACCAGCTTTGCGAAGGAGAATTTCAATCCTGATACCAGTATGGGTTTTAAATAGTCTTCAAAATCTTCGCACGGAGGCTCTTGATAGAATGATTTGAATCCCACTCCTTGCATCCTGGAAGAGTCTTCCCAATTCAACTGTAAATGAAAGCTAACTGAAAACCACTACCACAACCTTTTCTATTACAAGTACAGTACACACATAAGTGCATGGGGCTGATATCAACGACATTCCAATCCGCTGAATTAACTCACAATAAATAAGTTTCCAAGGTACCTCGTCAATTGTAGTAATATACTTCGTTATATGAATCTTGAGCCCATAAAAGCATAAATTTGACCTAAGCCTAACTGGGAACGGGAGAGAACCGTTAAACATTTCTAACATGAAGGTAGTTGCCACAAGAAGTAAACCTGCCACAGTACGGGATTGGTGACGGATAAAAGGCTCTCAGCTAGAGGAGGTAAGTATAATCTCAGCAATTCATATGTATCTGAGGTATGCATGCAATTTTTGTTGTTGAAAAGATTGTCTTATGGAAGGTCTACTCGAAAATGCAAAATTTTAAACACCACTAGTGTAGGCTGAAATTTCTTACACCGTATTCATTTTTATTATTTTGGGGCACGAATGGCCCTTTCCTTGCAATAAATGAAGCACTGGTTTCTTGCTCCTAAAATTAATGCTTGGTTGTTTCTTCTTTTTTTAAATTCCAGCTGCATTTAAAGTTAAACTTACATGTAAACCTGTGGCGGCTGGTAATACGGTTGCAGTGTTGCTCAACGACCAGATTAATTCAAGAAAAACAATTAATACCGTAATAATATTTATGTTTATGTTTGACCATGGCGAAAAAATAGTTATTGTATGTCAGAAAACTGTACAATAATGAGGCTCATTATTGTACAGTTTCTCCCACCAAACAGAGATCAAGAAACAGTTGTGTGACCAATTAGGTGAGGACAGCATCGCACCTGCACTGACTCCATGGCCTCCTAAATTTCTCTACGTGGCTACATGTAGTGTCATAGTGGGGTATTCGAGGAGGCCGTGGTATTTTCTGCGTCCCATGTGCTCCGTTCAGTACATAAAACTGGCGAAATCTCGGCAGATATTTATGTTCGAGCATAAAATAGTTATAATAATCGTCGAACATCAACAGTCGTATGCAACTCGCCTATAATGGTAATTAAGACACTCGTATGGAAATTATAAAACTCGCTACGCTCGTTTTATAAACATACTCGTGCCATTATAGGCTCGTTGCATAATGTACTAATTTAGTAAATATAGCTGTACGTTTCCTTTTATATGTATACGAATTCATAATTCTGTTTTTTTTTAATAATTCAGGCAATCTTATAGCAAGTTGCCGGCCCCGTGGTGTTGGGGTAGCGCGCCTGCCTCTCACCCGGAGGCCCCAGGTTCAATCCCCGGCTCCGTCAGGGATTTTAAAACTGACGTGAGGGTTGGAACGGGGTGCACTCAGCCTCGTGAGGACAATTGAGTAGCTGTCTGACAGTGAGACAGTGCCCCGGTCACGAAAACCAAGATTAACGGGCGAGGGGACCCGACGCGCTGACCACCCGTCACCCCCAAAATCTACAGGCCAATTGGCTGGGTAGCGGTCGCTTGGTAGGCCTAGGCCCTTCAAGGGCTGTAGTGCCACGGGGTTAGTTAGTTACTTAGTTAGTTAGTTATAGCAAGTTACTGTGAACTGTCTGAGAAAGCGAAGCGCGCCAACTCTCTAGGAGTGCTCGTCCGTATGGTCGTTGCCAGCCCCAAGCACTGACCAGATCTCAATAGTGAAGGGTATGGCAGAGATGCTAGACCGGGCAAGTCCTATCCCAACTGTTAACTTGGCTGGTCGTTGCCCGCTGATTGCAACAAGCGCGCCGAGGCGCGGATGGAGACATCCGTGATGCTCCGTCAACTGCCGATACTGTATTGCAATGTAATTTGCGCGTTCTTTCTCGCCTTCGTATATACAACTTACTATTGTTCTCGTGAAGGTTTTCATGTACACTAACTTATAATCCATTTAATCTGATGGCAATGTGATGTTCTCTGAACTGTGGCGTTCATGGTGAATGAGGTACATCCGTTTCACCGCGCAATTGAGTACAGTTTTCAATGATTTCAAGCAATCTTTTACCCTAACCCCCATCCCCCAGTACAATTATCCACCAGCACCACTGATGTTAACTGGTATAGGCCTATATGGAAACAACAAAGATAAGAGGATAATATGTGCATATACTGAACATCCATTCAATTATTTTATTACACTGCTTAATATTCTACTGCTCTAATGCTCTAGTGTATTACTTCCACAGCATTTAGCTATATTATTGAGCATCCTTAAATTTCCACTAACAAATTAATCTGCTATTGGGAGGCTTGGATAGATGAGAATACCTCGGCGCGAGATGTGAGTGTATATTTATTTAAAGATGCGTTTCAAGTCCACACTTTGAGAATTGAATGTTCGGTAGGCACAAGACAAAACTTGGGTTAAGATCAGAGGTTTAACAGCCCACTGCAGATTGTCAGTGACACTCAATTTACTTCATCTATTTGTCGACGATGCAGAAGTGTGTCTGTGTAACTAGGAACAGCAGTATGACGACAACCTAGTCTAAATACTGGATTACCTTCATGATTGTTAGAGTTGATAACTTATCTAGTTTGAACTGGGTGTATTGTAACACAAGGAGGAAGTTACAATTTGTGGCTTCTAAATGCCTGTATGTTAATAGTGGCAATTTACAATACTTGTGCAGTAAACTAAGTCCACTTTCACGTGCCTAATTGAGCGTGTTGATAGTTTTTATCGCCACGACTATATCGTCTGACAATATATTATTTAATCTACCCGCCGCAAATCAAGTTTGTGTGTTGAAAGGAATAAGGAAACCGAATGTAGGATTACGGTATTTATTCCCCTGCTTTACAGGCACCATTAGTTATTCCATTGCAACACTACCAACTTATTCGACCAGGACGGTCACAAGTAAACGTTTATGCTTTTCTGTTGTTGACAAACATATAACCGCTCCGTATCAATGAGGAATCTGAGAATACCTCATTTGATTTGTTAAATATGGGACAGATTTGGCGTACTGGAATATGTAATGGCTTTATTTAATTCCCGCATGCTCTTTCTCTGTTCTAGTTTCGTGATCATAATGGAGCAAGAACGATTGATCAAGACTGAACCAGACTGGTTGTCTCATGAACTTGAATCCCCTAACATAGTAAGTTGCATTTTGATTCGTGTATGTTGTAACATTGCGGTTTTAGTGTTGGACATGATAAGCACGGTTTAGTGACTTAATGGTAAATGGTGTGCTAACCAGAATCTGTTAAGGTTTAGTTTTGATTTACGTAACTCAGTATTCACGATAGGTTGATGCTTTTCAGTCGGTCAACACGATTTTTCCCGAAAGAGATGGGTTATTCCCTAATCCTGAAGAACATTCCATGAGATTTACAAATACACTTGGCTGACCAGTTTCGATCGTCAAGCGATCATCATCAGATCCATTACACTTGGGCCCTAACATTTATGTAAGAAAGTATTGGTGAAAATATTTACAATATGTACACTTATTGAGTTGCAGTGTGAGTTGAGATAATTCAACTCGTCAATATTTGTTAGTTGTGGTCTCTGTGATGTTTTGTTAAAATACTGGAGTTGGTGATTGATCTCCAAACTTGCTTGTTTGGAGTGAATATGTGATTGTGGTTGAATGGTCAATACAGGTTGTATACTTATCTGATGGTGTCTTGCGCTGTCCTTTGAGAGCAATTACCTTGGGCACTACCTACTCTCAACTGGGGGAACTTCCTGTGCAATTCCCTTCTCGCATTCCTAAGTTTCTGTGTACGTCCTACAAATGTGACAGTGTATGGCCAAGTCTAGTCTCCCCAATGTGGTGTATGTTACTGTATTCAGGAAAATCTTCAACTATTAAAGACCTGGTTTCTACCTTGCCATGCATAAGCTCAAAAGCCATATATGCGCTGCCCGGTCTAATGAGAATGTCCCGGCACCTGTAATACTGCAGTTAATACCGGCCTTGGTTCAAGAAAAAGATACACCGTACATCCTGATTCAATAACATGTTTCCTCATTAATCCCTTATCTAGCTTCGCCACATCTTTATGTTTTGTCTTGTTTCCGACGAGGTGTGTTTTCTAGTAGAGAGAAGAGGGGTGAACTCTCCATGAATGTGTGTTCCTATAGATTTATTGGGGTTCCTTATTTTAGCTAAGTGTATCTCGATTGCTTCCTCAATGTCAAGACCTGTACCTTTGGGTTCGTGATGAATTATTCAATATTAGTGAAACTGTGTCCCACTTCACACATGTGTTGGCATACGGCCGTGTGGTGTCCCGTATTTAATCTCATTGCTGTGTTCATTGTTTCGTGTATCCATTCTTCTCCCACTCTGCCCGATGTAACACTCTGTGTCTTGGCACGTAATGGAATATACCCCTGACTTTGAATATGGGTCTTGTTTATTTAGATTACTGTTGTGCAAATGCTTTGCGGTTGTGTTATTCGTTGTGAATGCAATTTTTATGCCTTATTTTTTGAACAGACTGGTGATTTTATATGTATTGGCGTTCACATAATTGAAACGAGCGAATTTTTCCACATTATTGAGCGGGTTTTGCATCGTTTTGCTTTTATGTCTGGCTACAATTTCAATTATTTAGCTGGACAGAAAATTGTCTTTTCTTTGCTATTTGCTTAATTATTCTCATTTCCTTATTAGAAATAACAAACGACGAAACCATTCTCCAAACTATTACTAGCCTACACCACTCTATCAGATTCACTAAGGAAGCCGATACCGATTGGTAAATAAATTATCTCGACATAAGGTGGAAAGTCTCAAGTAGCCTACTTGGGAAGTATAGTGGAGGTAAATGGTAGAATTGGCAAAGCGATTACGGAACGTGGCAGTCAGGCAGAAGCATTAGGAGCTTAGTGTGGAATATAGATGTCCCACAAAAAAGCAAAGAATTGTTATACAGAAGCTACTATATCCCGATACTGACCTATGCATCAGAAACGTGGATAATGAAGAAAAGGGACATAAGCAGAATACAGGCAAGTGAAATGAAGTTCCTACGGAGTAGGATCGGAGTAACAAGAAGAGACAGGGTGAGGAATGATAAAGTCAGGTAAATAGTGAAAGAGGAGCCCTTGCAAGGTAGGATTGAGACATCAAGACTGAGGTGGTATGGAAACATAAGAGAATGGAAGAGAAGAAGATTCCCAAGAGGATACATGAGCTGCAGATGCAGAAGAAACAACCAAGGGGAAGACCAAAAGGTAGATGGCTGAAAGGAGAGGAGGAATGTGTCAAGAAAAGAGGCGAGGACTGGACAGCAGAGAGGTGGTGGGAAGAAAGGACTAAGTGGCGAGGCTTATGTTCCAAACAGACCCAGCCTGGGGCTTTCATGTTCTGTATTCCGAAAACCCATACAAATTTCCCATGCAATTGACCATTAGTCCAATCTCCCCAGTACACATAAATTAGCGGGGTTCTAGTCAATGGTGCACATACCCATGTCCAAAGACAATTATAATAAGGAGAATAATCAAAGCAAATAGCAAAGGAACACGATGCGAAGGAACGTGTTGTAAAAGAAGTAATTTCTCTGCAGGAAGATGCTAATCTCACTGAGTATATCAAGATAGAAGAGGTTTCCATACCAGAGTTTGTTCCATGCATCAAATCAGAAACTCCATCTTTAGCGAGTGGTGGAGATTTCAAAGTGGTAAGTACCTTATTGGGTTACTACTTGTTGCATCTTATTAAGGACATGACGTAATCACCATCATCTTCTCACCAATGATGTTGAGGGATTAACGGATTGTGTATTCGGACGGTGCTGATGACAAATTGAAGCTGTTAGCTATTATGTTGTGTGTGGTACGGAAAGTATAAAATGTGTAAATGGGAGGTGAGGCGATATTGTCTCAGTAGTGGTGTACTCGGACCCATGGCCTCCCTATAGAGCTGACACGAGTTAAAATGGCACCGAGGCTTTTGCATAGCGAACTTCTTGTACGCGAATCTCCATTTGATTTTCATTGGCAATGAATCGACCATGGTTAGTTTCATTTTTATTTCGGATTGCGGTTTTGTTTTTATGAAATAATAACCAGGGGGTTGGCCTTTCTTGAATATTACAAACACAAGTGTCTCCTGAAAGAGCAGTTAGGGAAACTTCGCAACAGAAAGGACCATAACAAACATCTTGCCTACGTAAGTGTGCGATTTGCACATTTCAAACGGCAGTGGTCTAACATATCTTGGATTTTTATTGTATTAAATTGGTGCCAATTAAATATCTCGTATGTGATAATATTATAATCAGTTGCTATCCAGTTGTTATGTTGGTATTTTGTGCATTAACTTCACCTGTTTATTTGCTAAAATGAGACGAAAGCTACGAGTTATATGCTACACGCCTTGCCGGTAACATTTACCAATAATTCTTCCTTTCTTCTTTAATATGTATTTAATCATTATAATTTTAATAGCCTATATATTAACATTTAACCAATAAACATTTTATAAGTATATACATCTTACAGGTGTTGCAAGAATGCGATATTTGATTGCACAAGCGGTTCCATCTTAAAATCCAACTGTGCTTAGTTTTCAGTACAATAGAAAACATGGAAAATTTTGCCGCTTTGACGAACTTTCTAAATGCAAAATGTCAGCGTCATACCAATTGCACTGCCAATGTTCCCGTGCTCTCGACCTTTGGAAGTCTACCTCGGGCATTATTCAGTAGCTTTCCTATCAGGAGCCCTTCAGGTGCCCTGTTTTATGTTCCCGTGCCCTCGCCCTTAGGAAGTCTACCTCGGGCATTATTCAGTAGCTTTTCTATCAGAAGCCCTTCAGGTGCCCTGTGTTGTGTTCCCGTGCCCTCGCCCTTAAGAAGTCTACCTCGGGCATTATTCAGTAGCTTTTCTATCAGGAGCCCTTCAGGTGTCCTGTGTTATGTTCCCGTGCCCTTAGGAAGTCTACCTCGGGCATTATTCAGTAGCGTTTCTATCAGGAGCCCTTCAGGTGTCCTGTGTTATGACCCCGTGCCCTTAGGAAGTCTACCTCGGGCACTATTCAGTAGCTTTTCTATCAGGAGCCCTTCAGGTGCCCTGTGTTATGTTCCAATGCCCTTAGGAAGTCTACCTCGGGCATTATTCAGTAGATTTTTTATCAGGAGCCCTTCAGGTGCCCTGTGTTATGTTCCCGTGCCCTCGCTCTTAGGAAGTCTACCTCGGGCATTATTCAGTAGCTTTTCTATCAGGAGCTCTTCAGGTGCCCTGTGTTATGTTCCCGTGCTCTTAGGAAGTCTACCTCGGTCATTATTCAGTAGCTTTTCTATCAGGAGCCCTTCAGGTGTTCTGTGTTGTGTTCCCGTGCCCTCGCCCTTAGGAAGTCTACCTCGGGCATTATTCAGTAGCTTTTCCCTCAGGAGCTCTTCAGGTGTGCTGTGTTATGTTCCCGTGCCCTCGCCCTTAGGAAGTCTACCTCGGGCATTATTCAGTAGCTTTTCTATCAGGAGCCCTTCAGGTGTCCTGTGTTATGTTCCTGTGCCCTTAGGAAGTCTACCTCGAGCAGTATTCAGTAGCTTTTCTATCAGGAGCTCTTCAGGTGCCCTGTGTTATGTTCCCGTGCCCTTAGGAAGTCCACCTCAGCCATTATTCAGAAGCTTTTCTATCAGGAGCTCTTCAGGTGCCCTATGTTATGTTCCCGTTCCCTCGCCCTTAGGAAGTCTACCTCGGGCATTATTCAGTAGCTTTTCTGTCAGGAGCCCTTCAGGTGCCATGTGTTATGTGCCCTCGCCCTTAGGAAGTCTACCTCGGGCATTATTCAGTAGCTTTTCTATCAGGAGCTCTTCAGGTGCCCTGTGTTATGTTTATTGAATGTACTGTACATTCAAACCAGGGACAATTATAGCTTTCGTTATGTTCCTTCCATGTCGAAGTTATATTTTATTCCTTTTAAATCATCCACTGTGTTCTTTAAATCTTAACTGGTTGTTGAATATGATGCGCAACTGTGGTAATGGGCCCATCAAGTAAGGAATATCTTGTAGGCACTGAGGAATTGCGTAGGGTAATTGTTAAAAGCTGCATTTATATGGGTTCGGTTTCTATCCAGTCGGATAGAGCGTTAAGAAAGGACTGAAGGAGTGCGGCGTCGGCTGGTGTCTTAATTTCCTTGAACATCTTGCATTCATCTGTGAAGAATAGGGTATTGGCTGTGCTTTTGTTGATGTATATTCTTTAATGTTTTTGTTATTTACCCTCAATGGTCCACCATATGCGATATATGTCAGTATGTTCGGTTATATTTAAAGATTTGGCCCACTATGTTACCTCTATGTCCTGGTTCATTTTGAAGGAAGTGTCTACGGCCTAGTATATCCAGCATTTGCCTGGAATTTAAAATGTGAAAAATGCTTAACCATTTCAAAGTTTGCCAACGGTCGGATTCAAACCCACTTGTCCTCAGAGTGTGGAAATACCCTGACCACATAGCCTGGATCTCGGAGTATTATATTTAAAATGAGCTCAGCCCCATTCAAAATGGCATTTGTTTCATGATAGCGACTACATTATTGAAGACTTTTGAAATAGACTCGATAAGCAATCAGTGGGGCTAAGCTATGGAATTTTAGTCAACGTCACTGCAGTCAGAACTGCACCAGGGGTATGCAATATGTTTTGCCCGTATTGATCCGAGACACCACTGGACCGAATCCCAAATCAATCTTCGTGACATCCCTTCACCACCAAACACACATGGATTTGAACTAGTCCCACCACGAGACCGTAACTCTCAGAGATGGGGTATGGTCACGAAATTAGTCCAAACAGATGGTAATGAATTAAAGGAAAGTTCAAAATCTACTACAAGTAACCACACATTTCGAGATCAAAAAACTCATGCTATTGAGTGATTTATTCACCAATGGTCACTAGCCTACTGTGTATTGGAGACCCGGTGGCTAGTCCACAAGCTAGCTAGAATATAAACTCTTGAGGAAATAAATTCCATCTTACATTACTCTCCAACTAACCCGTACCGAAGTCCTATGAAAACAAGCGTCGCGAAAACCCAAGCTAGGAAATGGTACAAAAATAGTCCCTACGCAAATACAAAGGTCAATTACTTATAAGATTTAATTACACTGCTGCTATCTTGGCAGCAGATGGCTTATCACCTGTTGTTCCACAATGTTCAGTAACCTCCGACAAAGAAGGAAGAATAAAAATATTCCAAGTTTCGATAAAACAACATCCACCGTAGAAATTCATTTAATTTAATTAAGCCAGCTAAATCCTGTACAAAGCATTCTACAAAACGTCACACCTGAAACTTATACCTAAACTGTACAATAAACAAATGATATACAAGAATAATATATACAAGAATAGATCAAATAGGAATGGAGAGCGCCTAGGAGGACTTTGTAAGGCTTTCAACTTGGTAATGAAATCAACGGATTTCAAGAGACTGCCAAGGAAGAAAAAGACCTGGACATCACCTAGCTGTCTCTTGGTAGAATTCCAAATAAGCCATGCTGCCATCTCAAATAAGTCCCATAGAGAGATTCAGAATGTTAGAGTGTTAAAGAGGAGTAAATTTGGACTGTGACCACTATCTCTCCAAGGTCAAGCTAAGATTTCAACCTCGGAATACTAAAAAAACAAAGTCACTCAAACTCAATAAGTTTGATTTAGAAAAACTTTCAAATTGCAACCAGTTCACAGAGAAAATGGAAACCCTGGGATGAAGTGAGGGAGAACCTAGTGAAAGTTGCCACGGAGATTGCGCCATTGCTGAAGCAGAAGAAGCATGCCTGGTGGACGACTCCCTGTGATGAAGCGGTGACACAGAGACAAGCAGCCTTGCTTAAGTGGAACTCACAGAAGACACAAAACAACATGGCTAAGTTCATAGAGCAACGAAAGTTAACTGCCAGGATCATCCGACAAGTAAAACGGCAGTTCACAAAGGACCAATTGATTCAGTTGGATGACGATTTCAATAACAACACCAGCAGAAATTTCTACAGAAGCTTTAAACGGAACCTCAGCCGTTATAATTCTCCCAGCCTCCACTTCAGAGGACCGGATGGGCAGATGGCCTATAATGATATAGACAATTTCCACCTTCTGGCCAAGTACTTCCAGAATCTCATTAACTGTGAATCACCGGACACATGCTTTACTTATCAAGACACCATCAGGCAACCAAACGCTCAACCACCAACCAAAGAAGAAGTGATAGACATCATCAAGTCCTTGAAAAATAACAAAGCATCAGGAGAAGACTCAATTGTAGCGGAACTGTGGAAACAAGCTGGGAATAGGACTATAGGCAAGTTGACAGACATCTTCTATGACATTTGGGAGACTGAAACATTGCCTAGTGACTGGACCTCTGCTTTGATTCATCCCCTACATAAAAAAGGAGACTTGACCGACATCAACAACTATCGAGGAATCTCGTTAGTACCTGTGACATACAAGATCTTTTCTTAAGGCCTTATTAAACAGAGCTGAACCCCAGCTAGACCCTCGACTACGAGAATATTAGGCAGGATGAACAGATACTCAACTTGAAATCAGTGCTACGGCAAGCAAAAATGGCTAGTAAGAAATATGTCATCATTTTTGTTGATTTTAAGAAGGCGTATGATTCGGTTGACGGACCTACTCTCATGAAGATCCTACAGGAACTAGGACTAGACGAGAAGACACATAACCTTATCCAACAGACTTCAAATAACAACTGGTCACGAGTGAAGTTCAGAGGAGCCCTCTCTGAAAGTTTTGAAATTAAGTCAGGAATAAGACAGAGAGACGGTCTCTCACCTCTCCTCTTTAACTGTGCCCTGTAAAAGGTGATAAGGGAGTGGCGAAAGGAGCTAATTAGTCAGGGAGTAGCAAGTGGTATCACTTTGGGACACAAGTGCAATGGTCTCAGTGTTGATTGCCTGGCATTTGCCGACGGCTTGGTCCTTCTATCTCATTCAATAAAAGCTTTTGTGAAACAACTTAATGTTCTCACGCAACAAGCAGCTAAGGTAGGACTACATGTGTCACTTGAAAAAACACAGTACATCATAAACATCAGTGAAACTCCTTGTACACTGCATTTGGACCAGGGAGAGATCAAGAAAACTGACATATATAAGTACCTAGGAGAATGGCTGGAACCGAATCTCTCGGAAGTAAGGGCATTATCAACTCGAGTTAACAAGTTAGAAATGGGTTATCAACCTACCAAGAACACATATAATAAGAAGTGTCTCTCCCGAAAGACTAAAATGAGACTACGTCCTGAAGCCTTATATGCTTCAGAATGTCTAGTATTCAACCGGAAGTGACTCACGGACAAACTCGAAGTACAGGAGAGAAAGATAATGAGGAAGATATTGGGGCCTGTTAAGGAAGGTAATGAATACAAAAGGCGACCTAATCGAGAGCTCTACACGTACTGTGAAAGAATCACGGATGTTGTTAGGAAACGACGTCTAGCATTTTATGGACACGTCTACAGGAGGCATCCTACCAGGTTGACCAACCAGCTCCTCGGTTACTGGCAAAAGCGGAAGACCAAGTCACCATGAGTGTGGGAAGTGAGCAAAGATCTGCAAGAACTTGGAGGGATGGAAAGAGACTTAAAAGACAGGACATCTCTCAGCAATTGAGGTTCCAGGACAAATCGCCAAGAAAGAAAACAGTTGCCCTCTGGACCCAGGAGAGGAGGGAACAACACAGCCAGAGGATGCGTAACTACTGGGCAAACATCAAAGCCCACTCCAAATGTAACAGTTGAACGTCGTGATCCTTAGATGGCCTATTCGAAACAAGAAGAAGAATATACAAGAATAACTATGATTTCAACTGGGTTGTCGTATTGTTGACAGCTCATCAGTTGTTCCCCCAAAAACTCGTCTTGCAATCAGATAAGTCCCATGTTCAGGTTACAAATGTCTAAGAATTCTTCTCTAGTTGATTATGGTATTCTTAATCCTTAGCTAGTGATGGTTAATTCGTTATTCTTATGTATGCTGAATTTCATTTATGAGAGATGCTTGTCATTTCAATGTTATACAAAAAGAACTTCGTCATCTTGTCTTATTTAATGGTTCATTTACGTTTCTTTAAATCCCTATGCGTTTCTTTAATATTGCTTGATTATTAATAAACACCCTGTATTCCTCTACTTAACACTGCAATACTTCATTAACAACTCTGACAGCTAATCTGACCTTCAACAGTAATCACTTATAGCTTTTAGTCCATGGCTTCATTTCCTCAACCATTTATATTTCCTCACTTGCACATTCAACTTCTTTATCAATTACCAACGTGAGCTCTTATAGCTTCATAATCATTTATCATGTCTTGAAAACAGATGTCTGACTCATGTAGTGCAATTTCATTTAACGAACCTTCTGTAATATTCTGTTTATTCTATGTAAATATGATGTTCGTAACGTACTGTTTAAATGCCACGGTGGGTGAGTGGTCAACGGGTCGGTCTACTAACCCCAAGCTTGCAGGTTCGCCCCTGGCCGTGGTAAGTGATTTTTGACAGGCGGCAAAAATTACGACACCATGTCATACGATGTTGGCATGTCAAAGAGCCCATTTGAATTCAGTAGACCGTGTTCATTATGGCAAAATTAATCTTGGGAGTTTCCGCCTACACAAAGTTCCTCATTTCTCTATTAGAAAGCGCTATAGAGTTCAAGGAGCTTAGATATCTAACCTCCTTGACTTTCATAGTGCCTCAAAGAACAACGAAATTCGACATGCAATCTACCCTTTGGGTGTCAAATAACAAAGCTTGCACACGGCACCCGAGGCCATAGGATATACAAAAATCACATTGCATCTCATAGAAATTGTACTAGCATATCGCTAGGCTAGAATGTAAGTGTTCCATATCCACTTTAGCTAGTTCTGAGATAAATGAGTTTGAAAGTTTGAATTGCTCGCAAATGACCAACAATGTTATTTGCTCTCGACAAATTTCTCATAGGTGGCAGCAGCTGTCAAGAAAATGAAGGAAACATGCATCCTCAACTAATGTATACCAAACATAACCACAAAGAACTCATATTTGGAGATGGAACATATGCATTCTATCCTAGCGAATATGTTTCCATCTAGCTCATTTTTATATACTATAACCTCGGATGTTTGGCGTCACTTACTGCCCCCATTCTTGTGAAGTAAGATCAGTCAATATTCGCCTGGCCTTGGATTGTTATTCAGCTAGCTGTTACATATATATTTCTACTTTCATAATATCGGCTCTCTCTAAACTGGGGGTGTGGTGGCGCAGCGGTCAAGCTGTATGCCTCTCACCCGGTCAATGCATGTGAGATTTTCGATGTGAAATGCCATGTCCTGTGGTTCGGATTCCACGTAAAAAAGGAGGTCCCGTAGCTCATGATCGCGAGATTAACGGTCACGTTAAACTACAAGCTTCCTTTCTCTATAAACTTCACAAGGTCGTATTTCAAAACAATATAAAAATTCTAAAACCTGCAGCACCTCAAACAAGTTTACACGGTCACTGGAGCACCGCTTATACTCGACATCTGTACATCTGTACCGTCTCATTTCAGTATTTCCATCTCCAGAAGCCAACCCTTCACATCTTGTTTACTCTCTTCCTGGCTTGAATTTGATTTGCCATAATGACCAGAAAATCGCCTTCTCTATCTCGTGTGGAAGTTGATGTTAGTTGGAATTATAAGCAGCACATGAATCTTCTGTATAGTGTGAAGTTTCATAATAATTGGATCACAGCTTCCACACTTGTTTCAGTGGTAGTAAATAATTTATTTGCTTTCAGATTTATCACATAATCTTGTATTGTAGCACTTTCATTAATTTTTCTCGTGCACTTTAGATGCTCAACTTCATGTATACTTCATGTCACTTATACTTGATTTTATCGGAGTAATTGTGCTTCAAAGCCTCAATTTCTTATATTGTCCATCCATATAATACTAATTTTGATCTCGTGATTCCAATGAATTTTACGGCTTGCTCAGTCATTTCACAGCCTTCAGAAGTATCTTCTTTCATGCGCTGTCTTCATAGTTGTACTCTACTTACAATCTCGGAGAATGACTAGGTGTTGTCACGTGGTCTGACATTCGGATCTCGGCGCGCTTTCTGAGCAAGTGAATGGGGACAATATATATGGAGATCAGCTGATGAAGTTATCCAAGTCTGGGATGTTAACTCTAAAACACAACTACTATTCTGTACGAAATTTCTGATTTAGTTCTTGTATGACGCATTGTGTTTGGAAGATGGAAACCTGTGTATGATTTAATTCCACCTATGCAAAGGAATATCTTTGTTAAACAAGTAATTTCTCTGCAGGAAGATACTGATGTCATTGAGGATATTAAGATAGAAGAATGTTCTATACCCGAGGTTGTTCCATTCATCGAAATAGAAAGCCCATCCTTAGTGAGTGGTGGAGATTTGAAAGAGGTAAGTACCTTACTTGTTGCTCCTTATATGAACTGATGGCCATCTTCTTCTCACCATTGCAATTAAGGGATTGTGTATTCAGACCGTACTGATGATAAAAGGTGTCTGTTGTTAGGTTGGGTATGGTATGGGTAGATGGAGGGTATAGTATTATACTGTCTGACTTGTGCTGGACTCTAACCCATGACCTCCCTCTATGCATGCCATTACTCCATCCACTGAGCTAAAGGAAGATAAATCTTAATATTTAAAGGTGAAGGGTACATTATGTGAAGTCAGCATACCCTTAGCACAATCATGTTGTATTTGTTACCTGTTGTGAACTTTGTATTCTTGTATGAAGAAATTACAGTATTTTCATGGTACGTGTATACCAAATGATCCGTGGTCGCCTAAATTACTGTATACATAACAAGGAAGTGGTACGAGATCCCATCATGCGGGAATTTGTGCGGAAATGGTTTTTACTTCCTCCATAGTTGTATTAATTGATCTTCCTTGAGTTGTAACTTAAACTCCAGGCAATTGCGGAAATGTTTAAAGTTTATGCCATAATCATGAAGGTAACGAAATACTTGCAGATATGAACACAAGTGAGAGAATATTCTAGAGCCACATGGAGAAACTAATTGTAAGAACATAAATGCATATTGACGGTGGGTATGCAAAACTCCGTAAACCACAATGCTGAGCCTTTCCATTCTCTTCCTTACAGCCAGTCGCAAACGCCCGGATGTCCATGGATATACTGTACCCTTTGATAAGGCCATTCAGCACAGAAATCTTTCTTGAAATCACGTTGATTCCACTACTTGAAATTACAGACTTGAGGGCTTGTAGTGGGGACCATAGCACTGTCTACCCGCTACCACAACAGCACACGTTCAAATCTCCCGCATTTTCTGCGTCACTGACTAGAGTACGTACGTCACGTGATGTCCCATATCCCTTACAGAATTGTTGTAATTCGATACCTTCTTCCACGAATTCTCATGGGTGCTGCGTACTTGGTATTGATTGAAGACCTACTGTACCCGAATTACGGGAACCACCGTAATTACATTTTTGCATTATGAACAGCGAAACGTATTTATGAAGTTTGAACAGAGCGCTGAGACAGCTAGTTCACCGCGCCAAGCAAGATAATGCGCTAGGAAGAAGACCTTTGGCGCCGACGGGCGAGCTACTAAAACTCATTGATGATAAAATAAAATCGTCGATCGAGGTCTAGAAACTAGTAGATATTATTGGCTATGGAATTTTAGATATGCCAGAAGAGATTTGAGGCGAATCGGACCAGTCGTTCGAGAGTTATGAGTATTTTTTTATAAGCACATGTTTCAACAGGGAGTAGGGAAGGAGCCTAAGCTTTGGAACAGCGGGGCGTACTCGCCGGATGGAACAGCAGACATTGCGAATTTCAGCTCTGTGGCAGTATATATAGATGCATTTTTCAAGCAATGTTATGTTATTATTTCATCAACCAGCAGAGTAGTACCGTCGAAACGT
Organism: Meconema thalassinum; assembly: GCA_946902985.2. Lineage (NCBI taxonomy): Eukaryota > Metazoa > Arthropoda > Insecta > Orthoptera > Tettigoniidae > Meconema > Meconema thalassinum. The sequence goes on along the minus strand of OX336400.1, from coordinate 212,909,907 downwards.
CCGTCAGACCACGTGCTACGTTAAAAGCAGTCAGTCACTATTGTCAACTGATGTTAGACTTAGTCTCTCTGACTAAACCAGCTGCACCACAGTGAAATAAGCACTTGGAATTATCGCGTCATACCAGTCAGAAGTGGAAAAACTAGACTACGATATAGGGGCCATTTGTTTTAAATAGATTGTGCTTCCAAAGTTAGGAGATTAGAGGGGGCTATCTACAAAGTAGATATGACCTGAGGCACACCTCATTACCCGACCACAGTTTTAGTCTACGACAGCGGGGCAGATTCCGGGACACGGATCTGTTGCAGAGCATATCTGTTTACCCGCATAGGTTAATTTATGACAGGCATCTTCGTTTTCCATATACTCCAACGACAGTAAGCGTATGTTCGCAGAGGTTGATGTGCTATTTCATCACTGAGCTGTTAATAAGTGGCATAAGACAGAGCGCTGTATTTCCAAGTAAATATGAACACTGAACAGTTAAAATGCTTGTTTAAAACAATAGGGCAGTTTGTTATGACATCAGTCATAATGTCGGACATTAGCAAAAGTTATCGCGAAGTGGATCAGTGCGTATTATTAAACGCGAATATGTGCCGCTAAATACCGAAATGATAGGGTAACGATGGAAGAACCCGAAGGGAAGATGGAGGTGAGGCAGATGGCCAGGGACAGTTGCCATGTTAATGGAATGGAAGGAGATCCATTAGATTGTGACGTCAGCCATGGACCTGTACCACCATGAACATCAAGAATACGTGAGGCAAATTCTTACATGTACTTTTACTTGTGTAGTGTAGTTGAGAAGTCCTTTCTTTTTCTAATTCACTTAGAAATTATCAACACTTTAGTTTTGCTTCGTTCTGACAGTTGTGTCTATGGAGACTAGAGTCAGTGAAACCATGGCTAGTACTCATTGAGTGAGAAGTTATTTTGAGAAAGTTTATTTCAGTCATAGAATGTCCAAGTGACTTAATGAGATGAGTTATTTAGTTAATTTGAATGCTGTTCGTAATTTGAAGAAAGCTTGGATCTTTCAGATAATTCAACATGAAAATCTAAACAATAATATAAAATAATTTCATGATGATTATGAGCAAATCATAGCAATCATAAAATACTTCCACAATAAATATAAATAATTAAAAATAATTATGAAGTAAATTATAAGAAAATTCAGGGAAAGTGAATAATAATTCAATTATTTAATGATGTTTAGCACGTCACAATAATAATAATAATAATATTATCGGGTGCCGAGTGCAAGCTTTGTTATTTGACACCCAGAGGGTAGCTTGCATGTCGAATTTCGTTGTTCCTTGACTATGAAAGTCAAGGAGGTTAGATGTTAGATATCTAAGCTCCTTGAACACTATAGCGCTTTCTAGTAGAGAAATGAGGAACTTTGTGTTGGCGGAAACTTCCGAGATTAATTTTGGCATTATGAACTCGGCCTACTGAATTCAAATGGGTTCTTTGACATGCCAACATCGTATGACATGCGTATCGTATTTTTGCCCCCTTTCAAAAATCACTTACCACGGCAGGAGCGAACCTGCAGTCTTGGGGTTAGTAGACCGACACGATATCCACTCTCCCACCGTGGCAAGCTATAATAATAATAATAATAATAACTGATTTGATTTAATATTATAAATATTTGAGGATTTCAGTGTGTATAGTTTAGCAGTAATAATGATAACAGTGATTATTTAAAATTAATATGCAAATGCATATTATGCGTCAGCCAGCAATAAAATGGAGACTCAGATGACGTATTTGTGGAATGCACCACAAGATTAAGATATGAGTTGAGGAACGGAGGGTGAGCAAATAACGAACATGTATAAAATAGGATGCAGTATTGTTAAATAGAGTCAGCAAAGAATATGACCAGGATAAAATGGAAATATTTCTTTTTGGAAAACCTTTATTTACACCAGATCTAGGCAATGTATAAGACGGAGGCATTTTGTTTAAAGACAAGAATAGTGCACAAATAATAAAGAATGAATCATATATGATTATTATGTTTATAAAAATAATATATTATGTGACATGAAGGTCGGCATTTGTATAAAAGTGTATGGAGGCTAGGAGCCGTCCATTGGAATATACATTTCAATGTGGTAAGGAAGAATTTCGAGCATTAGCTGCTCAGTTGTGAAAAGAAGGGTTGAGTCAAGTAACTGCCCCATATTTCTGTCCAATTCTAATTCTGTCAGAAATGTTTTCTCGCCTAATACCTGAGTCAATTATTCCGATTTCCAGTTATTGACCCTACTGGATATAAGAGTATAAGTTTTGTTAAAACCTAGCCGGATCCTGAAGGAAATAAAGATTTGAGAGTGCCTAAAATAAATGTGAATTACAAGTCGAGTTAATGTTTGATTAGGAGTGATACCTATTTTTGAAAATTATTAATAATAATAATAATAATAATTGCTGATATTTCTATACCTAGTTATTTTTTATGATGATAATAATTGCTGATATTTCTTAACCTAGTTATTTTGGATGATAATAATAATATCAGACAAGCCAAGGAAGCTTGGATGTCAGATAGGTGCAAAGAAATTGAAGAACTTAATAGTAAATATGATACTTTCCAGGTCCATAAGAAAATCATAGAAGTTTCAGGTAGACACAGGAAAAGAAACACAGTCAACTTAGTTGATAGTCAAGGTAACACGGTATTTGAAGTTGAAGAAAAATTATAGGTTTGGGAGAACTATATACAAGAGCTTTTTAATGATGATCATCGTCCTTCCCGACCCGAAATTCCTTCAGTTGTTGGACCCATGATCACCATGGATGAAGTGAAATATGCGATTAGGATAGCGAAAAATGGTAAGGCTCCTGGTCAAGATGACATTCCAGTGGAATTATTGAAGATCTTGGATGATGATAGCATTGTGACGCTCACTAATTTATATAACAAGATATACGACACGGGCATATTACCAGAAGACTGGCTCTTGTCTACATTTATTGCTCTTCCGAAGAAACCGATGGCTAAGTCATGTAGTGACTTCAGGACAATCAGTCTTATGAGTCATGTGCTCATGATATTTCTCAAAGTTATCCATAATCGCATATACAGGAAATGCGAGATGAATATCAGTGACACGCAGTTTGGGTTCCGGAACGGTCTAGCAACTCGTGAGGCATTATTTGCGCTTCACGTTCTTTTCCAGAGATGCCGTGAGGTAAATCAGGATGTATATGCATGTTTTCTGGACTATGCAAAAGCCTTTGACCGTTCTCAGCATGATAAGTTGTATAATGCACTCAAGAACTCAGGAATAGATGAGAAGGACATTCGGATCATCATTAATTTATACTGGGGTCAAAAGGCTAGTATCAGAATTGATGGACATATATCGAGATCAGTGGAAATAATGCGTGGTGCGAGACAAGGATGCATTCTTTCACCGCTTCTTTATAATATCTATGCTGAACAGATTTTCTCTGAGGCACTTGATGGCATTCAACAAGGTATTAAAGTCAATGGTAATTATATTAATAATATACGGTACGCAGATGATACTGTATTGATTGCAAATAGTTTCGAAGGACTTAAAGAGATTGTTACTATGGTGTATCAAAAGAGTTAACAATATGGCCTTGACCTCAACATTAAGAAAACAAAATATATGATAATATCGCGAAAACCAGCATTGTCACAAGTCCTTTTAGTCGATGGACATCAGATTGAGCGAGTCAAGAGTTTGGTTTATTTAGGACAGCATATTAATGAGAATTGGGATCCTTCGGTTGAAATAAGATGCCGTATAGAGAAGGCTAGATCCATCTTTATGACAATGAAACAACTACTATGCTGTCGAGATCTCAGTATGACGCTTAAGAAAAGAATTGTGAAGTGTTATGTTGTCTCCACCCTTCTTTATGGTGTTGAAGCTTGGACCTTGTCCGAAGCTACAGAAAAGAAGATTAGAGCTTTTGAAATGTGGATATACCGGCGGATTCTTAAAATTTCGTGGACAGAACCTGTGAGTAATGCCGAGGTTCTTCAGCGTGTGAGCAGCCAACCTGAGCTGTTAAACACAATTAAGAAGAGGAAATTGGAATACTTGGGACACATGATGAGGAATCCAAAATACCGTCTGCTCCAGGGTAAAATTGAAGGTCAGCGTGGACCGGGAAGGAGACGAATAACTTGGATGGATAATTTAAGAACGTGGTTTGGGCTGTCTTCCACGGAACTCTTCAGGATTGCACAGGATAAGAAGATGTTAGCCATGGTAGTAGCCAACGTCCGAATCGGATAAGGTAGAAGAAGAAGAAGAAGAAGAAGAAGAAGAAGAAGAATTGCTGATATTTCTGAACTTGGTTATTTTTGATAATAATAATAATAATTGCTGATATTTCTGAACCTAGATATTTTTTATAATAATCAGGGATTATGATAAATAATTATTGACAATGAAATGTATGAATTAATGGAGTGATGTTAACAACAATTTGATGTTGAGTTACACAATATGGTTATTTATAAAAATAACCTCTTTGAAAATGAATTTTTTTTTTGGTAATTTTAAATTTAAGTAAGTATGATAATTATGTAGATGCTGTAAAGATTTGAGCAAAGATTTAAACAACAACCAATTGAAACAAATGCTATTTGAGAAAAGTTAAATAGGACATTGAGGAAATATATATAATTAATGTTCTGACATTATGTGGTCGAATATTGGTATTTTTCCAACCTAATGTTCTTACAAGAAATAACTATATATTCATTCATACACAAGTGAAATGCGATTTTTTGAAAATCACCTGATGTGATATTTTTTTCCAATGAAAACAAAAAATGTTGTCAACTTGACCCAACGAAACAAACAATGATCTTGAGATATTTGAAACCATGAGTGACAAGTTTATTTAACATGAAGTGAAAGTGACAAGTGCACAGATAGGGGTCGATGAACAATGAACCGCCTATTGTCTAAATAGCGAAAATGTAGAATAGGGAACTGATACCAGATAAACTATTAATTTCTGGCTATCAACAATTTAGGCTAGGAATATTTTCTTTCAGGTGTTGATATTTTCCTTGTGATGTTTTTGAATGATTTTGCATAATATTTTAAATCTTTTAAATGTAATAAAATGAGATAATTTTAAAGAAATTGTGGTGTTTCCTCTCTCCTTTCTCTTTTCCCTTGCTTGCCTACTGCCAAGATCAGTTAAGCCAGCGATTACTTTAGATTATTCCCAGAGAGGCCCTGAGATTGTTTTTCTCGTGCTGAACTAATTTCGGGAATTGGCCAGTGTGTTCGTTGGACTTCGATCTAAACGGGTACAGTACTAGATGAGTTCTTAGACGATATGCCACAGCATGTGCGTTAAACATGTGGTTTCAGCACGATGGCGGACCACCTCATTTTTCACTGGTGGTAGGAGATCATCTGCACCACAGTTATGGGAAACAGTGGATAGGTCGTGGTGACCCGATTGCTTGGTCTGCACATTCAACCGACTTGACACCGCTAGACTACTCCCTGTGGGGTCACATGGAGCCCTTAATTTACGAGCCCCTATGGATTATGTTGGAGGACCAGGGATAGGTGTCTGTATTGCGTAATTGGAGCCAGGAGCAGGAGTCAGGCAGAGCTGTGAACATGTGCTCTAGCGTTATGGTTCCTATGCGAAACTTAATCGTCAAAGTTAGAAACACCCTGTATATTGCTGCTGGACAAGATTAGCTACATGAACAAGAAACACCCTGTATATTGCTGCTGGACATGATTAGCTACAAGAACAAGGAACACCCTGTATATTGCTGATGGACATGATTAGCTACAAGAACAAGAAACACCCTGTATATAGCTAGAAGAACAAGGAACACCCTGTATATTGCTACAAGAACAAGGAACGCCCTGTATATAGCTACAAGAACAAGAAAGGTTTACGAGTAAATCCAAGCACCACCTAGGCCGGTCTTAAGAAGAGAACACATCTTGGCTTCACCTTTGTTGGCAGCGCGGACAAACGGGAAGGTTATTCCTGTCACGCTACTAACTGCTGTTGATGTATACTGTGAATACTGCATTATGTAGTGGATGTTAAATACACTCTCTCCAGTTGCACTTACTGCAATTGGCTTACTCCAAGTCTTCACACAAGTTGCTGCCATAATCAAAAATTGTGCTGTGTTTAGTGAAAATGTTCTTTTAGAATATTGTGAGTGATATCTATGGTAGAACTATTTAGGGCCAAGCCACTTGAAAGTGACGTTCTTGTGGCTGAAATGGGACAAGAGGTTAAACTAGTAAGGTAAAAGCGCCTTATAGTTTTATTGATCGAAATTCTTTAATACATATATTCTCTTCACTCCTAAGGTATGTGTTCACGTTGAAAGTAAACTTATACAGTTATTGCTTGTGCTTTTCAAATTTCTATGGCGAAATCAGCAAACACATTAACTAAAACATTATTTTTTTAGAACTTTAAGTGCTGAAAGGTAAAAACTAAAATAAAATGCAAATGTTACACAATTTTCAAAACATTGTAGGCCTATTTCTTCAAAAGATAATACAATTTATTTGCATGTGGTATCAAGTGGAAGCCGTCTTAATACCTAACGTTGTATACTACAGATATGGTATATTTTAATTCAGAGGACTGGTAATGAATTTCATGTTATTTCTATTTTTTTCTTATAGAATGCTTTTCCATGGTGGGGCACATTTCAGATTTTCAAATTATCCCAAAGATCCTAGTATACAACACATTTGACAGCTTCTTACCTCTAATTTGACATATTAGTCATTATCTTAGTTCAATAACTGAATGAGATATCTTGTTGTAATTTGCAAATCTGCAAAAAAAAAACAAGTTTTGCGAAAATCAAGGAAGAAGTTGCACAATGATATGTTTTGAAGACACACATTCCACACACCTACTTGGCTCTATAAAACAGTCCAGCTCCATAAGTCTCTCCTTCGTTGTTAGTGTTCTTATCTTCTTTTAATTTCCTCCTCCCTCTGAGATACCATATTTTCTGTTTCTGTTGGGTGTAGAGTGGTAACAGCTCTTCGCTATCCGATCCTGATCCGTATTCTATGCTCCTCTCATGGTGTAATATCCAAGATGTACAGTATGTCCATTCTAGTCAAAATCTCTATGTCTGCAGTATTTCCACAGTTGAAATGGCACACTTCCAATCTGAGGGTTTCCAGCCCCACATAAGGTTCTTTAGGACACCACCGCCACACCATTCCATTGAAACACTCATTGCTGTTCTGTGTTAGGCCATGTAGACACTTGGACAACATAGATGGGTCGCACAGTCTCTCATATAATGGTTTTACAGCATGAAGAATCTCTAGAGAAATGCCTGGTTTATGCTTATATCCTTCCAGTTTGTATTCGGCCATTGCCCGCTGGTATGCACACCAGCTGTCACTACCAACAGGACACCGGTGATGCGTGGGACGATCTCGAGTTGCATTCAAGTGGTAGAGAGTAGCCCAAATAGCATTTCTCATGGCATCAATACTGCTGGTGTTTGAGCGTAGAGCTATCCCATAATAGTTCTGCATTTTATCTATGAGTGTCCCAGTCAACTTTCCCTTCCCGCCTAATTTCTTATCTTGGACCAGTTTATATTTAGTGTAGGCCCACTTCCTTTAGGTGGGAATGCTAGATGTAGGACAGCTGGTGATAAAAACTTGAACTACGTTTCAATTCAGACAGCTAACAAACAATGGGCGCTAAATTCAAACTGTATGCCCAAAGGAAAATAGAAAGACCAGGCGTCCATAAAATACAAGAAAAAAATGTTTGAAAAACTTCACAAAATTGCTATTTCCAACGTGATCACTTATTATTTCCGTTAACGCACTGTTCACCACATTTTCTATCACACATATATTTACGAGACCTATAAAGTAGTGATGGCTTTGATAAGTTATGGATTTAGTTAAGTTTTGTTTAATGCAGAATTAAAGAGTAATATCAGTCAGTTGTACAGCTTATATATTATCCTTTCTTTAAGTTGAGCTGTGCTGTAAACTTAGATTATTTGTTACTAATTGTGTACAAGCTTAAGATGATAGTTCTGAAATAAATGATAATTCTTTGTCGCTAGGTTATAAAAGGAGAAACACATGATGAAGAGAGTGATGCAAGTAGAAATCATCCAAATGAGTAAGTGGACAATATAATAAGGAAAAATATTGTTTTATGTATGGAAACTAAAAATGATGGATTGGAATAAGTTATCCTCTTTTTATATTTGTCATTGAACATATTTATTTTCGTCATGGTCTTCCTTAATTGGATAATGATATCAACATTATATTTAGCAGCCCAAAATCTATCCAATCTCATTCAGAGTTTTCAAACAATGAATACAATAAAAAATTAAAGTATACTTCTATAATACGCCTAGCAGAAAAATGATGTTGGTCTTGCATGAAACACGAAACCCAAAGAGAAATGTAGATCAAGTAACTGGTGAAATAATCGGTAAGCTTATCACATATACTCGAAAAAAAATAGAATATTATACGGACGAGAAACCAAACACTGCGGATATGATCTCACAAAAAGCTCAGCAGTGACCTATCAAAACAGTAAGACATCTCTGCTTGTTGCCGTTGGGCAAGACCCAAAATTCTCAAAAACAATTCGTATCGTGATAAACTAAAGAGCCTACTTTTATTAAAATATAAGATTCATAACAATGATTGGCTTATATAGATCTATCTAGAGTAATGAAATTAAGTTGGCATTTATGATATTGTAGGAATTAACCTGAAATATTATGGCCTAATAGAACACTGCAGTCTACTTGAAATAGTTTATTCCCATGGATTCTCAGATACAGCTCAAATGCTTCGAGAGAGTTGGTAGTTCTGCTGTCCCTCAAAATGCGCACTATTATATCCCTTACAACTCACAATATATAACATTTGTAAGTTTTCCATTAATGTTATGGAAGTTACCAGAATTTAAACATTGAACCTATCATCACCGGGAGATTTATGTTGGCACGCTTGGGTTGTTCGAAATGAAACTGCAAACATATCTTTTATACACATGTATCAAATTTTATGCTGTTGCCTGCATGCATTGAGACTAGGGTTCAGAATTGAGGAGAACATTTTTTCTACAGATGGTAGGCGTGATGACTTCAAAGGTATGCTGAGTTAGATCCCTTGAGACATTCATTACACATGCGACATTTGGATGGAATACACTTGTTAGTATGGGAGTTATATGTAGTTAATCATTGGTCTGGTATGCTAGCATAGAATTATGTTGGTAGCACTAACTCTGACGATTTACTCTAAATATGACTAAAGCATCTTGGACTTACAGTTTGCTTAATTTGTAGTGTGTTCCGTACACATATTCCAAGATATTGAATCTAGAGGGTAAAAGAGATTATTATACTCAGTTGACATCCCTGCTGACTCTCACATTAAACACAAATATATATCCAAAAGCATACATTGCACTTAAAAATGTGGATAAAATCCATTCGTTAGTATGGATTTTACGTGCAGTTATACATTGAATCTATAGGCACGCATTTTGGCAACATTGCCATGTGTGGGTTGCTCCAAATTTAATCTTGAATATTGTATTCTTTAAATTACAAAATTTTGATATGTTTGCCTGCATACAACCTACTCTACTGATAATATTGTTCAAAATTAAAGTCAGCATATATCAACAGTTGGCAGACCTGGTGACTCTGAATATATTTGGGGGCCATCTCTTAAGATACACAATGCACATGCATAATGTGGCTGTGGTCCAATCGATAGTCTGCAATTTACATGTATTTTGGCATTGAATTGATCAGCATGCGCTTAAGTCAGGTTGGCAACACTGCCATATATAGGATGCTTAAACGTAAATTGAAATATTATGTTCAATATATGTGCCAATTTTGAAATAATTTAATTTATTAGTATGGAACTTACACATGATTAAGCATTAAACCTATCAGCACATGTTGAATCATGTTGGCAGCATTGTCGTATATCGGTTATAGAAAATTAACCTACATTTGCAGGTACTGTATGTATGCAAAGTTTAGAAATGTTGGCCTGCATTATTTCTGTTATATTGAGATTAGGATAGTAATTTATAGAGTGCATTTTTCATTACTTGGCAGCCCTGTTTACAATAAAGAAAACTTATATTATCTGTTCCTGTGCTCAAATCACGGTACGATAATTGGTTGAAATACAATTGATAGCATAGAGGTTAAATGCTTATGAGGATTGGACCTATACTCAGACATAGAATCATGTTGGCAACACTGTCATATGGGATCTTGTAAATTAATCTGATAAAATATTATCCATATGTTTGTCAATTTTGGAGCAGTTCCCATGCAAACTCTCCAAGATATCTACCATAAAGCTCAAATCTCAATTGTGACTTTTCAGCAGTTGGTAGTGCTGACTTAATTCACAAATATGGCCATGAGATATTCAGGTATATATCTTTACTTATACCAAATTTGGTTTCGAAAGCTGCGGCTGTTCAGGAGTTGATAGGGGTGGTAGACACCGACAGACAGGCCGGGAGACATTTGCCCGGATCGATTTCATAAGTCTACTTTTTCCTCATTTTTAGCCTATTTTCAATTTTGAAAAAATAGGCTTATGAGATCACCTTTTGTCCGTGTGTGTGTGCGTGTGTGTGTGTGTGTGTGTGTGAGGTGTGTGTGTGTGTGTCCCCCAAATAACTTTTGAACGGCTGGAGCGATTTCAATGAAACTCGGTAAGATCATAGCCCCATTCTGGCCGACCTCGACCGTTTCCTTCAAATTTTATTGTCTCTCACCAATCCAACATGGCGGCCGTGCGAATTAATTCACCAGCATTCAGTATCTCCGAAACTATTACAGATATCACCCTGAAATTTTGTACGGTGATAAAGGACTTTACTAGACGTTCACCTAAGAAACCTTCAAAAACCTGGTATCTACAAAACCAACATGGCTGCCAAGCAAAGTTGAGATTTTAAATAGACTTTTCTCGCGATTTAACCATCCAAGCGTAATGAAACTTGGTACAGCAAATATTTATACACATTATAATTCACTGGCGTCTAATTTAGTACAATTATTTACATAACCTCAAAATGGCGGCTGTGCGAAATATTTCACTGGCATTCTATATCTCTGAAACTATTACAGATATCACCCTGAAATTTTGTACGATGATAAAAGTCACTGCTACAAGTTTATCTATGTAACATTCAAAAACCTGTAAAGTACAAAACGAACATGGCGGCCAAGCGAAGTTGAAACATTTTAATAGACTTTTCTCGTGATTTAAACATCTGAGCGCAGTGAAATGTGGTACAGTAAATGATTATACATATTGTAATGCACTGGCATCGAATTTAGTTGAATTGTTTACATAACCTCAAGATGGCGGCTGTGCGAAATTTTAAAATTAAGTTATTATTTCTTGTGTCGTTATCATGCGATCGAAGTGAAAGTTTGAATAGTGAACCTACGCAATAATGTTTCTTTAATGGTACATAACTCTTCGGCCTATACATATAACAATCCAAAATAGCGAGCATCCGAAGTATGTTGACGGTTCTCAATATCTACGAATCATTTACAGCAGTCAAACTGATATTTTTTATGTTCAGAGAGGCTATGAACATAATTTCACCTATAGGACTTTCAGTAACCTGGTGAGCACAAATCCAACATGGCGGCGACGCAAAGTATAAATATTCAAATGGATGTTTCCCGCGATTTAACCATCCGAGTTCAGTGAAACTTTCCAAGTTAAATGCTTATACAAATGTTAATCCACTGGCATCTAATTTATTTCAATTGTTTTCATAACCACAAGATGGCAGCTGTGCGAAATTTAAAAATCACGTTTTTACTTCTTGTGTCCTAATCATGCGATTGAAGTTTGAATACTACACGTACACAATAATCTTCATTTAATTGTATATAAATAAAAATCCAACCTGGCGACCATCTAAAATATGTAGACGGTTGTCAATATCTACGAATCTATCTCACAATCAAACTGATTTTTTTATGTTGATAGAGGCAATTAACATGAGTAGGATATATGAAAATAGACTGTATAGTTCTTCACAGAACTACTTGTTACAAAATGTGAAAGGTAGACTATTAAGCAAAAAAGAAAAAACACACAGTATTACTTTGAAATCTTAGAATTTCAATGTTGACTGCAGTATCTATGCTCGTTAAAGTGCAGCGTTAGGCCAAGCTCTTTGTGGAATCGGTAGTCGTGTGTTCGAGCCCCACCGTCAGCCGTCCTTGAAATGGTTTTTCGTGGTTTCCCCATTTTCAAATCCAGGCAAATCCTGGGACGGTACGTTCTGACAGGCCACGGCCGCTTCTTTACACATCCTTGCCCAATTTCATTCATGTGCATTCATTTCATCTCTCATTAACTCATCTAATTAGGTTGGCTTCAGGAAGGGCATCCAGCCGTATAAACCATCTGCCACATAGACATTGGGCGCATCTCATCCCCGACCCCGTTGAAACGGGAAAGAAACGGGAAAAATAAGGGGTTGACGTACAACACTGAGTTTCAAAATTATAAAGTTACGTAATGGATACCGTCAATAAACAAAGCAGAAAACTCACCATATTGTTAGGGCCCTAAGGGCGCGCATAACACCCTTAACAGACATATTCACATACGCCAACGAATCTACAATTAAATCTACACTCCCGACATCCATCTAAAATTATCTATTACATCTACGCCACTTACATCTATCTACCCAACACCCTACACATTTCACCCTTCAAGATACCCCTAGGCTGTAAGCAACAGCAGCAACAGCACAATTCTTACTACACAAGCTAGCAGAGCTAAACCACAGCTCTTGCACAAAAGCTTACCACACCTCATAAACAACAACACAGGAACTGGCTGCCACAACAGCTATGTGTAAACTCACAGTCAGCAAACCTTAAGTACATAAATAGACCTTCGGAAACAGAAGAGGGGGTTGCTGCCTGAACGAACATGGCCATCTCCGTACCTCAGGTGAGTGTGTACATCTCAGGGTCCTATAATTAATTGGCATCCTTCCCAATTGCTACACCTATTTACACTGTACTCATATTTGATTGAATCTATCCCTACTTTCAGGGAAGTGCATCTGCATTTACACGAAAGCCCCTAGGAAACTAATACTCTTATATTATCAACGCCCAATTGTTGTTTTTATTTATTATCCTCACCCTACTACACGGCCTGCTTCCCCACACACACCTTACTCATACACCAGAGCGCTGGGTCAGCGTTATCAGTTTGTTTACGACAGCCGACCTTGTCCTCTAGCGAGCCCTGCTCGTAACGCAGTGTCGTCAGCAAATCCTAGCTTCGCTTGTTCCCCCTTTACCTTGCCAGACATTACCTTCATCCGGAGGGCACATCCCTTAATTGTGATCCCTCGTTCACAGAGCTTTACCCTCCACACTTTCCAACACCCATCCGACGGTTCTACATACCCGCTTAAGTTCCCCTAATTACACACCACCCTCAACACATACTCACCCCCACAATAGGGGTAAAACAATATGTCATGACATTTGATAGAACGGAATGCTGATTTTCGGACAATGATCTACAGTACATGAAATAGCACACACGAAAGTAAATATATCGATAGATACATGGAAGTGAAATATTTACGTTATACTACTTTAAATAAACATTGAGTTGTACTTACAGTGGTTGTGAAATGTGGACCAGCGACCAAACACACGACTGCTTCATATGACAGTTCGTTGGCTAAGAGCGAGGGTTAATGCATGAGGGGAGAAAACAACATGATTCATCCCTCACATAATATTGGTGGAGCCAGCAGCAAAATGAATACAGAGAAAATTGCAATAGCGTCAGAATATTACTCCACGTTAAGTTCAGCCACCACCCATTGAGAAATCGACCATATGAAATGTTATGAATATTGTGTTTAGCCTTTTGAGGGGCTGAAACGTTGTAATAGGGGGTACGTGTGTGAGTGTGAAGGGTTGCGGATTACTAGGGGGAATACAAAGGATGTTTAAGACCGTGGGTCTCTCCGCGTGGATGTGATATTGGAAGGTGTCGGGGTAAACGGGCGAAACTCTACGAGATAATGATTATAATTTAAGGTATGCGCCTCCGGGATGAAGGTAATGCCGGGCGGGCTAAGTGAGAGCCGTGGCGAGTTAGGCTAAGGAGTTGCTGACGGCGCGGTATCAAGGACGGTGTGCGTGCGTGCTTGTCGAGAAAGCAAGGACAATAGTAGTAAACAAGCTGATATTGCTTGCGCAGCGATTCTGTGTTAATGCAGTGAATGAGCAAGGTGTGAGATTGGAATCAGGCAGTAAGCAGGGCGATGACAACAATAATGAACAATCGGGCGTTGGTAACAAAATGTACTTCTTTACTAAGGGCTTGCTAAAAAGTATGTGCGCTTCCCTTAATGTAGGGACAGCTCAATAAAGCAGTATTACAAAGTAAAAGGGTAGGATGTTAATGCAAGGGTGTGTTACTGGGTTGCGAATGTGTGTTATCTTTTCTTGTTAGTTGTAGGTCCTACCGTATAGGGTAGGATGGTGTAGCATTATTTGGGCTTCTCCTTTTTCTGGCCCCATTTCATTTTGCATAAGGATGTATGGTATTGACTGTGGATACATGCTTGTAAAAGGATGTCGAGCGTGTGTTATTTATCTCTCGGGGAGAGGGAGAGGGTTGTTAGAAGGGGTTGTCTATGCGGGTTGTATTAATTAAAATCTAGGCATATTAGCTATGTTAATAGGGTACTTTGGTTACTATTTCTGCAGCCGTCATACATATATTGTAAGGTTCCTGTTAGGGAGGCCTGTACAAATAATTAATGTAATGGATAAAATTAGTCTAAATAGGGGGCGAGCTTGGCAAATGCCGTAAGAGGAAGGGCTTATTTAGAGAACTGGGATCGGCAGAGTGATCAACAAGGAGAACTTCCCAAGGTACTGCTTGACGGGGTAGTTCTAGGTGAAGGGGTAGTTTGGAAGGGCTATTAGGTTGCTACTCAGAACGCAACTGCTGCGCCACGCGGTCTACTGCGAGACGTAGACAGGCGAGTAAGCGGGGAATTCGCTATAGTCAGCGCGGAGCAACAGCGCTCAGCTGACGACAGAAAGCAATTAAACAAATACACAGTAAGGCTAATTCTAAGTCCTACCTAAAGAGGAATCTAATAGGGTAGGATCTTACTTAGCTAAATAAATAAAAGAATAAGACCAGTGGCTTCTAATGTTTCTGAATTTAATGTGTACCTTGATCTGGAGGTACACCGGCAATTAGCAGTTCAAATAATAATTAATAAAAATAATAACAGTCCAAGCACAGGGGGAGGTGAGTGTTGTGATCGCTAAAGACACTTACCCGTCCAGTCGATAGCAGAGGTTCGTCACGTCGGTGCACTAAGACAGAATGACTGATTGAGAATGAGTGGTCGAATGTCCTGGGTGCCTGACCTCTAGGGCTCTTATAGTTTTTGTGTGCTCGGTCGGCGGAATCCTTACATTCCTACCGAGTCGTATACCTTTCCCGGGTCATTGCCTGGGCTACGAGGCTACTTGAGTTCATGATTGTGCTAATTATCAGTCCTGTAATTTATAGGTTGTAGTTTATAGATTTTTAGATTAAAAGTTTGTAATTTGGTGTTTTGTAGATTTTGTTTAGGGGATGGGGGTAGCGTACCCTAGGGGTACAACAACCCCCTTTGTAGGGTTAGTTATCGTCCTCGATAACTGGACGAAGACGTGGGGGTGGTTTTTGCAAAAATAGGACATCTTCTTCTCTCTTGATATTCTTCTGTCTTCTGTTCTTCTCTTCTTTTCTTCTTTCAATTTAGCTCGTAATTGTAGGGGTGGCGTCGTAGGGGGTGTGTTGGTAGCCTCGTGGAAGGTAGGGGTAAGTCAGGGGGTAGATATGAATTTAGTGATATATTGGTAAACGTTGAAATTTGAAGGCTGAGTATGTGTGCCTTCTAATGATTGGGTGTCCGGGTGTGCTTAGCGATCACGTGTAAGTGTTTGTGTTGAGGGGAACAATATTTCTTTACATATCTTTTTTTTTAAATTCAACAATGGGGTGTGAAGCTTATTCGTTTTCATATGATATCTTTTGCTTAACGGGATATAACATTGTTCCCTAGTGTATTTGTAACATAATGACATAATAAATTGTTAAACCAAACAGTACATAATATAAACATTTCAATATTATCAATTTAATTAAAGGGGTGCAGGAACACACGAGAGGAAAAAAACATCCGAGGGTTGGGGGAGGCTATATATACACATATAATTAACGTACCTCCGGTGTGGATGAAAAACTGCCCTCGCGTGCCCTGCACGTGTGTAAAAGGGATAGAGTGGAGAGAAAGAATGAAATAAATGCCGCATGGTGTAATTAAAGGGTTAAATTTAAAAGTGTTTTATTGTTTGGGAGAAATGCGACATTTTTACAGTGGGGCGTTTAGAAGATTAGAAAGGAAAAAACAACGTGTACGATAAAACCATCCATATATCTTCATATCTTTGCAATTTTTACCTAAATAATAACAACATTTTTAAAATAATTTCCAGCAAAATTTCCATGTCATCATACCATTTATAAGTATTAAAACCATTAAAAATAAATCAAAACTCTGTTAATTAGATCAATATTCTATAAAAACAAAAACAAATTCTCTTAATTATATCAACATTCTATAACAACAAAACCAAGTTCTCTTAATTATATTAACATTCTATAACAACAAATCATATATCAATATTCTGTTACTACCGTCGTTGCGCAATTTTATCATTATTAATATTTTATTCTATACCCGTTAATATTATGGCGAGTGCACTCTAACTTAATATTTAATCATAAACTATTACCTATTACCTGCAGGTTATATGCTACTCGTCTGTAAGTTATTCTATTGTATGGCTTGCTCCCTGTGGGCGAGCGAAGTTATCTTGGTTGCACAACTCGTCCTTTACAGAGATAGGCGCGAGTTGTGTGGCCGTAACGCACCCCTCATTTTAGGTGTCAATTTAGTTGTTGATCCGACCTGCAGAGGAGGATATCCCACAGGTATATCTCCACTGTGGTCCGGATGTGCGCCTGAAAATGGGTATTATGTGGGGGGGCTGTGTATTGGCCGTGTGAGTGTGAAATGTGGGGCGGGAAATTTGTGTAATACAAGAAAAAACATATTGTTAGTGCATATAATTTGTAGCAATTTTTGGGTATCCATAATACACATGTAAAATTATTATTTTAGGTTGTATTTACCCTCGTCCTTTGTGGGGTTAACCTGTGGAGGCATTTAGAGAAACAGTACATTTATCAATTAAATCACATTTTATCACTGTTATTATTAGTTTCGGCGAGCGCCCAAAATGGAGCTACTCCCGATGCATGCGCTCACAGTGTGCACCACCATGTGTGCTGTGTCTGGTGTCAGCGCTTCAGGTTTTTAAACTGCGCTGAAAAGTAAATACATGTTTATGATTATAAAGCACAGATTTCTAATTACTATTGCCCATTTGTTATTTACCTTCTTTATACCTTTGTATTTCCTTATTCTCATTCATCTTTCTCCTAAATCTTTGTATTATTTCAACCATTATTCCTTATCGGCTATTTATTTGTATTTCTTTATTCCTTCTTACTCATTATTTCTTATAACTTCACCTTACTTTATTCTGATTCTTTCCTTACTATATCTTTGTGGTTCTTTATCCTTTATTTCTTTATATCTATATCTTTGAATCTCATTATTCCTTCTTACTCACTTTTTCCTACAACTTCACTTTACTTTACTCTTATTCATTTCTGTCCTATATCATTGTGCTACTTCATTTTTCGTTCATTACTATATTCACCTTTGTATTTCTTTATTCTTTCTTACTTAATATTTCCTATAACTTCACTGTACTCTACTCCTATTTATTTCTATCCTATATTATTGCTCTACCTCTTCCTTCGTTCATTATTGTGTTCACCTTTGTCTTTCTTTACTCTTTCTTATTCAGTGTGTTCTATAACTTCACTGTACTTTATTTATATCTGTTTCTGCCCTATATCTTTGTGCTACTTCATTTTGTGTTCATTATTGTGTTCACCTTTGTGTTTCTCTATTCTTTCTTACTAATTGTGTTCTATAACTTCACTGTACTTTATTCCTATCTGTTTCTGCCCTATATCTTTGTGCTACTTCATTTTGTGTTCATTATTGTGTTCAACTTTGTGTTGCTCTATTCTTTCTTACTCATTGTGTTCTATAACTTCACTGTACTTTATTCCTATCTGGCGTGTGCAAGATCGGATTCAGCGCTCATATCTTGAATTACTAACAGTATGCCTGGGTTGCATAGTTTTGCTCACGAGATACATTCTTTTGCCTTTATGCCGTAAAAAATACGGATTCGTATGAAGCAAGGGGTGTCCAATACGCAGGGTGGTATCGGAACTAAGAGAGCCTAGAAGGACTTCCTTTACCAGTGGACCGGCTAAATACGTAACATGGTATGGGGCATTAAGTACGTATAGTAATCCTAGTGACCTTCGTCCAATTTGCAATGTGGTATCGATAACCCGAGTGACTACGAATGCAGATTGTGGTATGGAAAAACTACGGTTTCTGTTCAAAACGACTTAACCAGTTGACCCATACGTATAGTGGTTTGGTTTACTCTTACATAGCCTGCGCTAGGAGTTATCTCCGTATCGAGTGACCTCCCACGCGCATTGCCATCCTTGGTCTATGCTACATGTGCAAATTGCACCCCTATCTGCGCTGTGTCCAGTCTCGACGCCTCATATATTGCCACTTATGCAATATCACTATATTCTTTTCCCTGGGGCCCAATAATATCTGTAACCTCGGCCAGGGAAAGAATCGTTCATTATTTCATTATTTCATTTGTATCAGTATATTCCTCTCCGTGGGGCACAGTAGTAACTTAACTGTAACCTCGGCCAGGGAGAGAATCGTTCATTATTTCATTGTTTCATTTATATCAGTATGTCCCTCTTCCCGGGGCACAGTAGTAACTTAACTGTAACCTCGGCCAGGGAGGGAATTGTTCATTATTTCATTGTTTCATATCAGTATTCTATTATCTCATTGTTATATTCTTTCATTATTTCCTTATTTCCTTTTATCCTTCCATTATCATATTCTGTCACTATCTCCTTATGTCCTTGTATCCTTTCATTATCATATTCTGTCACTATCTCCTTATTTCCTTATTTCCTTACCTCATTATTCCATTTCATCCTTATTCATATTATTCGTATTTACCTGCCGCTGCAGGATTTTGCTCTCGCTATAGTGCATTTACTTAATCTTATGTACTAACTAACGTTAAGTCCTAGGGGTCGTCTTGGGAAGGAGGAATTATCCTGTCCGATGTGGGGTTAGTTTATTCCCGTATCGAACCATCAAGCCTCCATCCGCAGGTATAGTTTAGATGACGCTAGGGCATAAAAAATGGTATAACGGACCCTGTGTTTAAGGGGAGACAGGCTAGGTACTTCCCCCCAACACAGGCGCTTGCCTGCCCTAACACGTCACCACCATGACCTCTCGTCGGTCGTCAACGTCGAAGTCCTGTTATGTCATGTCTTGGGTACAATTTACCAATTCATCAATATTTATTTTCACCTGGAAAATATTTTCACATCCATCAAATTGCATCTCCGTGCGCAAACCATGAAGAATAAGTGTCAAGCGGTATTAAATTGCGTATGGTGTTGTAGTTATACGGGGGGGAACAATTGTGGTGGCACGGTGCACGATCATTGCGCCTGGTCTGTCGGATTTCCAGCTAATATCAGCTGCGTATATTCCTTCTAACATGTTAGTAGGTAAGTGAAGGATTGTGAATGGTATTCCCGTGTTATTGGGCAGTTGTAGGTATGTTATTTTTTTAAAATTATTGGTAACGGGATGGTAAGAAAGGTCCAAGGAATCGTGGTCCTATGGGGATGTATGGAAACGTTAAGTGGTAGGAATTCTCGACCGGTGTGGGTGAGGATTTTATTGTTTAGGAGCTGGGTGTTCAGCGTGGTTTGTTAGGTACCGTGCTGAAGGATTGAGGGTAGCATTTATGCATTTAATTGACGTGCAGGGTGAAAACATTGGTGATAAAAATGTATTATTGCATGCACTGGTGTTAGCGGGTTAAGTCTGGAACGCTAGCTGTTAGCTCTAAGGTTCCGAATGTTGATTAACATATGACCACGAGCGATAAGGCATGGTGTACACCCTGGTAATTGCATGTTTACCAAGTGCCTCGCATTAATAGGGGAGAAGTGTACAAGTGTTATCTGTATAGTGTTTAATATGTATATTGGGAGGGAAATGTGCTTTGCGGCTTGGACTCACTAGTCGTAATATATGGCACCTGTCGCCATAATAATAATATGTGACTGCTGTTCATGCTCGTAATATATGTACTAGACTTATATGCTATAAAGTCTAGCTTGAGAAAAAAACTGGTCATCTGTGATTATGATATAATATAATCCCTTAACTAGAGGTGCTGTCTAGGGATACTGTCTAGAGATACTGTCTAGAGCTACTGTCTAGAGATACTGTCTAGAGATACTGTCTAGAGCTACTGTCTAGAGATACTGTCTAGATATACTGTGTAGATATACTATATATATATTTTAAACCAGGTTATATTGCAGCGCACTATATGTCTGGCGTAATTCCCTCCTATAATGGGGCTGATCGCTGCAAAAAAATATTTTATCCACCCTACGGAAATGTGGGGGATTCCTAAATGTGTATTGCCATTCTATTATTTGGGAAGATGGTATATATGAATGCCATCTGTATGTTAAACAAGGCCATAAATACCACTAAATGTGGCGTTATAATTATGGATTTCAAAAAGGGGTAAGAATGTACGGGGTGTATATTAACGTGCTATCCCTTGAAATGATTCTGCTCGTCCAGATCTGAAAGATAATATTTTGTATAATTTCGCTGTACCTCAAATAAAATAAATTAAAACCTCCTAATTGGGAAGTGGATTTATATGTTTATATGGTCACTGAGACATGCTCGTGTTGTCCTATATTGGATGGCGTGTCTATATAAGGGTGTGCTCGAGGGCAAAAGTGTATTCAAGCCCGCTAAAAGATAAAATGCGGTGTATTTTGTGTGATAGGGCGCTGTGTAAATATCATCGAGAATATTGGCTTTTGGCCGTAAAATGTGCTATCCCGGTGTTAAATATGAAGGGATGATGTGGGTGAACTGAAATAAAAATATTTAGTTACTTTGCTTTGTGTATTGTATTCTGACAATTAGATGTCGCTCTCCTAGTGCCGTTTGAATCTGGCGCGCGAGATGAGACCTATATTCATAATGGCTGCTCGCTAGTTACCCGTCACGTGGGAGGCGTGTCTGGTGATAACGTGTGCATATGTGAGATATCAACTATCGCCACTGTGAGGCGTGACCTGTAGCGTTGATTGGCTGTCGGGTTGTAGCAGTTCTTGTTTATCGTGGCGCTACTCTGATTGGACCTAAGCTCTCAGAGTGGGTTGGAAGCACATGGCTTTTGTTATTGTTTCGTAGATGAGCTGTCACAAGCACGTGTTATGTGTTTAATGTAATGCTTATCCTTGTTTTAAAGTATGCAGCCGATGTATTATGTAATGTGAGTGGAGGGCATTGATTGTCCGTCCGTATATTGGGAATTTACGCATGTCTTTCTATTGAGGAATCCTAGTGGGATTACGCTGTCATTATATCGTGCAGAAATGCGGCAAATTATATGTATATGCCTATTGTGTTTCTTGTATAGTAGTCTGGCTGCGTGGCTCAGGGGTATCGTTCTCGCTTGCTGAGCCCAAGGTTGCAGGTTCGAAACCTGGCGCAGTCAGCTGGCATTTGAGGGTGCACAAATGCGAGGGAGCCGTGTCAGCACATTTACTGGCACGTTAAAGATCCCCTTCGGGGCAAAATTCCGGCACCCGGGCGTCTCTAAAAGCCAGGGTAGTTAAAAGGGACGTAAAACCAATAACATTAACATCTTGTATAGTATATATATATTATGTTGGAGTGTGTTATACATATCCGGAAGTCTATGTCGCATTCGTGTGGCTGTAAAAATTCTGGGTAATACTATGTAGAAAAGTGTTTCAGTGGTTTGCACTTGTCTACTCCGGAAAAAAGAAAAATAATGCAGGGCGCATTAATATGCTGGGTGTCCGTTTATAGATAAATATTTTTGTGTTTTGCTTCCATTTGCTGTGGGAAAGTTGAAAATGGCGTCTATAAAATATATTTCTTTATTCTGTATTTAATTCACAAATTGTACTCATGTGTACTGGGAATGTGTGTACGCGTGTAGCGATTCCCTGTGAGTGTATCAATATTGGGTGTCACCCTGTAGGAAAAGTGTTTCCGTGGTTTACCCGTGTCTACTCCGGGAAAATGAAAAATAAGGCGGGGTGTAGCAATATGTGTATTCACAGTTAATATTGCAGTCCTCATGTTGGATTGTCCATGGAGGAGCATAATGGGCTACCTTCATCGGGCATTCTGCTGTATGGCAGTGAGCATTATACAGTGTATTCTCCTGACCGGATGTGTTTGTGTAAAGATGCTCTATTCCTTTTTCGTATATGCTGTTTGTGAAAGCAAGTGTATATTTATTCGTTTTATACGAAATAAAATCATCGGGCCTTTATTAATCATTATCTATAAAATTCGGCATGATCATGACTATGGTCGATACTCATTCCTTATCGTGATCCCAGGTGGGTAGGCTAACACCTGCTCTTGACTTTTTACGCCTTAGGAAAACGTAGAATAGCTATTGACCATTTAACGTATTTATTGCCGAATATATTTACATCTATACGCTCACGGCTGATATCTATCCTATAGTGTCTTGACCCAGGAAAGTAGGCACACACCTGCTTTAGACTTTCTCACGCCTTAGGTCGACTGTAGGACATTTATGGGCCATGGCGTTATTGTGTTACTACTGGACATACATATATGTATGTGCCATGTCGTATCACGTTGCCTCAAAACGAAAATATGTAAATTTACTGTGGCCAACTGATGATCATTATGCTAATTGTGTATCTATTGTGTAGATGTAAATTAGAGGGGATCTATGCAAGGATTTGCGGTCCTCTTGGAGCCTTGTGGCACTTATGAAAATATGAAATTATTTATAAAATATCATTTTGTCATATAGTAGACAATTATGAACAGCTTGTACTTAGCGTATGGATGATAAATGGGTTCATACGTTGATTGTTAGGGGAATAGCCCCAAGCGTCTAGAATTGTCTAGCCGTCCAATCGGTCGTCGTCTATGATGAGATGATTATATTTATAATTGTTTTTCAAATGATTTCCCTGCTCCGTCGACTAATAATGTTTTTGCTTCGTATGAAAACTGTTCATCTTATCTGTCTTTATGATGTTACTTGGTGGTCAATTCCACTTTCATTTAGAAAAAATAAATATTTAGAAGATCCCCTATGATGATAAAAAGATGTATGACAGAGTATGTGTTGATGCCATAAGCGCTGTGTATAACACGTGAGTCGCGGCATACTGCCGTCTCGGGTGTCGGTAATTTGTTTATGCAAGCATTCGCCTTGCCTGCAGAACACGACTCAGTGTCTGTGTGGAGGCTGTCTTACTAAGTAGCCTGTGTGAAGTGAATTGATATTTATGATAAAAAACATCTTGCGGATTATGGTGTATTGGATATGTATTACTCGTAAGTATACATCAACCTTTTTCCCAGTGTTACCTAGTTGTGTGTTCAGCTGGCCTATATATGGTGTTTGCTATGACGGCATAATAACCTGTGTTATTGTGTGTCTACTGTTATGCCTGTGCGAAATATCGTTCACCTGCATGAGTGTAGAATTATTGCGTTTCATCCTGGAAATGCCGCTAACCTGTGCTGCTGTATGTGTTAGGCCATCTGGTGTATGCACTGCGGCTAACCTGTGTTATTGTGCTGTCTGTGCTTTCGCTATTATGGGAATAATGGCGTTCGTTAGAGAAATCGTACTATATGTTTCGTAATGTAGTATATTAGACCCTATGTACTACTTTATTGGCCTATTTTGTGACAATGTAGTGTATTGGCCTGTCATTCCGCCTGTTGGAATCCGTGCACTTTCTAAAATTGTCCAAGTAAAATATTGTGTATTAATCTCTGAGAAGGATTCATGATCCATGGGGGTTTCGCTTCCTATAGTGTTATGGGAAATGTATGTAATTGCCTATCATTTATCCCCTCTATCGGAATTCGTCATCGGTCGCTGCCGAAGGTATATATATATAAACAATTAAGTTATATATTAGTGTACCTGTATTGTGTTCTGTCATTATATGTCTATAGGGAAAGGGCCCGTTACTGTATAGTCCCTTATGACAGGTAATGTGATCTTCAATCGGTCGCCTAATGTTCGTGACCGTGTGTGAAAATCTAAAGGCGAATAATTAGTTAAGACTGTGCGCTATTTATGAGTTTGTATTAATTTAAAGTGTGTAGACATGTTCCTATGGCAAAGAAATCCTTCTGTGGTTTGCCATGTGGCCTTCATGTGGGTAATTGACCCTTTGTATCGCACGGCCATGTATGAGTGTGGTATTCTACGTGACTTAGCGGAAATTACTGTCGCTAGGCAGTGACCGTGTATCGCTGAGTGCGCATCCCGTCTCTTGTTACTTCCGCATGTTGATGTAGAGAATTGACCTCGCTTGCCATGTACTGTATATGACATGTGCAAGATGCTATTTATGATATATTGTCTGCAAAAACCTTTATGCACTTTACGTATTATAAGTGTATAATTATTATCAAGAATATTATGTCGGTATCTCCTATGTGGAATTTTATAATTAAAGACTAATTGTGTTGTGGGGCCAACTGGGGATTGGTGGTGACCACTATTTCTGAGTGTGGTTATTAGGTGCCATTTCACATTTGGCGCTGTTGCCAAGGTTTATTTGGCGTGCCTTGTCTATGGTAATCTATGGGAAGTGTAGGGCATGTGTAGTATTAAATATATATCTTTCTGTGTTCTGTCTGCAGCTAGTGTATGTTAACAAAATTCATTATTTTTAAAAAGACATAGTACACATGAAATATAACCTGGTATACCTTATTATACCTCTTATAACTAAACATGCAACTTATAATTAATCCTCGTATCATGCAGTGTTGGGATTTGCTGGTAACTACCAGTTGGGAGCATGGCTACTAAATGCCATAGCGCGTAGGGCGCTTGTTTTAATTTATATATCCCTGGGTTCGAACTATGTGGGGGGAAATATATTATTTTACTCTCTAATAATGGAGGTGAAATGCTCTTATTCCCTATGGCTCTGGGGACTGGGAAAATGTGGATATAGCCTATGTGGGATTGCTACTAGCGGAGCGTACCTCGACATTTCTTATCTTCTACGTGTACCTAAATGCTGTGTGGGAAAGAAAAATGGGCAATAAAAGCGAGTTATATTACGCGTAAGGCTCTTACGTGGTCTGTTTAACTGGTATTAAATTTGAGTGCGCTTTTAATTATATAGAAATAATGTATTCTGAATTGGGAATTTCCATTTTGAGCTATCTCAAATAATAGCATCGTCTCCCTCGGATTGCCAAAGCGGCTTTCGCACCTGGTATCCACTCAAGGGATGTATTCTCCGTGCAAGGCGTTTGGAGAAGGGTAATTTTAGGTTTATGTAGCCTAACCTCTATTTTGGGGATTATGACCGGAATGGTGCGGTGAATTAGTATAGCTTTTCGGCGTACCTTAGGACTGTTGCTAGCCGAAATAGGCGCTAAGGTCCTAGGGCCTAATGGAAGCGTGGGGATTGAAATGTTACTACGCGGCATAGGGATTGTGTCTGCGTGTGTCTCGTTCCCCATATCGAGCTTTGGATGTGGCATGTCCACGGCCGTTTCCTTCCTAATAGGAGTGGGCATTATGGGAATGGATGTGTTAATTATTTTTGGTGCATTATCTGTATTGATCGCTTCCATTGGGGTAGGTGGATGTGTTAACAGCTCAAATGTACTAAATTATGCCTGGATCTGACGGAAACGCTGCCATCTCTTGGCGTATTGCTGGGTGAATGCCCTGGCCTGTTCCGTTACTGTCGCGGTGGCAGT
Organism: Meconema thalassinum; assembly: GCA_946902985.2. NCBI lineage: Eukaryota > Metazoa > Arthropoda > Insecta > Orthoptera > Tettigoniidae > Meconema > Meconema thalassinum. Next base: position 212,883,681 of record OX336400.1, on the reverse strand, counting down.
GTTCACCTTGAGGTGTGAGCAGGGGCAGTGTGGAAATGTATACCACTATTGGTTTTCACTGGACATTTTACTGTGTGTGGCAAAAATTTTACTAATTATGCCCGCTGTATTTCCTAGTAGGAAGTGATGTGGTATAACTGTATCAATTGGGCGCTCAGCCGCCGATATTCGGCAATGAGCCGTGCGAAGTGGCTATCCCGCCTCACATATTGCGCCTTAATGTGTTGAAGGTGTTCTGTATAATTGAGGTGCCCATAGACCCTGTCCATTTTGGCATGTATCCTCAGTGTTTTCGTGTGTTTCTCCTGTAGCACCCTGTGGATCGTGTGTAGATTCCGATGTGCCCGGGTGAGGAGTGTTTTACGCCTATGTGTGGGGGCGCGGATGTACCTAATCTGTGCCGCACTTACCCTTGCCTGCATCGCTTGGATGCGGAATTGCACCTTGAGCATTCGGCTTTGCCGGCTTCGTACAAGAAAAAAGAATAGCTCGGAACTTCTCTGTGTATTGCTATGGTGCACCCTCCCTTGTAAAATAGGCGTTTCGGCACGAGGTGCCATGGTGTAAAAAGGGGGTAGTAAATGAAATAGTATTAGTATACGACTATCTAAGGTACTGGGGATCGTACTGGGTGGGCACTTAACTAATGTGACCCTATATGAATTATATAATGTGGGCGTAGCAAATTTGGGGTTTCGAATGGCTGATTATTTTATAAGGGTGGCGTTAATGGAAGTATTTCTATTAGGGCGGGTCTGGGTGGGTATACAAATCTGACTGGACCCTTATCTCAAAAAAAAAATCCCAAATTTGGGTGGCGTTTGCTTGGCTAGTACGAGGTTTTAGGGATCTTTGCCGCGGAGGTTCGTTGTCTGAACCCCCTTAGACGTTGTTTTAATACAACGTCGCGGTACTCAGCGCGTCCACCAATTTGTAAGGTTCCTGTTAGGGAGGCCTGTACAAATAATTAATCTAATGGGTAAAATTAGTCTAAATAGGGGGCGAGCTTGGCAAATGCTGTAAGAGGAAGGGCTTATTTAGAGAACTGGGATCGGCAGAGTGATCAACAAGGAGAACTTCCCAAGGTACTGCTTGACGGGGTAGTTCTAGGTGAAGGGGTAGTTTGGAAGGGCTATTAGGTTGCTACTCAGAACGCAACTGCTGCGCCACGCGGTCTACTGCGAGACGTAGTCAGGCGAGTAAGCGGGGAATTCGCTATGGTCAGCGCGGAGCAACAGCGCTCAGCTGACGCAGAAAGCAATTAAACAAATACACAGAAAGACTAATTCTAAGTCCTACCTAAAGAGGAATCTAATAGGGTAGGATCTTACTTAGCTAAATAAATAAAAGAATAAGACCAGTGGCTTCTAATGTTTCTGAATTTAATGTGTACCGGCAATTAGCAGTTCAATTAATAATTAATAAAAATAATAACAGTCCAAGCACAGGGGGAGGTGAGTGTAAAGTGTGGTGTTGAGTGTTGTGATCGCTAAAGACACTTACCCGTCCAGCCGATAGCAGAGGTTCGTCACGTCGGTGCACTAAGACAGAATGACTGATTGAGAATGAGTGGTCGAATGTCCTGGGTGCCTGACCTCTAGGGCTCTTATAGTTTTTGTGTGCTCGGTCGGCGGAATCCTTACATTCCTACCGAGTCGTATACCTTTCCCGGGTCATTGCCTGGGCTACGAGGCTACTTGAGTTCATGTATGTGCTAATTATCAGTCCTGTAATTTATAGGTTGTATTTTATAGATTTTTAGATTAAAATTTTGTAATTTGGTGTTTTGTAGATTTTGTTCAGGGGATGGGGGTAGCGTACCCTAGGGGTACAACAATATCAAGCGTTTTCACTAATTCCGTGCGCCCTCTCCTTTGAGGCGGGAGCTCTGTGCGTTTATGATTGGGTTGAGTTGCAGCTACCCCTATGGATTTTTCTGAAATGCCCTTTTTTATTGTTGTAGTGATTACGTTAGATTTGGGGAAATAGGAAATGTGTTATATGCTTGTCTACGTGTGGTGGCTCTGGGGGGATTAGAATATTGCGTATGTTGTCATGTGCCTGAAATGTCTGTCCTCTCTCGCTCATATATTTCTGCGCTGCGCGTCAATGTTATGCGAATAGGCGTTTTCTGGCCGACTGCGTTTAATGCCGTTGCATCATGGATGAAATTAATAATCAAGATAGTTACTTACTGTTGCTGCCTCATGATCAGCCCTCAATATCGATATGGTATTATTTAATAATATTAGCGATATATAGTGCTTTTCAGTGTCCCTTTCTGCAATGTTACATGTGTCCTTTCAGTGTTCATAATCGCTCTGATCTTTTCGCTTAATCTAATATCATTCCCTTATATTTATCCCTGGTAGCATTGTGGTACCGATATGCATACTATTTAAAGTATGAGCTAGGTGTTACGTCACTGTGTGGTCCTTGTTCGTGGCGGGAGCCGCTTACGCCAAGCATGTGTGCCGCGTACGCTGTGACGTCAGTATGTGTAGGGGACAATGATGGCTGCCGACTGGCTTGGCTTCATTTTTCTTATCAGTGACGTGTACTGCTGAGGCATGTCATCTCCTTGGTAACATTGGAAGGTTTGGTCTCTGATAAGGCTTACTCTGCGTTACGTCTGGATGGGGACTCGGGCTATAATTCGTCCTGCCTCGCGGCCTGGACCAAAATAAAATGGCTACTTCTAATAATTATTAAGAGTCTGCTTTTCCAATGCGCTGTATTCTGACTGGGCTAATTGTAGGTATCCTGCGCCTGTATATATAACTTCTGCTTCGATGTTATTGTGTTAATTGCCTCTTCGCTTGTATTATGTAGCTAATCCTGATAAAGCGACCGTAGAGTGCGCAAAAAAGTCCGTGGGACAGCTTAGCGTATCTAACTCCATAAGAGGGGTGATAGTTCTAGCTGCTAGTGCAAATAGTTTCTGCCGTTGATTACAGGTATCTAATTGCTGGCATAATAGTTGGAATCTGTTGGGAAAAATGGCTATCTCATATGTGGGTATGCCGCGGCCTATCCTTTGTCGCTGCTATCGCCGGGCGTGCCGAGTGTGGTTCTTCCTGCTTCGAATTGTAGGTTACGTATTCCCTAAGTTCTATTGTTTGGCTGTGTATGCCTTCTTGTGATATTCTTGCCCATTATTTACGTATAAAGCTTCCGCTTTCTTGCGCGGCAAGTGCCACTACGTCAGGAATGGGTTTATGTGTTACGTATGGTCGTTTGGTAATGTTTTCATTGCAACAGTGTAGCTGTGATGGTTTAAGCATTGTTTAGAAAGGAAAGCAAAATGTAGTTCCGTGGGCCTGGCTACATCTTTCGACATGTGGTGTTCCGAGCTATGGCTATCGATTTTAGAAAAGTATCCCTGTTTCCTATTCACTGTGATCGCGTGTACCATCTAGATCCTATCGCTGCTACACTCCTGGTTCTCCCTAACCTGTGCTATTGGGTTGTCTGTTTCTCTTAGTGCCTTTAAACCTGTGTTATTGTGTTAACTCTCCTTCACTGTGCCTTCAAACTTGTGTTATTTCGTTGTTTGTTTCCTTACTGCGCCTTTTACCTTGTATTATTGTACCGTCTGTTCTTCACTGTGTCTGTTAACCTGTGGTACTGTGCTGTCTGTATTTTACTGTATTTTATAACCTGTTATTGTGCTGTCTGTCTTTCACTGTATTTGTCAACCTGTGTTATTGTGCTGTCTGTCTTTGAATTTTCGTACTTCCTCGTTATTTGGTTATTTCTGTGTGTTCTCGTGTAACTGTCTGTACAAATCTCTGTGTAATCGGCATGTTGATTCCCCTTCGTCTGTGTTGGCCCTATATTTGTGCATTTAATGTGTGCGTTAGTGCAGCTGTGCACCTGCTCCTGGCTCAATTGCTGGGTATGTTTTTTCTACAGTGTGTGTGTGTGTGAACTGTAAATTCCTATTATTTTGCTGATGTATGTAGTTTTACGACTTACTGGTCGAATTATCTGTGTATTAGGACAAATACTTTTCAGTCGGTCGCATGTTTGACCCCTTTTCAGTTGCTCTGTGTGTAATTGTCTGTGTATGGTATTTAATCGTCTGTGTGTAACCCTTGGTGTCATATTTAACGCTTGCGCTTCTGTTCGCTAGGCTAGGGGTTTGTCTGGCTCTTAGTCAGTGTTATTTAGGGGGTGAGGAGCGGTCCTCCTGTTCTAGATTAACTAGGCGTCATTGTTGAGTAATTGAGGGCTAGAAAGCAAATGCCGGAATTTTTATTAATGTGACTGTGTTTACTAATGATAAGTATCCCTAGGGTGGTGAATTCCGCACTCGACAATTGAGCGGGATTGTTCAGTTGTTTATAGGTCAATGTGGCGTGAATGGAAAATAGCTAAGTAGCCCGCGCAGTGGACTGCTTGCTTGTTGTGGCCTTGTGCCGGCTTCTGCTGACGTATGCTGAGGCTTCATGTTACAAGTGCTGGCTCGCGCCACTATGGTAACCTCAGGTAGTTATCGTACCTGCTAGCTAGAATTATGTCCATGTCCTCATTACATGTTAAAATATGTGAACTCCTAAACTGTGTGAGCACGTTGGCGTATATAGTATGAATATCATATGTAGGACAAATACTAGCCGTTGGAATCGTGTTTTTGTGTCCGGGAGTGCCTGGGTTCGATCTTTAGAGCGCTTGTGGCTAAACTCGTGTGCTTTTGTAATTTTCTTAGGGTCAATCTACCTCATGGTGGTGTTCTAGGGGCGTTTATTTGTGGAATGTCCCTAGCGAGTGCCATTTGTCTCGCTATTATATATATTATTAATATTGTGTGTGAGGCGTTCCACGCCATGGTGGCCGTTGTTGATGTGTCCATGGTGTACCAATATTTTAGCGAGGTTGCTGTGGCTAGGAGTTGGTTGCCATGTTTGAACGGTGTATTGGTGACCTCAAATGTTGGGATTGCCATTGACCAGTTATGATTTAATATTGTCGTTATGTTGTCGTAAAATAGTGGTTGTGTCTGTAAATGCTTTAAGTTAGGTATTTGTAACTGTATATGTTTGGTCCAAGTGGCCGGCAGCGTGTTTGTGATCGTAAGTTCCCTAGTGATTTTTGAATCACAAGGGAATGTATGAGGTATCAGTATGTCCGTGTTGGCTGTGAGTTGGCAGTCACACGGTAGTAATATTTCGAGGGCCCCTGGGGGTGCCTCCACAAACTCATGTAAGGGTGCCGCCTTATGTAGGGGGCATCGGATGCGCATATCCGGTGTAGGATTTGTGAAAATAGATGTGTCGATATCAATTTGCGTTATTAATGCCCGCTGTGAGCCTTCGTCACATCTATACGCGCAAGATTCTATTATCTGGCTTTTGGGCGCGTTATTATATAGAAGTATGGCGCATAGGGTGATACAATTATGAAGGGAATTACCAGTTAGCACCCGAATGTCTTGGCCGTTGATCGCCAGCAGTGTAGGCTCGTGTGCTAAGGTGCATGTGCTATTAAGCCATTAATTATGTATTTATATAACCGACAGCTAGCGTGTATGTCAATGATTGGCACCTTAATTGTAATGTGTAAACTGTCTGCGTAGTATATACATGAGCAGATTGGCTTGGTATGGCTAGGTGGTGTCCGTGTTTATGTAGTTTTTCGTTAAGTTTTATGAGATCATCGAGGAGAGTATCTGTGGATATTGTATTCTCGGGAATCTTGTGTTGTTTGCATAGTGTTAGATCATGTTGTTTTTCGTATACATGATCATGTATATTTGTGGTCGCCGCGAGCAGTCTAGTCTGTGCATCGCTATTCATTTGTGTTGCATTAGGGATTGTTTTTAGCTGTCCTACTGATGTCTCAATTGTATCTTTCACGCTTTGCGTCCAATTGATAAGTTTTAAGGTTGTCTGCGTGAGGTCTTTGTGGTTTGTGTGGACCATCTTGTTTAAATTATTTGTATACTTTGTGATCTGTTGCTGTGTCAATTGTAATGTTTTTGCATCCTGATTTGTTGCTACTCTACAACAGTATTGCAGGAAATTACCTATGAATCTGAGTTCCCTTTTCGCCCTCTGCTGGTGTGCGTGAATTTTTTCACGTGGCTTCTCCGCTTTTCTAAAACCCCTTTGTGTATTGAGTAAACTGCCAATGGCCTCCCATATTTTATGCAACTGTGTGTAATGTCCCCCTTGTCTCATAAGGGATGGCGGAGGGATGTGTTGTTGTTCTAAGGGTGTGTCGTATGTGATGGGTATGCTCGTCTGATATATCGTCTGCCGTAGTATTTCCTTCCAATGCACCCCGACGGTTATCTTGACCTTTGCACCTTGTTGGGGGTGGTCTAGCGCTTCTATGAATCCGCCGGTGATGGTGAGGATAATTAGTAGGTGAATTATGTTACTTGGTCGCATCGCAGCACTGGTCTGTATGGCCTTGTGCGTTAATGTTGTCATTTTGGTATTAAAAACATCCCGGGCCAGTGTATGTATGATTGTAATTATGTGTTAATGTGTAACTGTAAGGGGGCTATATTTTTCCTATTCTCCTTCTATCTGTAGAAAGGAAAATGTGTGCGAAACCACTTGAACGTGACTAAGTGTGACTTCGCCTTAAAGCAAGTATCTGCTATATATATCTGGGGATGGGTGGGTGGGATGCTAGTCATTGTATTCCACTATTATTCGCTTGCCTCTTCGCTTCTGCGATTATCTATTTTAAAAAATCTCAATCTTGGGGCTTGGCTTTGTCTAGAAAGAGGTTTTCGAAGATCGAACCGCGGAGCTCGTTATGTGAGTCTCCTGAAAAATGCGGTATCCTGCGCCTTCACCAATTGTTTAGCCTTTTGAAGGGCTGAAGCGGTGTTATAGGGGGTACGTGTGTGTGTGTGAAGAGTTGCGGATAACTAGGGGGAATACAAAGCTTGTTTAAGACCGTGTGTCTCTCCGCGAGGATGTGATATCGGAAGGTGTTGGGGGAAACGGGCGAAGCTCTACGAGATAATGATAATAATTTAAGGGATGCGCCTCAGGGATGAAGGTAATGCCGGGCGGGCTAAGTGAGAGCAGCTGCGAGTTAGGCTAAGGAGTTGCTGACGGCGCGGTATCACGGACGGTGTGCGTGCGTGCTTGTCGAGAAGACAAGGACAATAGTAGTAAACAAATTGATATTGCTTGCGCAGCGATTCTGTGTTAATGCGGTGAATGGGCAAGGTGTGAGATTGGAATCAGGCAGTAAGCAGGCGATGACAACAATAATGAACAATCGGCCGATGGTAATAAAATTTACTTATTTACTAAGGGCTTGGTAAAAAGTATGTGCGCTTCCCTTAATATAGGGACAGCTCAATAAAGCAGTATTACAAAGTAAATGGGTATGGCAAATGGGTAGGATGTTATTTATGTGTGGGACCCTGAGAGATACACACTCACCTGAGGTACGCTGGCGTCGAAGGTAGCTCGGGCAGAGTCACGGGATACAACAGATATGCCCTTATGTTTGGGAGGCCTATTTAATTATTTCTAGTTTGCTGACTGTTGCGAGCTTGCCACACGGTTGTTGTACGAAGCAGTTCCTTTATATTTGTTGATGTTTGTGCAAGCCCTTGTGCAAGAGCTATAGTGTGTGTCTGCTGGCTTGATGCGTTAATGAAGTGTGTTGTTGTTGGTTTCCCCTGATTATTGGGGTATTGTGTTAGAAATGGGGGTTGAAAGGGCTGTAGGTGGTGGCCAGATAGTGTAGATAATGTATGTGTGATTTGTAGATAATTGTGGATTAATAGATGTATGCGGATGTACCTCTTAAGGACGCTATGTGCCCTTAAGGGTGTAACAATTGCAACACTTGAGTACAGATTTCCACAAGTACCATGTATGAAGACATAGTAACAATATGCAAACAAGCATTACAGAAAAATAACAAGTATGCTGATATCACATTATCTAAAAAAACAGCTCAATATCAAGAATGGGAGAAATGGAGTGCTGCATTGAATCTTACACAACTGCGCCAATAACAATCATGTATCCTTTTTTCTAAGCATCAAAGCCGCCCGTGCGAAAGCTCACCTCGATTATGCGCAAAAATTGACGCTATTACTTTAATGTGCACATCAGGTATCCATACGCGAAGGTCAAGCGGTGTGGAAACTTAACATCCTGCCCTGTATTGCACTCGGCACGTAAAAACGACATAAGATCGGAAGATTTTGGTGGATAAGATACAATCTTAATACTCTCCAACAAGGCACACTATATTGTATGTTAAATATGTATTAAATTTTAAAATATTCAGACTGTATGAAATACATATTAATGGAGAGTGAAAACGGAAACAGTTTTCTGTAATTGAAGCGTATGTGGGAACAAACGTCTATATTCTATTTACACAATACGTAAAATAGAAGTCTTTTCCCGCATACGCTTCAATTCTTGATGACTAAATTTCCTGGTAGTAATATTAATCAAAGTTGCTCCAACTATAATTTTACTACTTAGATCTCTATATCTTGACAATATTACTTAAATATTATTATTAGACTGTTGGTACTAACTGTTTCAGGCCGATATCTCCAGATACGTTGAATCGTGCTGCAGGAATGATTTGCGCTTTTAATAATAGTGGAAGACAATCTACTAACACTGCATCTAATGGAGAATTTACTATAAAAAAAAGAATTTTACCCAAACATTTTAGCTCATAGATGTATAACTCCATTTTCAACTAGCAGAACTACATTTTCTGGGACAGATCGCTTGAAAGCACATATCGGCGAGAAGTTATACTCATGTACGTTATGCGAAGCCATATTTATCAGCCAAATACTTTTCAACAGACATCTGCTAATCCACAGCGCGGAGACGCCGTTATCATGTAACTTATGTGAAGCCAAGTTCAACCATAATGGACCTTTAAAGAGACACATTCTAATCCATAGCAGCAAGAAGCCATTCGCATGTAACCTATGCCAAGCTACCTCTTTCCGAAAGGAAGATATAAGACACATGCTAATCCATAGCGGTGAGAAGCCATTTGGCTGTAGCATTTGCGAAGCCAAATTTACCCGTGGTATTGATTTGAAGACCCACATGCTAATCCATGGCGGAAAGAAGCCATTCGCAAGTAGCGTATGCGAAGCTGCCTTTTACCGAAAGGAAAATTTGAACCGACACATGCTAATCCATAGCGGTAAGAAGCCATTTGGCTGTAACATTTCCGAAGCCAAGTTTACCCCTGGTATTTCTTCCAAGACACACATGCTAATCCATAGCGGTAATAAGCCATTTCGATGTAATAATAATAAATATTTATTGCAGCCAAGTGGCCATAATGGACAGTTATAAGGTGTGCTTACAAATAATTATTACAGGTAGATTAATCTTTACTGTATTCAACTATGCTCTTTGTCCGTTTGCTGCATGATGTGATGTGGTATTTGTCGCAGGGGTTATTGCACAGAGAACATATGCATTCCTCATTCGCTTCATGGTATTTAACATTTTTACAGATCTTGTGGTGGAAACCGTGGATGGCGAGTCTTCTTACCACATGTCTCATCTCCTGGTTCTCGTTTGTCCATCTTCTGTCCACCATTGCTTCTGTTGCGTAGAATTCAAGCGGGATTTCGTTCTGCTTCTGATGTCTTATCTCGAGGAGTTTCTTCATATGCTTAGTAGATGGCAGTTGTAGTCTTAATCTGAGATCTTCAATGTAGTATGTTTCTTTTGTTAGGACATATGCCAGCCTGGACTGGGACGTTCTTGCAATTCCTAGCACCCTTTTCAGAAAAGAAGCCTTTACTTTTTCAATTGTGATTAGGTCTGTCATGGATAGCCTTTCCCATATCAGTTCTAGACCATATGTAATGACGGGGGTTATTTTCGCGTGGAAGAGAATCATTGCTGTTTGTAGAGATAGTTTGGTAATATTGTTCAAATCGTACATTCCTCTAATGGCTGCTGCTGCTCGTTCCTTTATATGTAGTCTAAAGGATTGGCACGTTGTCTGTAGGGTGAGGCCGAGGTATTTGTAGGAATTGACTGTCTCAAGTTCAGTCTCTCCCAGGATCATTTTGTTTTTGGCGGCTAGTTTTCCTCCTTTTCGGAAGGCCATATGCACTGTCTGCTTTTCATTTATACTGAGCTCATTTTCCTCCGCCCAGTCTTGCAAGTTGTTGAGCACTTCCTGTAGCTCCTGTCTGTTTGTAGACCCCAGAACCATGTCATCTGCGTACAGGTAAAGGGATACTGATTTTGTGTTTTCAATAGTCCGTATAACATCCGCTGTCGCGACGTTGAACAGAGGGGGACTCAGTGGGTCGCCTTGGAGTACTCCGTTGGTTTGGGTGATCTCTCTTGAGGTTGATATCCCATCATTTATCTCTACTTTGTTGAAAGCCAGGATGTTTTTTATCATATACATGATTTCGGATTTTTCATCCATCATTTGCTCCAGTTTCATAATGAGCTTCGATCTGTTTAGTAGGTCGAAGGCCTTCGAGAAGTCGACAAATATTGCATGGAAAATTCCTTTAGGGTGTCTAAGCGCTTGTTCTATGTCATTCAGTAGATTGTTGATAGCTTGAAGGGTGGACCTTCCTTTCCTGAACCCGAATTGTTGATCGGGAATCAGTTGATCGACTGTCGGGGTGAGCCTTTTGAGCAGAATGTTTGAAAATACTTTGAATATATTGTTCTCTAGAGCGATTCCTCGGTATGAGTTTGGGTCGTTGTCTTCTCCTTTGCCTTTGTGTAGAACCTTAATTATGGATTTTCTCCATTCGTCAGGTATTTCCCCTGTTGCTAGGCATCTGTTAAACAGATCTGACCATAGTTCACTTAGAATTTCAGCCGAGTCTTTCAGGATCTCATTGGAGATGCCGTCTGGGCCTGTCGCTTTCTTTTTTTTTGTCTTGCTGATTGTCGCAATTACTTCTTCCGATGTGATGGGTGTGCCCAATTCTACGCTTGTGTGATGTGTTGCGTTATATGCCGCTTGTGACTGAGTTAGGTTCAGTACTTGTGAGAAGTGGTTTTCCCATATGTCCATATGAATTTGGCCAGATTTCCTCGTAGTCTTTTTTCTGATGGCTATGAAGGGGTCTTTTAGTGCTTCTTCTGCCTCCATTAAGGCTTGTTTTTCTATGTAATGAGCCTTTTTCTTTTTCAGGAGAGTTTTATATTCCTTTCTTTGTGCTGCATATTCTTCTAGAAGACCTTTTGTGTTGTGGAGTTTGGCCATGTGTAGTTTTAGGAGGACTTCATTTCTGAGGGTGTAGACACAATATAAGTTTGTGAGTTGAGTGACGCGGCGATTTCGAGCTCCCGGAATTTTGAAATTTATAATATCAATCGCAGTGTTAGTGTGCTCAAATGAGTGATAAAGTAGGTAAAAAGGAACGCCAGTGCTGAAGACAACAAAAGACCAACCACATCAAAGGTAATTTGCAAGTACACAAGCACATAAGAAGACCCTCTCCGATAAAATATTAGTTAGGTTAAGTACCACTTACAGTAAAATTATACATACCGCTCACTTGGAGAACAATCTCGGCTGAATGCTTTCCCGCACGAAGCGCACACAACGCACAACCCTTCGCCGAAAGTCTTACCACACAAAACGCACACAAGCACATCAGTGATCCATTTCGGACTAAGACCACCTTCCTGTCGCAAGTGCAATAAGACCTTCTCAACAAACCCCTTGCAGCAAAGCAGGTACAATCAAAGTAGACAGGACCTATGAGAATCAAACCAATCTCAATACCAACCACACCTGCGCTTAAACTGACTCACACATTCCGAACCGTACGGACATCACTACAAACAATGCTACCCGCAATGGACTACAAAAGATGTGCCAAATGTGATTCGGACACACCACTAGAAGACACAGCAGTGAGTTGCGACGGAGGTTGCAACCAATGGTTCCACAAGGAGTGCACCTCTATGACTACAACGGAGTATAACGCCCTTCACTCAAAAAAGAGATCTCTACTATGGATGTGCGAGACCTGTAGACTGCGCCTGAAATCAAATGGTTTGGCCCCAACAACCAAGAATTAAATAAAGAAGTAAGAGAGAGCCTTGGAAAATAAAACATCATGTGAAAACATCAAAGAAAAGCTAGACGAACTGTCTGAAATCCTTATGACCCTAATTCTCGAGACGCAACTGCAACAAGCAGACATACTTGTAAAACAACAAGACTTAGACCACCCCAAAACCCAAGACCTCACTGAAACTCCAAAAACAGCAACGCTGCTGCACCCACCTACCACCAAACCACTACCGCCAATTAGAGATACAAACAAAAACAAATATAGAGACAGACCTTCAGCAAACAAAGAGTGGCCAGATCTGCCTAGCAAACATACCAACGAAGACGCCTCAACAAACATGAACACAAGAAAACTAGACGACACGATGAGAAAATCCCCACAACATGGCACGGGAGGCTCCGAAATTGGCAGGCTGAGAGCAGCTCCACGAACCGCCTGGATATTCATTGGGAGACTTGACATCGACGTAACCGAAGATGACATAAAAGGACACCTTACTCAAAACGGCATCTCTAAGGTAATCAGCTGCGAACAGCTCCCATTCCGTGGCACCAGCAAAGTCTTTAAAATAGGGGTGCCCATGGAAGAAAGGGACTCCGTTATGCAAACAAGTCTCTGGCCGGATAGGGTAATATATCGTACCTTTCGATTTCGAAGGCAATAACCCCAACGGAAGCCCCAAACTGAAAAACGCCGAAAGAAATCTGGAAATACTTTTGTGGAATGTAGAGGGTCTGAGAGGCAAAATCTGCACAGCACCTGAAGATATCTGGATAAAGAGCGACATAATGGTGGCCACTGAAACCTTCCTGACAGAACCTCTGAACTTCACGAGCCACTACGCAATTTACTCTCTCGCCAAGTCAAACCCAAGAGGCAGACCAGAGGGAGGAGTCTCCATAATTTTCAAACCTTCCATAGGGAAAATTGAAGGCTCGATAAAAGAAGAGAACCTAGTAATAATGAAAACCCCAAATCTAACAATAATAGGTATATACATCACATACGGATCTTCCCAAGCCATTTCGATGTAGCATATGCGATGCCAAATTCACTCATGGTGCATATATGAAAAGATACATGCTAATCCATAGCGGAGAGAAACTATTCGTATGTAAAGAATGCAAATCTACCTTTTATCGAAAGGGGGATTTGAAGCTACACCTTTCTAATTCATAGCGGCGAGAAACCATTTGGATGTAACATATGCCAAGCCAAATTTGCCCGTAATATACCTTTGAGGAAACACATGCAACTCCATAGCGATGAAAAGCCACTTGAATGCAATATGTGCGAAGCCACCTTTAAGCAAAAGGGATATTTGAAAGGACACATCCTTACCCATAGCGGCAAAAAAGCTATATGAATGGAACACATGTGAAGCCAAGTTTACCCTTAAAGCAAATTGGAAGAGACACATGCTTAACCACAGCGGCAAGAAGCCATTCGCATGACACATATGCATCGCTTACTTTAATAAGACAGGAAGTTTTTCAAGGTACACGTGCAAATCTATAGCGGCGAGTAGCCATTTGCATGTGCGAAGCCAAGTTTTTATCTTCACTTAAAGTTTGAAGAGAGACGTTCTAATTCATACCAGCAAGTACCTATTCGCATAGAACGTATGTGATAACAAGTCAAACCAAAATAGAAAATTGGAGGTTCATGTGCCAATCCATAGCAGCGAATTCCCCTTTGTATGTTAGTTTGCGAAGCCATATTTAGGCATTAAGGAAGTTTGAAGGAATACATTAAATCCATAGCGGCGAGAAGCCAGACGCATGTTACGTATGCGAAGTGAAGTGTAAAAAAAAAGGGAAGCTTGACACCTATGTAAATCCTTAGTGCAGAGGAGCCCTTTCCATTAACATTTGCAAAGCCAGGTTTACCCTAAAGAGAAGTTTGGAACGACATATGTTTATCCATAGCGGCGTGACGTCCTATGCATACAACGTATGCGAGGCCAAGTATAAGCAAAAAGGAAGTCTGAAGAAACATATGCTATTCAATAGCAGCAAGAACCCAATTTCAAGTAGCATATGAGAAGCCAAATTTACCAACAGTTGAGGTTTGATGGCTCACATGCAAATCCATAGTGGGAAGATGCCATATGCATGTAGCGTATAAGATAAACCCTTAAGGATCTAGGCCTACCAAACGACCGCTGCCATTTAGCCTGCATATATTGGGGTGATGCTTGGTCAGCGCATCGGGTACCCTCGGCCGTTAATCTTGGGTTTCGTGACAGGAGCGCTGCCTCACATTCTAACAGCTACTCAATTGTTCTCATTTGGCTGAGTGCACCTCTTCCAGCCCTCCCATCAATTTCTAAAATGCTTGACGGTTCCGGGGTCTCCTGGTGAGAGGCAGGTGCGCAACCTCAACACCAGGAGGCCAGCTGCATGTAGCGTATTGTACTTGTTTGACCGAAGTCGCCCGATCACACATGCATGATTTTTGAAATCAGCCGTTATCACAAGAACTGAGTCTCAGGGTCTATATGGGCACACAAAAATATAACTGACTAGCTGGCTGATTCCAAAATCCACGCATCAGTAGGGAAGAACAGGAAATAAAGACATGTCACAAATAACACAGTTTAAAACTATATGTACAATGTATTTTTCATTCTCAGACACCCTAATTAAAATAAATTCCTCCCAGGAAGAAACCGAAACTAAAGCACAAACCTGTAAGAAAAAAACACCATATCTTCCTGGGTTCCTATCTATCATGTAAATACATTTATGAAAAACCCTATTAAAATGTAAAATATATCTACTCTAGCACTGTTGTTAAAGTGAACAGAAGTTTGTAGTCGATCTGTCACTGAGTCTTAATTGAATATTTTTAAGAACTTAGATGCCATGTTTAAGTCCAGTTCTATTAGACATCTATGTAAACAATTCACGTTTAATAATAGTTCAAACACTTTCCTTCACATTTTCACATACCATTTCCAAAAATTTATCCAAATTACGGTAATATTCGTCCCAAAATAGCCTGTACATTCTAAGATCAAAATTTGGGTATGGCGAAATATTTCAAATCTGTCTTAAAAAATGCGGGAAGCCTCCGTGGCTCAGGCGGCAGCACGCCGGCCTCTCACCGCGGGATCCGTGGTTCAAATCCCGGTCACTCCATGTGAGATCTGTGCTGGACAAAACGGGGGCAGACAGGTTTTTCTCCGGTTTTCCCTGTCATAATTTCATTCCAGCAACACTCTCCACTATCATTTCATTTCATCTGTCATTCATTTAATCATTGCCCCAGAGGAGTGCGTCAGGCCTCGGCAGCCGGCACAGTTCATATCCTCGCCGCTAGATAGGGGCTTCATTCATTCCATTCCTGACCCGGTCGGAGACTGGAAGCAGGCTGTGGATTTTCATTTTCTTAAAAAATGCATGGGTTTTTCCAATGATCTCAGGGTGACAACATGTAACTGGGTCATGGGTTCCATTAAGTGGTGCTTATCTATCAATAACAATGTCACTTTGCACGTGTTCATTCCAATATTGTACCTATTAGGAATGATCTCGTATGGATGATGTAACGCTTTCTAAAAATTAATAATCAGTCTTGCTACTAATCCTAATCATCATTTTAATATATCCCCCATCGTGGGATTTTACCAACCTCCTGTTTGGTTTACTCTGAGCGTCACAAATAATAAATTAAAAGCTGAGCCTTGAATTAAGAAAGATACAGACGACAAGATGGGTTCATTAATGGGGCAATCAAATATCCGTTCTTTTCTATATAATTACGCATGCACACGTATGGATTGGGGCGATCAACGGCTAACCCTTCTTTTATATTCGTCCTAAGCATTCACTTAAAACTTACATAATTCTGACATATATTTTTATAACTCACAAGCTGTACCCGGCATGCGTTGCAATGCCAATCAAAGAAAGTGTTGGCGTTGAAATTCTGTTTCTTGAAGTGCTTTTGGATACACAACATGTTAACTGCCTCTAAGCTATCGTAAAATGGATTTTCTAATTTAGAACCATTCGTGGAAGCGTGCACAACAACTTTTTAAAAGTTTCATCGCTGTCACTCATTTGTTGAATCTACCCGTACGCTACCTGTTGTGAAATGGATTTACTAAGTCGAAACCCTTCCCTGGCGTGTACACAATAACTCATCAATGATTCATCGCAATCGGATGAATTGTATATTCACGTATACGGGGTTTTGTTTAAACGATTCGTGCGCTGTCACTCATTTGTTGAATCTACTCGTGCGCGTCACCCATTTGTTGCATCTACTCTTGCGCTACTTATTGTGAAATGGATTTACTAAGTGCCCTTCCCAGGCGGGTACACAATAACTGATCAATGTTTCATCGCAATCGGATGAATAGTATATGAACGCATACCTGATTTTGTTTAAACGATTCGCGCTCCGTCACTCATTTGTTGAATCTACTCGTGCGCTACCTACTGTCAAATGTATTTACTAAGTTAGAAACCGTCACGTAAGTGTCCACAACATCTCACCCAAGTTTCATCGCTATCGGACTAATGGAATATGAAGACATAGGGGACTGTATTGAAACGCTCCGCATGTCGTCGTTCATTTGTCGAATCTACTCGAGTGCTACCTTCTGTGAAATGTATTTACTAAGCCAGAAACCTTCCTTGGAGTGTCCACCATATTTCACCCAAGTTTCACCGCTAACGGCAGAATGGTATATGACCTTATACGGGACTTTGTTGAAACGCTTCGCGCGTCGTCCCTCATTTGTTGAATCAACTTGTGCGCTGCATATTGTATAGGGGATTTACTAAGCCAGAAATTTTCCATGACGTGTACACAACATCTCACCCAAGTTTCATAGCTACGGACTAATGGTACATGTATTCATACGGGACTTGGTTGAAACGCTTCGCGTGTCGTCGCTCATTTGTTGATTCTACTCTTGCGCTACATATTGTAATATGGATGTACTCAACCAGAAACCTTCCCTGGAGTGTACACAACATCTCACCCAAGTTTCATCGCAATCGGATGAATGGTATGCGAACGTATACGGGACGTTGTCGGAACGCTTCGCGTGTAGTCACTCATTTGTTGAACATAAACGTGTGCTTCGTATTGTAAAATGGATTTACTCAGCCAGAAACCTTTCCTGGAGAGTACACAACAATTCACCAGTCATTTATCACTAACAGACGAATGGTATATGACTTTATACGGGACTTTATTGAAACGCTTCGCGTGTCATCGCTCATTTGTTGAATCTACTGGTGCGCTACCTATTTTTAAAGGGATTTACTAAGCTGGAAGCCTTCCCTGGAGTGCACACAAAATCTCAGCCTAGTTTCATCGCTATCGGACGAATGGTATATGAACGCAAACGTGACTTTGTTGAAATGCTTCGCGCATTGTAGCTCATTTGTTGAATCTACTCGTGCGCTGCCTATTGTAAAGTGGATGTACTAAGCCAGAAAATTTCCCTGCAGTGTACACAACATTTTACGCAAGTTTCATAGCTATCGGACGAATGGTATATGAATGCATACGGGACATTGTTGAAACGCTGTGCGTGTCGTCGCTCATTTGTTGAATCTACTCGTGCGATATCTACTGTGAAATGTATTCACTAATTTTGAAACCTTCACGTAAGTGTACACAACATCTCACCCAAGTTTCATCGCTATCGGACGAATGGTATATGAACACATACGGGACTTTGTTGAAATGCTTCGCGCATCGTCGCTCATTTGTTGAATCTACGCGTGCGCTACCAATTGTAAAATGGATTTACTAAGTCAGAAACCTTCCTTGGAGTGTACTCAACATCTCACCCAAGTTTCATCGCAATCGGACGAATGGTATATGAACGCATAGGAGACATACCCACAGACCCACAGACAGACAAACTATCACGTAACATTGATTTTTATATACTGTACAAGCTGTACCCGGCATGCGTTGCAATGCCAATCAAAGAAAGTGTTGGCGTTGAAATTCTGTTTCTTGAAGTGCTTTTGGATACACAACATGTTAACTGCCTCTAAGCTATCGTAAAATGGATTTTCTAATTTAGAACCATTCGTGGAAGCGTGCACAACAACTTTCAAAAGTTTCATCGCTGTCACTCATTTGTTGAATCTACTCGTACGCTACCTGTTGTGAAATAGATTTACTAAGTCGAAACCCTTCCCTGGCGTGTACACAATAACTCATCAATGATTCATCGCAATCGGATGAATTGTATATGCACGTATACGGGGTTTTGTTTAAACGATTCGTGCGCTGTCACTCATTTGTTGAATCTACTCGTGCGCTACCTATTGAGAAATGTATTACTAAGTCGATGCCCTTCCCTGGCGTGTACACAATAACTCATCAAGGTTTCATCGCAATCGAAGAATGTTATATGAACGCAATAGGGGATTTTGTTGAAACTCTTCGCGCGTCGACACCCATTTGTTGCATCTACTCTTGCGCTACTTATTGTGAAATGGATTTACTAAGTCCCCTTCCCTGGCGGGTACACAATAACTCATCAAGGTTTCATCGCAATCGAAGAATGTTATATGAACGCAATAGGGGATTTTGTTGAAACTCTTCGCGCGTCGACACCCATTTGTTGCATCTACTCTTGCGCTACTTATTGTGAAATGGATTTACTAAGTCCCCTTCCCAGGCGGGTACACAATAACTGATCAATGTTTCATCGCAATCGGATGAATAGTATATGAACGCAAACCTGATTTTGTTTAAACGATTCGCGCTCCGTCACTCATTTGTTGAATCTACTCGTGCGCTACCTACTGTAAAATGTATTTACTAAGTTAGAAACCGTCACGTAAGTGTCCACAACATCTCACCCAAGTTTCATCGCTATCGGACTAATGGGATATGAAGACATAGGGGACTGTATTGAAACGCTCCGCATGTCGTCGTTCATTTGTCGAATCTACTCGTGTGCTACCTACTGTGAAATGTATTTACTAAGCCAGAAACCTTCCTTGGAGTGTCCACCATATTTCACCCAAGTTTCACCGCTAACGGCAGAATGGTATATGACCTTATACGGGACTTTGTTGAAACGCTTCGCGCGTCGTCCCTCATTTGTTGAATCAACTTGTGCGCTGCATATTGTATAGTGGATTTACTAAGCCAGAAATTTTCCATGACGTGTACACAACATCTCACCCAAGTTTCATAGCTACGGACGAATGGTACATGAATGCATACGGGACTTGGTTGAAACGCTTCGCGTGTCGTCGCTCATTTGTTGATTCTACTCTTGCGCTACATATTGTAATATGGATGTACTCAGCCAGAAACCTTCCCTGGAGTGTACACAACATCTCACCCAAGTTTCATCGCAATCGGATGAATGGTATGTGAACGTATACGGGACGTTGTCGAAACGCTTCACGCGTAGTCACTCATTTGTTGAATATAAACGTGCGCTTCGTATTGTAAAATGGATTTACTTAGCCAGAAACCTTTCCTGGAGTGTACACAACAATTCACCAAACATTTATCACTATCAGACGACTGGTATATGACTTTATACGGGACTTTGTTGAAACGCTTCGCGTGTCATCGCTCATTTGTTGAATCTACTGGTGCGATACCTATTGTAAAATGTATGTACTAAGCCAGAAACCTTCCCTGGAGTGTACACAACATCTCACCCAAGTTTCATCGCTATCGGATGAATGGTATATGAAATTATATGGGACTTTGTTGAAACGCTTCGCGCGCCGTTGCTCATTTGTTGATTCTACTCGTGCTCTACCTATTTTTAAAGGGATTTACTAAGCTAGAAACCTTCCCTGGAGTGCACACAAAATCTCAGCCCAGTTTCATCGCTATCGGACGAATGGTATATGAACGCAAACGTGACTTTGTTGAAATGCTTCGCGCGTCGTAGCTCATTTGTTGAATCTAATCGTGCGCTGCCTATTGTAAAGTGGATGTACTAAGCCAGAAAATTTCCCTGCAGTGTACACAACATTTTACGCAAGTTTCATAGCTATCGGACGAATGGTATATGAATGCATTCGGGACTTTGTTGAAATGCTTCGCGCATCGTCGCTCATTTGTAGAATCTACGCGTGCGCTACCTATTGTAAAATGGATTTACTAAGTCAGAAACCTTCCTTGGAGTGTACTCAACATCTCACCCAAGTTTCATCGCTATCGGACGAATGGTATATGAATGCATACGGGACTTTGTTGAAATGCTTCGCGCATCGTCGCTCATTTGTAGAATCTACGCGTGCGCTACCTATTGTAAAATGGATTTACTAAGTCAGAAACCTTCCTTGGAGTGTACTCAACATCTCACCCAAGTTTCATCGCAATCGGACGAATGGTATATGAACGCATAGGAGACATACCCACAGACCCACAGACAGACAAACTATCACGTAACATTGATTTTTATATACTGTACAAGCTGTACCCGGCATGCGTTGCAATGCCAATCAAAGAAAGTGTTGGCGTTGAAATTCTGTTTCTTGAAGTGCTTTTGGATACACAACATGTTAACTGCCTCTAAGCTATCGTAAAATGGATTTTCTAATTTAGAACCATTCGTGGAAGCGTGCACAACAACTTTCAAAAGTTTCATCGCTGTCACTCATTTGTTGAATCTACTCGTACGCTACCTGTTGTGAAATAGATTTACTAAGTCGAAACCCTTCCCTGGCGTGTACACAATAACTCATCAATGATTCATCGCAATCGGATGAATTGTATATGCACGTATACGGGGTTTTGTTTAAACGATTCGTGCGCTGTCACTCATTTGTTGAATCTACTCGTGCGCTACCTATTGAGAAATGTATTACTAAGTCGATGCCCTTCCCTGGCGTGTACACAATAACTCATCAAGGTTTCATCGCAATCGAAGAATGTTATATGAACGCAATAGGGGATTTTGTTGAAACTCTTCGCGCGTCGACACCCATTTGTTGCATCTACTCTTGCGCTACTTATTGTGAAATGGATTTACTAAGTCCCCTTCCCTGGCGGGTACACAATAACTCATCAAGGTTTCATCGCAATCGAAGAATGTTATATGAACGCAATAGGGGATTTTGTTGAAACTCTTCGCGCGTCGACACCCATTTGTTGCATCTACTCTTGCGCTACTTATTGTGAAATGGATTTACTAAGTCCCCTTCCCTGGCGGGTACACAATAACTGATCAATGTTTCATCGCAATCGGATGAATAGTATATGAACGCAAACCTGATTTTGTTTAAACGATTCGCGCTCCGTCACTCATTTGTTGAATCTACTCGTGCGCTACCTACTGTAAAATGTATTTACTAAGTTAGAAACCGTCACGTAAGTGTCCACAACATCTCACCCAAGTTTCATCGCTATCGGACTAATGGGATATGAAGACATAGGGGACTGTATTGAAACGCTCCGCATGTCGTCGTTCATTTGTCGAATCTACTCGTGTGCTACCTACTGTGAAATGTATTTACTAAGCCAGAAACCTTCCTTGGAGTGTCCACCATATTTCACCCAAGTTTCACCGCTAACGGCAGAATGGTATATGACCTTATACGGGACTTTGTTGAAACGCTTCGCGCGTCGTCCCTCATTTGTTGAATCAACTTGTGCGCTGCATATTGTATAGTGGATTTACTAAGCCAGAAATTTTCCATGACGTGTACACAACATCTCACCCAAGTTTCATAGCTACGGACGAATGGTACATGAATGCATACGGGACTTGGTTGAAACGCTTCGCGTGTCGTCGCTCATTTGTTGATTCTACTCTTGCGCTACATATTGTAATATGGATGTACTCAGCCAGAAACCTTCCCTGGAGTGTACACAACATCTCACCCAAGTTTCATCGCAATCGGATGAATGGTATGTGAACGTATACGGGACGTTGTCGAAACGCTTCACGCGTAGTCACTCATTTGTTGAATATAAACGTGCGCTTCGTATTGTAAAATGGATTTACTTAGCCAGAAACCTTTCCTGGAGTGTACACAACAATTCACCAAACATTTATCACTATCAGACGACTGGTATATGACTTTATACGGGACTTTGTTGAAACGCTTCGCGTGTCATCGCTCATTTGTTGAATCTACTGGTGCGATACCTATTGTAAAATGTATGTACTAAGCCAGAAACCTTCCCTGGAGTGTACACAACATCTCACCCAAGTTTCATCGCTATCGGATGAATGGTATATGAAATTATATGGGACTTTGTTGAAACGCTTCGCGCGCCGTTGCTCATTTGTTGATTCTACTCGTGCTCTACCTATTTTTAAAGGGATTTACTAAGCTAGAAACCTTCCCTGGAGTGCACACAAAATCTCAGCCCAGTTTCATCGCTATCGGACGAATGGTATATGAACGCAAACGTGACTTTGTTGAAATGCTTCGCGCGTCGTAGCTCATTTGTTGAATCTAATCGTGCGCTGCCTATTGTAAAGTGGATGTACTAAGCCAGAAAATTTCCCTGCAGTGTACACAACATTTTACGCAAGTTTCATAGCTATCGGACGAATGGTATATGAATGCATTCGGGACTTTGTTGAAATGCTTCGCGCATCGTCGCTCATTTGTAGAATCTACGCGTGCGCTACCTATTGTAAAATGGATTTACTAAGTCAGAAACCTTCCTTGGAGTGTACTCAACATCTCACCCAAGTTTCATCGCTATCGGACGAATGGTATATGAATGCATACGGGACTTTGTTGAAATGCTTCGCGCATCGTCGCTCATTTGTAGAATCTACGCGTGCGCTACCTATTGTAAAATGGATTTACTAAGTCAGAAACCTTCCTTGGAGTGTACTCAACATCTCACCCAAGTTTCATCGCAATCGGACGAATGGTATATGAACACATACGGGACTTTGTTGAAATGCTTCGCGCATCGTCGCTCATTTGTTGAATCTACGCGTGCGCTACCTATTGTAAAATCGATTTACTAAGTCAGAAACCTTCCTTGGAGTGTACTCAACATCTCACCCAAGTTTCATCGCCATCGGACGAATGGTATATGAACACATACGGGACTTTGTTGAAATGCTTCGCGCATCGTCGCTCATTTGTTGAATCTACGCGTGCGCTACCTATTGTAAAATGGATTTACTAAGTCAGAAACCATCCTTGGAGTGTACTCAACATCTCACCCAAGTTTCATCGCAATCGGACGAATAGTATATGAACACATACGGGACTTTGTGGAAATGCTTCGCGCATCGTCGCTCATTTGTTGAATCTACGCGTGCGCTACCTATTGTAAAATGGATTTACTAAGTCAGAAACCTTCCTTGGAGTGTACTCAACATCTCACCCAAGTTTCATCGCTATCGGACGAATGGTATATGAACACATACGAGACTTTGTTGAAATGCTTCGCGCATCGTCGCTCATTTGTTGGATTTACGCGTGCGCTACCTATTGTAAAATGGATTTCCTAAGTCAGAAACCATCCTTGGAGTGTACTCAACATCTCACCCAAGTTTCATCGCAATCGGTTGAGTGGTATATGAATGCATAGGAGACATACACACCCACAGACAAACTATCACGTAAGATTGATTTTTATATATATAGACAAGAGTATTATTGAGCATGTCATCTCATGTTACTAAATCTAAAATTTATTTTGTTTATTCAAACCATCTGTCCTATTGTTATTCTATTATTATTAATAATATTAATATTATTGCTTCTCTCAATATTAAATTTCGTGACTGGTCATCCGCTTATAAATTCTCACTCAATTTATACAACAGGAAAAGCCTTCCACTCATTTCATGTGTTTTATGAACTTGACGTCATTAACACATCTTATTTTACACAAATATACTGATTATTATTATTATTTTCCAAGATCACTCTAACCCATAAATCGTGACGTTCTCTACCAGTTATCTGATATATTACCACTCCTCATCTTGTACAAAAATCATTGAAACTTAATTATTATTATTATTATTATTATTATTATTTATTAAAACTCAGCAATTCTTCTAGGTTTGTGCCGTGTCTTGTGTGGGGTTTCGCCTAGGACACCAAGCTAGGCTCATCGGCGGGCTCTTGGTGTCCCCGCCCGGACCCCCACAGGAGTGATGAACTGCGCGCCACCTCCCTTTAAATAAGGTGCAACTGCACCACTTGACTACGAGAACTAAAAGTTCAAGCAGCCTTAACCTCCCTATGAAGGCTTCCAAAAAGATGGTATTCACCGGCCGTGAAAGCCAATATACCATTATTATTTATGTTTCATCATAATTATTTTCACACCAATTTTCACATTCTTAATAGATCTATTTTGTTTCATACACAGGAATCATCAATAAATAATCGCAATTAATCACCATTCTTAAGTCATCATAAATTATAATTAATTACAATTAATCATCATTAATCAAGGCTAAACATCATTGATTACCATCTAGTCTCCATAGACCTGTCATTACCATCATCACTAGCTGCTATTCACCTCAAAAAGTTTACAAATTCATTCCACTCATCGTCGATTAACATTAATCATCGTTAATATATTTTCATGATTCTAAAATTATCGCTCAACGTTAATCCCTATATCCCTATATCCCTATATTCCCTATATATATATTATAATTGTGAAAATCTGTGTGTCCGTGTGTTAGTTTGTTACCTCTTGACACTAAAACGGCTGGACGGATTTGGATGAAATTTGAAATGGAGACAGCTTATACCCTGGGATAACATATAGGCATCCTTTCATCCGGAAATAAATCATTGTTCCCGTGGAACAGGCAACATAACTGAAAAGTCACCAAAAATACTCAACCGGGACAAAATATCGAAGTTGTCGCAAAAAGACGGGACAAAGCTCATTTTACGCCCCTCGATGCAAGGAACAATACTCGGTAGGTCCCTACGGGACACCGAAAACCACATTTTAAGGCCCTAAAACCAACCGTTTCAAAGATATTCGCAGAATACTATCTTTACTCTGATAAACTGATGAAATAATGGCAAGTCCGTTTCCATGGCAACTGAACCTCACGGTAAGACATCCGATTTTATATATATCCCTGTAGGAGGCAATGCCAATCAATTTGTTATCTTTTTCAAGATATATATGAACACAATAAGAACAGGGTAGCGCACCTGCCTTTCATCCGGAGGCCCCGGGTTCGATTCCCGGCTCCATCAGAGACTTTAGACACTGACGTGAGGGCTGCAACGGAGTAGAAATTCTTTTCAGTAAAATAGACTGGTTCACAATTTTGTAAGTTCACATTGAGGAATGTGACAGTGGGATGCGTTAAGTGTTACGTAAACGGCAATAGCCGCCACAGAGCTTCCTTACTACTGAAATAACGACCACACTGATATTTGTAATTAACTATACGGGATTTGTGATTTGTGAGCCCAGTGTTTATGAAATTGAACGTAGCTATATCGCTACCTGTATTTAGGAGCCGCTAAAGTAGTGTTTAAAAATTAAAAGTGGGAGCGAAGATTTTCTATATATCCCTGTAGGAGACAATGCAAATCCATTTATTATCTTTTTCAAGATATATATAAACACAATAAGAACAGGGTAGTGCGCCTGCCTCTCATCTGGAGGCCCCGGGTTCGATTCTTGCCTCCATCAGAGATTTTAGACACTGGCGTGAGGGCTGCAACGGAGTGCACTCAGCTTCGTGAGGACAATTGAGTATCTGTCTGATAGCGAGGCAGCGCCCTGGTCACGAAGAACGGCCGAGGGGACACGGTACACTGACCACGCGTCACCACAATATCTGCAGGCCAAATGGCTGGGAAGCGGTCGCATGATAGGCCTAGGCCCTTCATGGTCTGTAGTGCCAGGGGTAAAAAAAATTAGGGAAAGAGCCTTCTAATACCACCTTTAATTTGTAAACACTACAGTAGCGGCTTCTAGGGGAGTGTGATGGAGCAGTGGCTTAGCTTCTCGCCCTTCACCTGGACGGCCGGGGTTCGAATCCCGGTGACAGCGGGGTGAA
Source organism: Meconema thalassinum (assembly GCA_946902985.2). Lineage (NCBI taxonomy): Eukaryota > Metazoa > Arthropoda > Insecta > Orthoptera > Tettigoniidae > Meconema > Meconema thalassinum. Next base: position 212,857,654 of record OX336400.1, on the reverse strand, counting down.
ATTTTCACCTGGAAAATCACGTGGCGTCAGGAAGGGCATCCGGCCTTAAATCCCCGGCCAAAACCAAAATGAGCCTGGCTGGCTACGGCGACCCCAATTAATTGGGAATAGCTGAAGAAAGTTTTACAGTAGCAGCTACTAAATAAAGGTAGCGATATAGCTACGTTCAATTTCATAAACACTGGGCTCACAAATCCCGTATAGTTAAGTAAAAATAACAGTCTGGTCGTTATTTCAGTAGCAACGAAGCTCTGTGGTGGCTATTGCCGTTTCCGTAACACTTAAGGCATCCCGCCGACACATACCTCAATGTGCACTTACAAAATTGTGAACCAGTCTATTTTACTGAAAAGAATTTCTACGAGCGAGTATCCACTCCGGTAAAAACACACTCACTACCTTTTCCAAAATTTACACAAGACATGATTTTTAAAGCACTCTTCTGTATGTTGAAGTACAGAGATATACCACATGGAAAGATACAATAAAATGTTGGCAAATCTGAGTTCAAGGAACTGCTGTTCAGAATAGACTTTCAGTGCAGGTTATGCGGCCCATGTTCGTAACATGGAATGTTTTCTTTTGACAATGCATCTACACCATGTGCGAGGGCAACGCATTTCAAAGATCTCTAAAAACACAATAAACAGGAAGTTGGAGAAAAATTTTACGTGGGAGCGAAGATTCAAGGAGAAATAATTTCATCTTTGAGATTTGCTGATGACATCGTCATCTTGACCGATACGCCAGAGGAATTGAATGAGTTTTTGAAGGGTATGGACTCCGTCTTGAGGAAATAATTCATGATGGGAATCAATAAATGTAAAACAAAATTATTGGAATGCAGCCAAAATAAATCAGAAACCTCTATGCACATCAAATTGGCAGGTGAAACGCTACGGGAAGTAGGAGACTTCTGTTAGTTAGGAAGAAAAATAGCCAGTGATGGACGAAGCAAAGAGGTTGGCTCAGGCAAGGACATCATTTCTACAGAAAAGGAATCTGTTGACATCGAATATACATTTAGATATTAGGAAGTAATTTTTGAAAGCTTTTGTCTGGAGCGTGACACTATAAGGAAGTGAAACTTGGACTAATGGTGCAGTAGAAAAGAGGAGAATTGAAGCGTTCGAAATGTGGTGTTACAGGAGAATGATGATGATCAGATGGGTAGATGGGGTAACAAATAAAGAGCTATTAAGACGAGTGGGAGTGGAGAGATGTTTCTGGCGACTGCTATTGAAGAGAAGAAATAGGTTGGTACGACACATATTAAGACACCCAGGAATAGCAAGCTCAGTTATGGATGGGAGGGTTAAGGACAAGAACTGTAGAGTAGACCAGGGTAAAAGAGATTGCCTAGGATGTAGGGTGTGGTAGCGATATAGAGATGAAACGATTAGCTCAGGAGAGGGGGTCATGGAGGGCTGCATCAGTCCAGTCAAGAAACTGAAGACTCAACAACAGTTAGGAATTTTAATTACTTAGAGAGGCATGTGAGGCAAAAGGGTTGTTGGAGAATTTCAATCCCTGGGATGTAACACTGGAAGAGAGTGCATATTGTACATACGGCCAAGGTCAGAGATATTTTACTATAGGTAAGGAAAAATACTTCTGATTCCCGATATTCCGATAGATTTGCCATTCCAGTGTGCAAGAGTGCAGTTCCCTCTTCAAACAATATTCGCAATTTCTAATAACAAAGCGCAATCGCACACACTTAACAGCAGGTGTACAATTGCATCGTCCCCATTGACTTGATCGCGAGCGAAGCCGCGGGTACCTGCTAGTATATTATAATTGTGAAAATCTGTGTGTCCGTGTGTTAGTTTGTTACCTCTTGACACTAAAACGGCTGGACGGATTTGGATGAAATTTGAAATGGAGACAGCTTATACCCTGGGATAACATATAGGCATCCTTTCATCCGGAAATAAATCATTGTTCCCGTGGAACAGGCAACATAACTGAAAAGTCACCAAAAATACTCAACCGGGACAAAATATCGAAGTTGTCGCAAAAAGACGGGACAAAGCTCATTTTACGCCCCTCGATGCAAGGAACAATACTCGGTAGGTCCCTACGGGACACCGAAAACCACATTTTAAGGCCCTAAAACCAACCGTTTCAAAGATATTCGCAGAAAACTATCTTTACTCTGATAAACTGATGAAATAATGGCAAGTCCGTTTCCATGGCAACTGAACCTCACGGTAAGACATCCGATTTTATATATATCCCTGTAGGAGGCAATGCCAATCAATTTGTTATCTTTTTCAAGATATATATGAACACAATAAGAACAGGGTAGCGCACCTGCCTTTCATCCGGAGGCCCCGGGTTCGATTCCCGGCTCCATCAGAGACTTTAGACACTGATGTGAGGGCTGCAACGGAGTAGAAATTCTTTTCAGTAAAATAGATTGGTTCACAATTTTGTAAGTTCACATTGAGGAATGTGACAGTGGGATGCATTAAGTGTTACGTAAACGGCAATAGCCGCCACAGAGCTTCGTTACTACTGAAATAACGACCACACTGATATTTGTAATTAACTATACGGGATTTGTGATTTGTGAGCCCAGTGTTTATGAAATTGAACGTAGCTATAACGCTACCTGTATTTAGGAGCCGCTAATGTAGTGTTTAAAATTTAAAAGTGGGAGCGAAGATTTTCTATATATTCCTGTAGGAGGCAATGCAAATCCATTTATTATCGTTTTAAAGATATATATAAACACAATAAGAACAGGGTAGTGCGCCTGCCTCTCATCTGGAGGCCCCGGGTTCGATTCTTGGCTCCATCAGAGATTTTAGACACTGACGTGAGGGCTGCAACGGAGTGCACTCAGCTTCGTGAGGACAATTGAGTAGCTGTCTGATAGCGAGGCAGCGCCTTGGTCACGAAGAACGGCCGAGGGGACACGGTACACTGACCACGCGTCACCACAATATCTGCAGGCCAAATGGCTGGGAAGCGGTCGCATGATAGGCCTAGGCCCTTCATGGTCTGTAGTGCCAGGGGTAAAAAAATTAGGGAAAGCGGCTTCTAATACCACCTTTAATTTGTAAACACGTACAGTAGCGGCTTCTAGGGGAGTGTGATGGAGCAGTGGCTTAGCTTCTCGCCTTTCACCAGGACGGCCGGGGTTCGAATCCCGGTGACAGCGGGGTGGAATTTTCACCTGGAAAATCACGTGGAGTCAGGAAGGGCATCCAGCCTTAAATCCCCGGCCAAAACTAAAATGAGCCTGGCTGGCTACGGCGACCCCAATTAATTGGGAATAGCTGAAGAAAGTTTTACAGTAGCAGCTACTAAATAAAGGTAGCGATATAGCTACGTTCAATTTCATAAACACTGGGCTCACAAATCCCGTATAGTTAAGTAAAAATTACAGTCTGGTCGTTATTTCAGTAACAAAGAAGCTCTGTGGTGGCTATTGCCGTTTCCGTAACACTTAAGGCATCCCGCCGTCACATACCTCAATGTGCACTTACAAAATTGTGAACCAGTCTATTTTACTGAAAAGAATTTCTACGAGCGAGTATCCACTCCGGCAAAAACCACACTCCCTACCTTTTCCAAAATGTACACAAGACACGATTTTTAAAGCACTCTTCTGTATGTTGAGGTACAGAGATATACCACATGGAAAGATACAATAAAATGTTGGCAAATCTGAGTTCAAGGAACTGCTGTTCAGAATAGACTTTCGGTGCAGGTTATGCGGCCCATGTTCGTAACATGGAATGTTTTCTTTTGACAATGCATCTACACCATGTGCGAGGGCAACGCATTTCAAAGATCTCTAAAAACACAATAATCAGGAAATTGGAGAAAAAATTAAAGTGGGAGCGAAGTTTCAAGGAGAAATAATTTCATCTTTGAGATTTGCTGATGACATCGTCATCTTGGCCGATACGCCAGAGGAATTGAACGAGTTTTTGAATGGTATGGACTCCGTCTTGAGGAAATAATTCATGATGGAAATCAATAAATGTAAAACAAAATCATTGGAATGCAGCCAAAATAAATCAGAAACCTCTATGCACATCAAATTGGCAGGTGAAACGCTACGGGAAGTAGGAGACTTCTGTTAGTTAGGAAGAAAAATAGCCAGTGATGGACGAAGCAAAGAGGTTGGCTCAGGCAAGGACATCATTTCTACAGAAATGGAATCTGTTGACATCGAATATACATTTAGATATTAGGAAGTATTTTTTGAAAGCTTTTGTCTGGAGCGTGAAACTATAAGGAAGTGAAACTTGGACTAATGGTGAAGCAGAAAAGAGGAGAATTGAAGCGTTTGAAATGTGGTGTTACAGGAGAATGATGATGATCAGATGGGTAGATGGGGTAACAAATAAAGAGCTATTAAGACGAGCGGGAGTGGAGAGATGTTTCTGGCGACTGCTATTGAAGAGAAGAAATAGGTTGGTACGACACATATTAAGACACCCAGGAATAGCAAGCTTAGTTATGGATGGGAGGGTTAAGGACAAGAACTGTAGAGTAGACCAGGGTAAAACAGATTGCCTCGGATGTAGGGTGTGGTAGCGATATAGAGATGAAACGATTAGCTCAGGAGAGGGGGTCATGGAGGGCTGCATCAGTCCAGTCAAGAAACTGAAGACTCAAACAACAACAGTTGGGAATTTTAATTACTTAGAGAGGCATGTGAGGCAAAAGGGTTGTTGGAGAATTTCAATCCCTGGGATGTAACACTGGAAGAGAGTGCATATTGTACATACGGCCAAGGTCAGAGATATTTTACTATAGGTAAGGAAAAATACTTTTGATTCCCCATATTCCGATAGATTTGCCATTCCAGTGTGCAAGAGTGCAGTTCCCTCTTCAAACAATATTCGCAATTTCTATTAACAAAGCGCAATCGCACACACTTAACAGCAGGTGTACAATTGCATCGTCCCCATTGACTTGATCGCGAGCGAAGCCGCGGGTACCTGCTAGTATATTATATCACAATAAATATTTATTTATGAAACATTTCATCCTAATGACAAATTATTATTATTAATAATAGTTACAGTCATCATTATTCCTCAGATTATTATTATTATTATTATTCAAAATTATAATAATTACAGAAGTTACTATTTTTAATTTTTAGTAGGCTGATTTACGGTTGTTATTATTATGTTATTCCAAAAATGATAATTACCAAAATTTATTATTATTATCTTAGAAAAATTGGATACGATAAACCTGGATTTTATTATTATTATTATTTTTTCCAATGTAAATTTCAACTATTGAGTAATCAAACAAATAACTCGAGTGCAACCACAGTGTTAAATGGTCCCTAACATAAAAATGTAGCAACTCCATAAAAGCGTGGTTCAAAACAAAAGGACCAGCTGTCGTGTGATTATTCGTAAGTCACGTATGGGCTAGAAGATGGTGTCCTCCAACATAAATAATACACTTTAACCATCAAATTTCTTCATGATCAGAAGTAGGACAAAAGTGAATTCTGGTCCTAATTTATGTAAATACGTTGGCTGATGACACGTGCAGAAAACGTGTATTGAAAAAGTGCGGAGATAAATTTTGCTGAGAAGGGGTTGAATAAATGGTCTTGAAAAGTTCAGGACAACAAGAAAGATTAATGTAACGTTTTAGCTTACGGTTTCAGATGACGGTATCCGGTTGATGTGGCGACGAATCTAGTTTCCGTGCATATGGTATAATCACTCCTGGCTTGCGATAATATGTACCCAGTTAGGCACACACAAGGACACAGCACCACGCCCAACCAGTCCAGTCCTGCGTTACCAAACATCGGCCTCCATCTCCCCCTGGTCGTTTAATGCTCCATCAGTTGATTCATATCGTCCTTCGTGGATTTCATACGGTGACGACTAACAGATATGTCCATAATGAAAAATTTCGAACACGTCACACACATGGCTTCTGCCATTGGCGGTCCCGACAACGAACTTTCCGCGTTCTTTCGACAGTCATTCAGGTTTTCAATATAAAATGACACAAAACAGCTCGTAATGTCAGTGAGTTTGACTCATCACTCACGACTTGAACTTTCACTGACACCGACTCAAAAACAGCTAAGTTCACACACTCCTCCACTGCACTGCACGCTGCTCAACTAAGGCTGAACTCAGCACAACTGACTCTGCTCTCTGCAGCCACAGCTCTTGTTATCGCCTGGTCGACCTTGACCGTCAGACTTCCTCCTCGAGTGTGATTCACTGCTCAACTAAGGCTGAACTCAGCACAACTGACCCTGCTCTCTGCTGCCACAGCTCTTGTTATCGCCTGGTCGGTCTTGACCGTTGCGTCATACCGCAGCATACATAAAATCACACATTTTCCAAATACTTCTACTTGTTCCAATATGATATTCTACAGAGTTCATAGGAAATATAGGCCCCAATCTCTTGATATTCTATCCTGTCTATCCTTCGTTAATATTGTTCAAAATATAATATATCGTCATGTAACTAGCGCTCCAATGTTCGCTCATGCTGCCATCTATAACACGATCGCCTAACACGGCAAGCGCGTGTTTCAAATCAATGGACCGGCACGGCCTTCAAATCCCATGAACAGCTCTCGCGGACAAAATCACATAATCCATTTAATTGGGTACAGTATGCAAAGCCAAAGTTACCAACAGAGGATATTTCAATTGACACATAGTGTTTTATTTTGTAGAAGCAGTGTATATATTTGATCAGAAACCTATTAGGTTCTGCTCTGCTATGTTTGTGACACAAGCTATTGCAAAACTTGACATACATTGCTATTTTCTTGGCTCAAGGAACTCCCTGAAAACCAAAGAATAAATGGACGTTCCCGACCAGTCCACCAGAGGCGCAGTCAGGCGGGCCTTATATGTCACTCATATACGGAACGGAACATACCGCCCACCTGATTTGTACTATTATACAAATTATACAAACGATCAATACATTGACTCAATTCCTATGCAAACAAGAGTTCAAATGTGAATAGTTTTCTCATCATCTGAAAATGGAAGGAGACAGATCTTCCTCACTGGCCTTTGTTCCCTTGCTAGTTCGCAAACTGACGACCCGAACCAAACTATCGGCACCGGGATGAACCTTGTATACGTCTGCTGTCTTCCATACAAGTGCAGGGAGGTTGTCGTCCTTTATTAACACCACAGCCCCAGTTAAACATTATAATATCTCAACTGAAGCCCTCTTTGGTCTTTGCTGCAAATGTCCAAGGTATTCTGTAGACCACCACCTCCATAGCTGCTGCTGGAATCGTTGAACCATTTGCCATCTGGACAACCGGGTAATCTTAAGGTTAGTTAGAAATGGCTCCAGAATAGCAGTTAGGCTTTCGCGAACAAGAAAATGCGCTGGAGTCAAAACAGGAGGATCGTTGGAGTCCTTGGAGATAGCTAGGATAGGTCTGGAGTTTATACATGCTTCAACTTGACTAAGGAGAGTACTAAATTCCTTGAAGGTCAGTCAGGCTGTTCCTACTGCACTCTTCAAATGATATTTCATTGCCTTGATTCCAGCCTCCCACAAACCACCAATGTGAGGAGCACTGGGTGGTATAATATGCCATGTGAAACCAGTTGTGCTGGCACACTGCTGAACAGTGTCATTGTGTTGCTGTGATTGAAAGAGCTTATGTAACTGTTTCAGCTCGTTCCTTGCACCCACTAAATTCGTACCATTGTCAGAGTATAAATTAGCGCGAATTCCTCTTCTCGCAAAAAATCTGCGTAGAGCTGCAATGAAGGCATCTGTCGAAAGTCTGCTGACCAATTCTAAATGAATAGCCTTTGTGGCTAAACATATAAACAAAGCCACGTAGCACTTAGCTCTGACCTTGGATCTTGTTGATCCTAACCGAATGAGAATCGGACCAACATAATCCACTCCCGAATTCAAAAATGGGCGTGATGGGTCCACACGTGATGCAGGTAATTGTGCCATCAATTGCTGTGATGTTTGTGCCCTTAACTTGAAGCATTTGAAACACTTGAGAATGACTTGCCGGACAGTACTTCTTCCCTTGGGAATCCAAAACTGAAATCTCAGGGATGACCATGTTAATTGAACACCTGCATGATGCAGTCGTTCGTGTTCATTCTCAATGATGAGTTGAGTCAACTTACGTTTAACTGGCAGAATTAGAGGGTGCCTTTGATCAATGGTAATGAAGAAGCCTGCAATTTACCGCCCACCCTGAGGTATTGTGATTCATCCACAAACGGATGAAGATCCTTGATTTTGCTCTTATGTTGTTCAGAGTGGTGGACTTGCAATTCTCGAGTAAATTCTTGTTGCTGAACAAATCCAATGCAAAAACGTAATGAGTGTCGCAATTCTTTGGGAGAGAAGATGCCAGTTTCTCTGCAGTGTTTGGAACGTTTGAGGTTAGCTGCAAATCGAAAACAGAAGGCGATTACGCGTTGAATCTTCTGAATTGAAGAAAATCTTTCCAAAATAGTGTCAATTGTAGTTGGTGTGGTCGCTAGCAAGCTGACTGCAATTTGACGCTGTTCTGACAATGCAGTGTCTGTATCCTGGAATGATTCTTGCGGAGGCCATGCTTCTGTAGACTCTGATAGCCACGCTCGACCCTGCCACCAAGAAGTTAATTGTTTGAGTATTTGTGGATTTGTTCCCCTTGACAGGATATCTGCTGAATTATCCTTCCTTCAAACATGTCCCCAGTCTAGAACACTCGATGCATCATGTATTTATCCAATGCGATTGGCCACAATGTCTTCCAGCGGTTCGAAGGCGAGTTAATCCAAGCCAATACGACCGTGGAATCTGTCCACAGGAGTGTGCGGTGTATGCTAAGTTGAATGATAGACTTGACTTTCTTCATTATATGTGCCAGGAGCATTGCTGCACATAACTCTAGGCGAGGAACAGACACTTGCTTCAATGGTGCTACCTTCGATTTGGAGGAGATTAATTTCACCGAAACATCATCCGCCATGTTTACACATCGGAGATATACACAAGCACCATATGCTGATCGTGAAGCAATTGTATGTTCACTTGTGTACCTGTTCCTATTAGTGGACGAGGTACTGAAATGTTACTTGAATCTGACAAATAATTATACGTTTGACGCCATTCATCTTGGAGACCAGTAGGTAGAATTTCATCCCAACCAATTTTAACTTGCCACAACCTCTGAAGGAAGATCTTGCAGGACGCCACGACTGGATCTACCAAACCCAAATGATCAAAAATGGAGGCTGTCATTGCTAATATTTTCCGTTTTGTCACTGGCGACTGCTTATCGATGTTGAACGAAAACATGAATTGGTATGTAGATGGTTGCCGCAGAAGCCCTAATGCTCTAATTATATGATCGTTGTCCACGGGAAGAGATGAAATACTTTCTCGCATGTATTCAGGGTCTGCTAATACCACCACACGACAGTTTGAAGCCCATTTCCGCAAATGGAATCCACCTCTCTTCATCAACAGAAGTAATTCTGATTGTAATTCTAGTTCTTCTTGTATTGTCTGCCCTCCACTCATCAGGTCATCCACATACATGTCTTGTTGAACAACCTAAGCGGCCTTCGAGCTTCTTCTTCCGCCGCTAATTGCTTAATACACCTGGTTGCCAAGAAGGGTGCTGAAGCTGTACCATAAGTCACGGTAGCCAGTCGATACGATTGAAGTACATCTTGAGGAGACCGTCGCCACAGAATTCTCTGAAAATCAGTGTCCCTTGAATCCACTTGTATCTGGTGGTACATCTTTGCAATATCTGCAGTAAAAACAAATGGATGTGTGCGGAACCTTGTGATAATTGAATATAGATCTGGTTGTATGGTCGTTCCCACCATTAACATGCCATTCAGTGATATGTTAGTGCTGGACTTGGCTGAAGCGTCGAAGACTACACGCTTTTTAGTTGTTGATCTTGATTCCCTTACCTGCATGATGTGGCATGTAGAATAAATGTTCGTTGTCCTAGATAATTGATGGGTGAGGTACTGTGCCCAACTCTAGGAATGGGTATTCCAAGATTCAGACACCTAGATATCAAGGGAAAGGCTGTAGCCGCTTTTGAAAGTTGAGATATTTGAATATCGCGCTACATTGCTTCTCGAAGCAATTGGAAAGAATTTACCGATACTTGGATGTCAAGTGACGTAGCGAGTAATAGCAGAGGTGGAGGCTATTTATTGATTAAATAGTTAACTATGGAGTAGAGACTTGAGACTGGGATCAGATTACTGGCACGGCCAAATGAAAGAGAATGCAATTAGTATCAAGTAAATCGGACCAGGGATTCAAGAGATATGAGGATTTCCAGATATCAGCTGATGCGGCGTGACCCTGAAAGTTTTGAATAAAAGCCGGCTGGCCGAAGCAACTTCAGCTCATTCTAACACAAGCATATGCCGAGCAAGTTGCTACGACGCTGAGCCAAGGCACATGGTTGCCGGATCTACGCAGAAGTTCTTTTCAAAGTCGTGATAGTCACGAAAGTGCTGCGCTACGAGGTGGAACTTAGTAAGTTTACGGCGAGGAGAATCACTGAGGTGATTGATTTTTCTACAGACATTGGTGGAAATATTTATATTTCTACATGGACATATGCTAGACTTTGTCTAGAATTTAGTACTTTGTCACAGTCCAGTAATAACTTAATACTTGGATATTTAAATCAATTTCAGTCAGTTTTCATTATTTGTAACTAGTTAACCACTTCGATCTGTCAGTACACTGAAGACTAGTCTATAACGGTGGCGTTCATTAGTCTACGCAAGGGAAACTACAAGTTGCTTAGCGCATGGTAGATGGTGATATAATAAACCATGCCCAGGGAACGATCTTCAGAACAGCCGTTGATTGCTTAGACTGTCAGTGTTTTTCTTGTACTGATAAGATTACCGTGAGTTATGTTACAACTGACATATCTAAGGATAGATCACTTAGATCTGACCCTATTTAAACAAACTGTTATGGCTTTGATAGAAGCCCATATTAAAATGGAACAACAGTTAATTCAAACGTCAAAAGATACTACCACTATGTCTGACTAGACGGATTGTGGGTATATAATGGCGGCGGATACAAGGATTATACATGCGTGTCCGATAGGGCATGTCTATGGATAAATCTGGTACAGACCAGGTTTACTACGCTTCAAGACCTTCAAGAAATGTAAGCCACATTTGAATTATATTATGCCTAGCTAATTGGAACAAACTATTTTTCTGCAGATGACCAACACATTTTTTTCTTCGTATTTACATCTTGCAATGATTTACGCAAGACATATTAGAGTTATTCTGAGCATTTTCAGCACTCAGAACAGTTTAGGATCGATGACCGAGCATTTCGAAGATTTATTTGAATTTTTCATATTTTAGGGAAACCACGGAAAACCTTCGATGTAAAGGTTGAGTTAAATTATTTTTGTTGAGGAATTGATATTTTTTCCATATTCGAAGATTCGAACATGTGGATTCTCACATAATGAGATGATAATTAAACACATTTAAAATGATATAAATAATAATAAAAATCCACTAATAATAATAATAATAATTTTCATAATTTTTCTAAATAATTCTTGGATATTATATTTTATAATAATCATATGTATTGAGAAAGAGCCTATGAAGTAGTTTAATCATTTCTAGTCTGGAACAGGAGATTTTTCGAAGGAGAGTGGTTAACGCAAGCCAGCATTCAACCAACATTTCAGTTCTGGTTGAACAGTTGATATTTGCATTGAGCAAAGTATATTTTTCAGATAACACGGAGAGGCATGAATCGGGAAGCAAATTATATTTGTATCAAATAGGATATTTTTGTATTTATATAAAATCATGACGTAAATACACTCGAAAGTGAAATAAAGATTTTCATAAGTATGGTAAATTCACGGGTTGAACTGAATGGTAAAATAAAATAAACTTGTAAGTTTATTAATCTTCCAGTGTTGATAACAAGCAGAGGCTTGATTTATTGTATAAATTTTGGGAAGAAAATTTATATGTGTGGAGTAGTTGAAATGCCATTCCCAGGTGCGCATGTTTAAGTCGCAGGAATGAAGAGGTTTTTTCGAGCATCAATCAAATAGCAGGTTCGATGGCTCAGGTTTATAGTAGGAGTATTGGAGCTACACATTTCGTCGGATGAATGACCCAAAGGTTATTTCTTGAAACCATCAGTTCTCATTTCAACCTTGTTTACGAATTCCATTTAGACTTTGATTTTGCTAGAACCCGGATTTGTCATGATAGTAGTTTATTCTTCTTCAGAGGAAGACCTTTGCCGTTGTTGTTGTAATATTGTGTTCTTACACAGATAATAGAATGGGCCACTGCCAATTAAAAATAATTCTTTAACCACGAATAATTTGAAGGATATTTTCAATCCTAGTGCCATGAACTAAATGAATTTATTATGAAGCTACAATTCTTATTTCCGCATTCTGTCGAAGAATTGCAAGTTGTAAAAGTTACTAAATGGCCATAAATATAAATATTTTTTCATAATAATGATTCCAAGTGGATAATTGAATAGTTGAATGGTTCAACAATTTATTGATCAAGTTGATGATTCAGAAATCATGTATTTTGTTAGGAACTTGAAGTTCATAATCGAGTCACTTCTCGAAATGTTTAATGTCAGAAGAACAATTAATTGTTGTTGTGCTTCGCACAGTTCTTCGGTGCTATGCTCAAGGTCAAATACTTTTCAGATGTTATTAATATGTGTAAATAATGTGTGTTGATTCAATGATAATAATATTTTTCGACGATATATTTTTTGAAACTGGAAAAAAGGAAGTGAAAGTTTAAAATTCTATGAACATTTATTCTACGAGTGTTAATATCATGTAAATATTCAAACAGTGATCTACGATATTTCCAGTAGAGACAATTAACTTTGAACTGGAATTAATTATTAATAATTTTGGAACACAGTCTACAGGACTATTAATCGGACTTGTGTTTCCAAAAAGATTGTCAAATGTGTTTGGAAAATTTCTGTATATTGTGTAAATAAGAGTGTGGATCGCCACACGTGGATGATGCTGCTTTGAGCATCTTTGCAGTCAATTTTAACTTCAAAATAAACTGAGATAATTTTACCAGATGTGTCATACCCAATTGAATCTCCTTCTATCCTTATTGTTGCATTGAGCCAAAAATCAGTAAAGCATTTTTTTAATTTGATGTCGTTTTTGCGATTAGCTTTAACCCATCTGGCGCTCCGGGATATTTTGACTCTCGTGCTGACTGGTTATTGGTAAAATGCATATGTGGTCGTGCGGACTCCGGTCTAAACGGGCACATAAAATAAGATAGAGAGAGAAATGGCTTCGAACGTGGGTCTCGATTTAGACATGGTCAATCGCATGCCGATTTGAAATTGTGATAATTTTTATAGAAATATTTTGGGAGTTGAGAGATGTCTGGTTTGGATGAATAAATTAGTAGGAAACCCAATTAGTGGGGAAAATTAAAAATTTAACTGGTTAATAATTAGAATGGGTTTGATTATTTTTGATAATGGCTTAACCATTAGGGCGTCAAGTAAATTCAGTAGTAAACGTTCGATGACTGGACATACACATTATTAGAATCCAGGTGGAGGATATTTGAGCACTTGCATATTTTTCTTGTGATATTGTGGTAAATGTAATTCGTAAAAGTAGAGAATTTCGTTTTTCCATCACGACGACATTAGGATAAATCTCATTTTATTAGAGTGTTCCAATTAGCTATTCATATTTCTTGTTCTAGTTATAAGCTTGTGTTTGCCAATATTGTATACCCCTAAGTTTTGAATAATAATTGAAATTATGGAAGAAATGATGAGGATGATGAGGAGTTTGGAGGAGAGTTCAAAAGAGGCTGGACTGCATGTAGCAGCCATTATGAAAGAAAATACTGAGGCTTTGGAAAGGAAACTTAAGGAAAATTCTGATTCTTTAGAAAGCAGGTTAAAAGATAACTTGAAAGAAAGTTTAGATGAAAAACTTAAGGACACCATGTAGAGTTCGCCTTTAAACTGACCACACTATTTCAATAAATTTTGAGGCTATCTTACTACTACACCATTAACTTCAAAGCACTGAAACTTTGCACATGCAGTTAGTGATATCTCTTCAACACAGGGAAAGAATTATGGAAAGATCCAAATGCCCAGTTTATGTAAAATACATTTTAAATTTTACCTGAAAAATAATTTTTGAGAATGTTGTAATCTCTTTAGGTACACTTTTCTCAGAAAGTAGCAGACAGAGAGCAACTAAACTGCCCATATACGTCGTATAGGCTTTGATTTACACAGTAGGTGATAGATTTTATTCATTAGAATATTATTTGGCCAATTTAAAAATATTATATTTGATGTACCAAATTTTGGTAAATGTTTTGTAATATTAAATTTTTTATAGGACTTGATATCTGTTAATATCCAGTTATATTTCACCTAGTGTGTTTATAATGACCCCATGCATACCCATAAAAAAATTCATGACAATAAGTTCAGTAGTTTCAGAGAAAAGTGTACCTGAATGTCAAAAAATATAAGTTACGGTAAATGACAAAAAAACAAAGACATGCGTTTTTGACACATATCAGCCTTTTAGAATTGTCCAGCTCCATACTCCTCTTCATTCTTCGTTTTCTCATCTTCTTTCTTCTTCTTTTCAGCTCTCTTCTTTATTCTGGCTTCTTTGGTCATCTCTTGGCCACTCTTTTCAGCTTCCTTCAGTCGCAGCATATCACTCTGGCGAAGCGCACATGCCATGTCATTGCCTGGTACAATGCCAAGTTTTTCATGCCATAAACAAACCTCAAATTAACCTCATATTTCTTCTCAACTAATTTTGATGTCATAGTTGATTTATTGCTGCCACATGAATTACATTGTATTTCCAATCAAGTGGCTAAGCCCCTTCTACTTTTTTAGTCTTCCTTTAGTTCAAAACAGTCTACACCATCACAGTGTTTACATTTAGCAAATGAGTGTAGCAATGCAGAAAGTACACCTATATCTAGAATTGCATAACTATCACAACTACTTGCATTACTGACAGTAGAACTGGCATTACTCTCGGCTTCCAAATAATAGTTTCCTTTATGAGGCACTGCTTGCTCTTCCAATGTCATGTTTTGAGTCGGCAATCCAAAATCGCCCTTCACACCTTTGGCAACACGGCGATAATGTTTACATTTACCAAACTTCCTAATTCGACCCATAACAACACACGGGAACACAAAACTGTAAATAAATATTATAAAACCAACGACGACTGATCTACACGAGGTTACCACTGAAAATTCAAAACATCAACAAGTTTCCGCGGAAACCGATGCTTAGATGTTTCCATGGAGATTATATAAGCAAGGCAGCTACCAGAACTACTCAGATGTTTCCATGGAGATTATATAAGCTACCAGAACTACCAACAGACAAAACAAGACTTCCTATTAGCATGCCGAAAAACAACTTTTGGTGACAGTCCACGCCAGGTGGGCGTGGTCAGCTGAGCACCATAATTAAATGCCCCGAAAAAGGCATTTAGAGGGCCGGAAGGTGCAAAAATCATATGCCAGCTTATAGAATAGACCTTCCCTCACACATTTATCAAAGAAAAAAAATCCGATTTTTTCATCACTCAACTCTACAAGGTGTCCTTAAAGAAAGTTCTGATTCTTTAAAAAGTAATTTGAAAGAAAATTTAAATAGTAAATTTAATTCTATGGAAAGTAAATTTAAAGAGAATTCTGAAATTTTGAAAATGTCACTTGAGAGTAAAATGAACAAATTATGCGAAAAAACACATGAGCTCGAAACTTCATTAGCTACTAACGCAAGTTTAATGGACGAAAAATTTCGCGATGCCGATCTTCGATCCCAAAGCTTAGCTGATAGGATAGAACATGGTCTTAGGAAAGTTGGTGAAGACATGATCGACCTAGAAGTCAGAGTGAAGAAGGAGAGTAACGAGATGGGAATTCTAGTCGTTCAACGTTTAACGGAACAATTCAAAGAACTGGTCATGGGAGAAATAAGAGAAGGTGTGATTAGTGAGTTGCAAACTGAAATCAAGACCACAGTTGTCAATGAAATTAAAGACACACTCAAGCTGGAAAATCAAGAGGGAATCAAGGAGATTAGGGAATCTTTGTCCTCCCATATTGAAGTAATTGCCAAAGATATCCAAGCAACTCAGAAGGACATATCAGATATGACAGGGTCATTGAAAAGTCATGAGGCTGTTATGAACCAGATATCCACTGATGTTAAGGAGAATTGTAAAGAAACTGAAGCAATTAAGAAAATGGCAGAAGAAAACCAGAAGGAACTTGAGGCTATGAAAACTCAAATCAAGGATGAGAAACAGTCTGATCATCTGTTGAAAAAGCCAAATGTAAGGGGAAAGGAACAGATACATATAAATCTAGGAGCAGCTAGAGAAACGGATAGTCAAAGACAGGACGAGGTCAGGACAGTATTTCAATCCAACCCCATAACTGTACTTAAGAATGTAGAAGATAAGCCTTCTAAATTTTCAGGGTGAGATTCTGTGACACCCGTGGAATTTTTGAGAGAAGCAGGGGATTACCTGAAAGATTCCAAGATCCCTAAAGAAAGACAGATCCGAGTGATAGGGAAGTTTTTGGAAGGTCCTGCACTTCTTTGGTTTAGAGCTTTTAGATCCACTCTAACCACTTTTGAGGAGTTTTCTCGTGGGTTATTGAAAAAGTTTTGGTCCCCGGAAACCCAACAGCAAGTCAGAGCAGAGTTATATTCGAAGAGATTCTCGACGTCACAACCTACTCGATACTCAACGTACTTTTCTGGACAGCTGTCTAAACTTCAACATTTAGATCCGCCGATGCCAGATAACGAGTTGATTACTGCATTGATACGTCAGTTTCCAGCAGACGTCCAGAGGACTTTGATCGCTGCTGATATCTATAATATGGAACAATTTGATGAAGTATTACAGAAGCTGGATCATACGAACGCTCAATTCTTCCATCAGAAGGGAGTAAAGAATAACAACGCTGTGTATACTGTTATGGCTGATAGTTATTCTCAAACACCTCGAGAGAGGTGAGAAGAGAAAACGCCGAGGGAAGATCAACAATTTATTGATCAAGTTGATGATTCAGAAATCATGTATTTTGTTAGGAACTTGAAGTTCATAATCGAGTCACTTCTCGAAATGTTTAATGTCAGAAGAACAATTAATTGTTGTTGTGCTTCGCACAGTTCTTCGGTGCTATGCTCAAGGTCAAGTACTTTTCAGATGTTATTAATATGTGTAAATAATGTGTGTTGATTCAATGATAATAATATTTTTTCGACGATATATTTTTTGAAACTGGAAAAAAGGAAGTGAAAGTTTAAAATTCTATGAACATTTATTCTACGAGTGTTAATATCATGTAAATATTCAAACAGTGATCTACGATATTTCCAATAGAGACAATTAACTTTGAACTGGAATTAATTATTAATAATTTTGGAACACAGTCTACAGGACTATTAATCGGACTTGTGTTTCCAAAAAGATTGTCAAATGTGTTTGGAAAATTTCTGTATATTGTGTAAATAAGAGTGTGGATCGCCACACGTGGATTATGCTGCTTTGAGCATCTTTGCAGTCAATTTTAACTTCAAAATAAACTGAGATAATTTTACCAGATGTGTCATACCCAATTGAATCTCCTTCTATCCTTATTGTTGCATTGAGTCAAAAATCAGTAAAGCATTTTTTTAATTTGATGTCGTTTTTGCGATTAGCTTTAACCCATCTGGCGCTCCGGGATATTTTGACTCTCGTGCTGACTGGTTATTGGTAAAATGCATATGTGGTCGTGCGGACTCCGGTCTAAACGGGCACAGTACTACTTCCATATGTCCAAGCTCTTCATATTCCTTCATGAATTTCTTGTAGTCTTCTTCTCGAAGCGTGGGATTCACTGATAGTTTTCTTTCTATTTGCTCAAACCTACGTTTGGCACCTTGGTAGGAGTCACCTATCTTCATTGTTGAACTGCGAAATGAAAGTTGGACAGTGAAACGGTCGGTGTCATCCCGTCTTGTGCACTGTTGAAAATGTGCTTCAACTCTCTTCAAGAGAGAATGACTCACAGTTCAGTTCTTCTAATTGCCAGAATTTTTGTAATTGAAGTACTAGATTGTCCTGACTGGACACCATCATAGTCACGCTTGATGGTCCATTGCTGATCTCGTTAATGTTTCCAGATAGTATCCACCCAAGAGAGGTTTCTTGGATCAATGGTAGTCCCGGTGCTTTGATTCTTCTTTGTAGCAACATATCGAAGAATAGCCCTGCTCCAATCAATATATCGATGGAGCCTGGCGTATTGAAAGTAGGATCTGCTAGTTCCAGATGACCTGGAATATTCCACTTCTCACTGTTAAGATATCTCGTAGGCAGAACCCCTGTGGTCCTTGGTAGAATAATAATAATACCGTATGGCCTCGGGTGCCAGGTTCAAGCTTTGTTAATTGACACCCAGAGGGCAGCTTGCATGTCAAATTTCGTCGTTCCTTTGAACGCTATGAAAGTCAAGGAGGTTAGATATCCAAGCTCCTTGACATTACAGCGCTTTCTAGTAGAGAACGGAGGAACTTTGTGTTGGCGGAAAATCCCGAGATTCATTTTGCCATTGAACACGGCCAACTGAATTCAAATGGGTTCTTTAACATGCCATCAACGTATTGCATCCATGTCGTGATTTCAATTTATTTCCAAACTCCATCACTTTATTATTAATAGCAGATTTGAGTTCAATTTATCCCTGAAGGTGTACCTATAATTTTACTGACATCGAAACTCATCAAGTATAACTATGTGTAAAAGAAACCATCTTAGTAACTATTGCATACCATTGAAACTCCGTTCACAAAAATTAGCAACTTCTGAGTTGCGACACAACACCCGTAAGTGTTTGTTAATCCATTCTTATGGCTTGTCAGACTAAATCAGTCGACAGCACAAAAGTTCAACTCTTCAAATAATTCAGCTCCAAAAATATGAACAATCAAAGTCCCCCCTTAATTGTCTGCTAAAAGACAGCACAATAGTATGGTTCCTAAATGATTCAAAATACTCTGGAATTGACCAAGAAAAATGCGATATCTGCCAATCAGCTGTTCGGTCATGTAAAGTACATACATTCTGAGTTAATCATTCAGACATTTAATCACATCGTGTAATTAACCATTATTAAAGTGCTCCACTATAGAATACCAATAGCTTCTACAAGTTCTTAAATAGGACCTACTATAAACCAGCGGCCTTCCTCTTACAGAAATACAATTCATTCAGTGTCAATTCGTCGTCTTGTTAAATCTACCATACAAATGAAATGTCCTACACCCTTGCGCTGGTGTGCTCTTCATGACAGGTTTACAACTCGTAACCTTCAATCTGACTGAGTCTCACAGCCTTCCCAATACTTTGAAACACAAGGCTACATACATTTTCTTCATAGTGCAGCTATATCATCGCACAAAAATAACACTGTTCTCTGGCTAATCTTTGGAAGGACATGTTGGCTTTCGGCCAATAGAAAAAAAATTCGACTTGCTAAAAAGAGCTTGAACTATTTAGAGAAAACATTGCCATTCTCCTGGCATGTGGAAACGATACGATGTCAAGACAAATTGTCCATGACCCTGGCGTAAAGAAATGATACAATGACCTATAATGCTAATTACTAAACAAGTTGCCTACCTATAATTGGACCATGTTGTTTATAAAGGAACCAAACACCATCAAGATGGAACTGAGATATTGAGGCTCAAAACTAACCTTCGATATTTAATTCCTATTACACGTGTGGAATCTGAAAATAACATAATTACGTAAAGGGGGATATATTTTACTTTATTACATACATATATTTATTTTGCCTTTGTAAATTACTTGAATATACTAAAAAATGACACTTGGTTCCTTTATGCTTTATTGATTATTTACCATAGCAATAATTGAAATAGAACCAGACACTTGATTCTGTGATCAATGTTACGTACATAGCATACTGATTATCATTCTCTAATTAAATATAGACCGCCACGTGGTGCAGCGGATGGCAATGTTGGCTGCCACCCCAGAGGTCCCAGGTTCGATTCCCGGCTCTGCCAAGAAATTAAAAGGTCTTGGTATGGTCTCCTAGTCTCGTGGTGCTAAATGGGCACCTGCTGGATGCTGTGGCAGGGGGAGGATTCCAAAGGGTCTGGCCATCCTACCGCATGTAAACACCGGCTCTGGTCGCTTGAATAGTGATCCTTTAGCACAGCCAGGGACTCTAATCTGGTCACCTACATCCCGTGTGGATATGACACTCATCTTGAATGCAATAGTACAAATTCACACGAAATTCAAAATAGTCTTAAATTACGAGATCAAAGAAGAAGGTAAAGGAAAATATCGGACTGATCAAATGGTTGACGACAATGGAATGATTATGCAATGTTGTACAGTATTTGATGTGTGTGATATGTTTCTTTGCTTTCTGTCATGGGCCTAAATGGCCTGCTAAGTACAATAAATGATGATGATCATCATTATATACGATATTATCATGCATTTTATGCCCCATCAGTAGAACGAGAAACTGTAGTGGAATACCAAGTTAACTTTTCTTATGAACCAACACCAGAAAATCCATATTCCATTCACTCACCTCAAAATCAATAAAAGCTTTACCCCCTTCAATGTCATCGATTACACGCGTTTTCTACTATATCCAGGTGAAAATTACGATCTTTATTTAGCAATATTTTCTCAATCTTCATCATTTGTTGCTGATGACAATTCACAATTTCGGCCCAGTAGGTCAGATGCACTACAGATATATATTTTTTAAACGTTTGCTCTTTAAATAGAATTACTGGCAAAAATTGCTTGATATCTTGGTTTATAAACAAGGTTGCTCTGTTTCTCTTTACACAAGTGGTGCATAACAGTGAAAATGGTCTAAGGGAAGATGACCTCACTGTTTCGCCCCTTAAACAACAATCATCATCTTCCAAGCGGGATCTGTTGGTAAATAATAAAATTCAGTCCAACCATGTGGATAATGGGATCTGTATCCTGGGTATGCTTTATCAGTGTTCCTACACTTATAAATTATTTCCTTTTGTAGCTTATTTTTACAATTGTTTACTCTTTCATACAACATATTATTAGACTTTAAAACACGTATTCATTGCAAAATGGCTAAAAACCAATTCTATAAAAAAGCAATACAAAACGTCATATGCAAGGCGCTTGGTTCCGTTATGCAAAACATTTAATCACTGATTTAACCTCACTATAAGATTGCATGGCACTTGGTTCTGCTATGCGTTATCTCCAATCTGCCAGACAGAACAAGCACATTCTTAAAACTTAAAATAATTATTCCATGCCTGAAAACCATATTTGCTGGGCAGATATTTCCTCCATAAGATGACACTTTTAACACAATTCCTGTAAAAATGGCGCTTGGTTCCTTTATGCATAACATGGTCCAATTGTGCAATGTATGACTATTCTAATCTACTTCATTCCAGCCCTTACAATAATTCTACTGAAGCATGGAAAGGATTTACATTATGCTGCTTGGAGTAGACGTTCGTATCCCGCTCATAGCGAAATGACGAGTTAGGATGGAAAACTCAATCATGCCCACCAGGGACGTCGTATTCCTAAAATCATCGACTCTCCCAATCCTTGGCTGCATACCTCATATTAATCGCTCATCCCAGTGAACAGAATGGATCCACGTGGGCTACGTCTCCATTTTCCAACATAGACATCTTGATAAAATGCAGCGTGTTTCACAGAGTTTATTTTAGTTGTATTAAATAGACAATCAAGACACAGGCTTTACACCACGCGGACGTAATAAATTGGCTCTGCAGTTCTGCCACTGAAGTTATGAATATCTTCTCGCCAAGTATTACACCCTTCGGTAACAATAATTTTGAAATGGTTCGGGTCCTACAATTTTAAAACACAATAATTCTTACTATTCCGACGTGGTGTTAAATGTTTCTACCACATTTATATGGTTAAGCTGTCGGCCAAGCGGTCGACTAAGTCCTTGGCTCTTAAACCTAACCATATTAGTTATACAAAATCACGTACTTTCTATTCTCTGTTTATTTCTAGTGACAGATAGTTATTCACTGCTTAAAAGTGAAGCAGGAATATTGGAACAATTGGAATTCAATACCAAACCTGCCATAAGGGAAGAAGAAGGATTGAGGAAAAGCGTTAGGAGCGATACAACAAGATTTGGTGAAAAGGGACAGACCCCAGCAAAAATGTTTATTAACAAACAAGCAGATATAATGAAAGGACATTAAACGATCTAAAGGGAATATTAAATTAAGTTGTTGAACTTAAAGAGAGAGCTCGTAGCTCATTTACAAAATGTTATTATTATTACTAATATATATATATATATTACTGTCGACTTGAGCCTCTATGGACTGCGTGTTAACAACCACTCTCATTTCAGTGTCTGCGTCTTGTTCGTTTGCCGGCTTTGACATCTTGCCAGTATCTCTTGAGCCCATCTATCAGCTTGTTCTTCCGCTCCTCTGCCAAAGGGCCTCTTCTTCTTCTGGGTTCCGCCTCCACCATAAAACCCTGATAGCCTTTCACCATACTTCTGAAACTATTCCTGTCTTTGATTTTATCCTCCGTAATGCCCACCTGTCTCAAAAATTTTCACAGCCGTAGGAAACATTTCAACTTGGAGATCTTCGGTTTAAGAAAATTCCCGATTTCCTTTGTGAGCCGGTCATTTATACGGAAGATGTGTCCATAAAACAGCAATCTTCGTTTTCTAATTGCTGTTGTTATCGGTCCCATCCTTCTGTATACTTCTTTATTTGATACCAGTCGAACCTGTCCGCCAACCCATCTGTTGCCCAAGATCTTCCGTAGTAGTACGCGTTCTCTTTCAAGTAGCTGATTGACTTGTCCTGTCCGATTTATACACAGGGTCTCTGAAGCATATAAACCTTCTGGTTTGACAACAGTGCTGTAGTGCCTTAGTTTGGCTCCTATACTTAGCATCTTCTTATTGTAGATGTTTTTAGTCAGTTGGAACGCTCGCTCTAGTTTCAGGATGCGGATATTGGTAGCTTCTTGTTCTAGCCCATTCTCTTGGATTACTTCACCAAGGTATTTAAACTTCTTGACTCTTCGAATCCTTCCATGGTCTGTGAACAACCATTCTGGACTTTCACGGATGTTAGTCATATATTTCGTTTTCTCAAATGAAATTTATAGTCCTACTTTCTCTGCTGTTTCTTTCAGGTGATTTATCTTCCTGATTGCTGAACTGGTGTTGTCTTCAAATATGGCTACGTCGTCTGCGAACGCCAGACAGTCAACATACACTCCTTTGCGTTTGGGGCCTAATCGAAACTGATCTTCATTTCCTTCTTCTTTGTTCAGTGATTTTCTCCATTCTCGAATTACCTTTTCTAAGATACAATTGAAAAGAAGTGGAGAAAGTCCATCTCCTTGTCTTACCCCAGTTTTTTTTTTTATCTCGAAGGGCTCTGAGATTTCATTCTTGAATTTTACCTTAGATATTGTGTTGGTGAGAGTCTGTTTAATCAAATTGCTGGATGAATCATCCACCCCAAACTCTTCCAGAACATCCAATAATGACTCTCGATCAATCGAATCGTATGCTTTTTGTGAAATCCACGAATACGACCACATAGCCAACCCCCCCCAGTTTTCTTGAATCTGATGATGTTCTTCAGATTGAAAATTTGTTCTGTGCAGGATCGGCCCTTACGGAAACCAGCCTGGTATTCGCCAAACTGTTGATCAAGATGAGTTTCGATTCTCTTAAGGAGTACTTTGGAAAGAATCTCGTAAGGAACAGGAACTATCGATATACCTCTGTAATTGCCTAAGTTCTTCTTGTCTCCTTTTTTTGTGGAGAGGATGGATTAGTGCTGATTGCCATTCAACTGGTATAGTACCCGTTCTCCAAATCTCCTGGAAGAGGCAGACTAATATGTCCAGAGTATCCTCATTCGCCAGCTTCAGTAGTACTGCCACTATGGAATCTTCCTCAGCTGCTTTATTATCTTTCAGACTGTCAATGATCAGCTTAATTTCCGTCTTACAAGGTGGCTGAGAATTGGGCAGACCTTGAGTGGGAAGGGAGTTGGATATTTTAGTGATGGCTCATCACAGTTGAGCCAACTTGTTGAAATACTGAGCCAAAATATCGCAATTTTCCAATTGTTATTATTATTATTATTATTATTATTATCATTGATCACAATTATGATCAAGCAGTGACTTGTACAGTTAACAAGAATACGCAACTCGAAAAGCATGCTAACTAAAAAGGGAATTGTAACAAAGTAACTTACAAGGAGCGAAATACAATAAACAACAAAATCCACGTGGTGCATCATCTAATGGCAGCCAGGAGGAAATTGCCAATCGAGAAAGTATACTTAATTCTAATAATTACTGAAATGGGTTGAAAAAAAACAAGCAAGAATCCAATGCATGGAATTAGGAGCAGGAGGCACCCGCGGCCAAGAGAAAACAAGTAATAATTACAATTATATTACAGTTACATTACAGTTACAAATACAATTTTTCAAATCGGTAATACATCTCTATAATATTCAAATTGCTCCAAATATCTTCAAAATAAGCCAAAAATGATCAATTCACCAAATGTGAATTTCTGGCAAGACCAAGTCAAGTGTGTGTTAATCAAGGGGATTACATTACATTTGCGAGCACGGGAAATGTGGTATCGCTGAGCTCGGGCGCAATATGTAGTCCATGCGAAGCCAAATTTCCGTAAAAGACAGCAGATTATCACATTTTAATTCAAGGCGATAAAATGCCACATATTGATGTAGTAAATGCAAAGACAAATTAGCTAATCGTCAATTGAAGACACACGTTCTAATCATAGCAGCTAGATGCCAAATTCATGTAGTAAAGGTTATTTGCATACACACATTTTCACCCATGTACATTCTGGCGTTGCCTCAGAAGAATCCTGCGGATACATTTTCCAGAGACCATTACAATCGTGGAACTCTCGAAGAGGACAGGAGAGACACACATAAAACATCATATTATAATAAGAAAATGGGGATGGATGCGTCACTGTCTGAGAGAAGAGGATGCCATAGAGAAAGAAGCACTTAGATGGAACCCGCAAGGAACAAGAAAGAGGGGAAGACCCAAGGTGACCACGACAAAAACCGTGGAAGAAGAGGTGAGGAAAGAAGGCAAATCCTGGGCAGATCTAAAGAGATTGCCAGGACAAGAGACTAAAACGGGACACAAGACATAAGTCAAGTAAATCAAGACATTCACAATACAACCGAGGCAATCTGTTAAACATATCCTAACCTTGGTTTACCTCGACACTTCCTTCCAAAACTAAGTGTGCTATTCCTGGGTGTCATAGTAAGGTATGTGTGCTACTAACCAAACTCCACTGTCCAATTGCATCTCCCTTTAATACCTCTTTATTTGTTACTCTCTCTACTCATCATTCTCTTGTAACACCACATTTCAAGAGCCTCTATTCTGCTCCGCCAACAGCACAAGTTTCAATTCCTTAGTGCGCCACGCCCCAGAAAAATAGTTTCAGAATTACTTTCTTATACCTAAATCTATATTTAATGTAATCACAATTGTTTTTTGTATAAATGCCTTCTTCCCCCGAGCGAACCTACTTTATATACCTTCTTTGGTTTGTCTGTCACTGTGGTTACTCATTTCGTGAATAGCAAAAGTCTCCCACTTCTTCTAGCTTTTTACCTGCCCATCAGACGTCAGTAGGTGTTTGAGATTTTCTTCGTCTGCATTCTATTCTATTTAACGTTTATGGAATTTTATCATGAATTTCTTCCTCAAGAGTGAGTACATACCTTCTAAAAATAAATGCATATCCTCTAATAAATCGCTTGTGATGATATTGTTAATATTAAATCTCAGAAATGAGATTATTACTCCTTGAATTTTACTCCTACTTGAATTTTCTAATTCCCCTAATTGATCGTACAATGTTTAGATTAAAAATTATAGATGATAAGTTGCAGCCTTGCCTTACACCTTACTGAATGTAAAATCCTCTCTTATGTCATTCGCCCCGCATAACTGCCGTCTGCTTCCTGTAAGATCGCCCTCCAATCTTCGAATCCATTTTACTATGTCAAACAACTTACTCCAATCGGCGTTATGTAAAGCCTATTCTATGTCCACAAGTGCCATGAACCGTCTCTTATCTTTCCTTATTCTACCTTCCATGTTCAGTTAAAGACTTATTAGAGCTTCCCTTGTTGCTGCATTTCTCCGGAGATCACATTCACCACTCAACTCGGTTTTTCTTGTAAATTGATCTAGTCAAGATCTTTGAAGCATGAGGGATCACACTGATTGTACAATAATCTTCCCATATGTCAGCTTCTTCGGTATACGGATGATAACATTCTTCTTTAAATCAGAGAGTACCTCTCCTGCCTCATAAATCCTACATCCAAACGAAATAACCAGGACAGCTTCATCATCTATTTCTGGTGTTTTGTTGGTGTTTAAAAGCCTCCTAGAGTTGTATCAAATTTAGATCTCCAAAATTACATCTTCTTTCTCATCCTCATCATTATCATCCCTTTCCATAACATAATTCCCAAACTCTTTACTCATATTCATATGCTCCATGTAAGCTTTCCGTCTCTTAACCTATACTTCTCTATCTGTTTTCCATCTGAGTATTTCGATAAGCTGTTACTACTTTTCCTGTTTACAGACAATTTTCAGACGTCTGTATTTTTCGTTCCCAATTTCATATTTTGCATTCTTTTGCTTCCGACTTTCATCCATTAATTCTAGTGTATACTGACTGATCCACGGTTTTCTACTTATTCTTTCCTAACAATGTATTTTGGGGGGAATTTCGTTATTTCATTATTTTGCCTTTGAGCTGTGTTTAGGTTTCTTCATTTGTCCTTCTCTTATAGACTTCTTGAATCTTTCGTTCACTTCTCTCGCAGTTTATACTGTATATTGCCACGTTTTTGGATTTTTATTTTCTTCTGTTTTTTCCTGCTTTAATCTGAATTTCATAACAACCAGATTGTGGTCACAGTTTACGCCAGGTCCGTAATATGTTTGCAATCCAAATTCTAATTTCGGAATCTGATTGACGAAAATAAATTCGATTTGGGAACGTCCTGTATCACCTGGTCTCATCCATGCGTATATTCTTCTATTGTGGTTATTGCATTTAGTGCCAGCTATGACCAACTCTTGCCCGCTGCTGAATTCCGTCAGCCTTCTTTCTCAATCATTCATTTCACAATACAAATTCACCTTCTATCTTCCTCTCCCATTCCTTTCCTACCACAGCATTCAAATTGCCCATTACTAGAACATTTTCGGCACCCTTGACATACCTCAAAATATCATCTATGTCTTCGTAGATTATATCAATTTCTTCATCACTAGTTTGACTGGTAGGCATATAGACTTGCATCACTGTGGTACACGTAGGTTTTGTATTGATTTTAGCCACAATAATCCCTTTCAATATATCGCTCATTATATTCCTCCCGCTCTCCAAGTTTTCTAGTCAATATGAAACTAACACCCGCGTAGCCTCTGTTTGATTTACTGCTAATGGTCCTATAGTCACCTGACCAAAATCCTGTTTTATCCTTAAAGCGCACTTCACTCATCCTAACTAAACCCATCCTAGATCTATCTATTACCATTTTTAAAGTTTTTAGGACCTTCCACTACCATTTAAACTTCTGACATTCCACGCTCCGATCCGTAGAAAATCAGATTTCCTCGTTGTTGGTTTATGCTACGGAACAGCTTGTTGGTGATATCTATCAATTTAAGCCATTGGCACCTATGGTAGTATTTATTTTATTTTTCTCGTCTCTCCCCGCTTGTGCTATCTGGTGGTGAAACTATCGTACTTCACGCATCATCTCCCCTTACCTTGATGTCGGTCCAACCTCCTCTTACGTGTGGTGTAAGAAGACACTTTCTACACTTGTGAATTATTTTATCGTTGTGTACTGTTTCATTTGCCGTAATATAAGATATCGTATCCCGTTCAAGTTTTTCTTTATTTAATTACCTTTCGTCATTGCGTGTGCTACGTTATTATATTATATTTTTTGAAGGGAGGTGAAAGGGAGGAATGGCACAGTTCGCTACTCATGTGGGGTCTGGGCACGGACACCATGTGCCTGCTGATGAGGCAGCTTGGTGTTCCTAAGCGAATCTCCACACGAGACACGGCAAATACTCAGTAGCCCACCAATCTTATATAAGACAATGTATGTTTTTAAAAGCATAAATCATCAGCTGTATACTAATTTGCTGAACAGGTCGCTCTAGGTAATGAAGACAACAAACGATACATTACACCTAACCCATCAGATACTCTTGCTTGGAAAACAGTCGCTATTGCTTTATGTAAGTCTGATGTTCACTGTATCATATTGTTTATCGTGCATTTTATATTGTAATACATTCGTAAACTGTAAGTATAATTATGATTTAAGACTCCTGTAGTCTAGTGAAGATAATGTGTAATACATTTGCTGAAAAAATATGTTTTGTATTAATTGGATTCACAAAGTCGCTCAAAATAATGAAAATAATGAAATATACATTATCCCTAACACAATACTATCATTGCTTGGGGAGTGCGGTACTATCACTTTAAGTCACAAGTTCATTGTATTAATCTGTATTATAGCCACAAGTGAGAATAGTATCATTACTTGGGGAGTACGGTACTGTCACCTTAAGTCCCAAGTTCATTGTATTAATCTGTATTATCGCCCCATGTGAGAATAATATCATTACTTGGGGAGTACGGTCCTGTCTCCTTAAGTCCCAAGTGCATTGTATTAATCTGTATTATAGCCACAAGTCAGAATAATACCATTGCTTGGGGAGTACGGTACTGTCACCTTAAGTCCCAAGTGCATTGTATTAATCTGTATTATAGCCACAAGTGAGAATAATATCATTGCTTGGGGAGTATGGTACTGTCACCTTAAGTTCATTGTATTAATCTGTATTATAGCCACAAGTGAGAATACAAATGTTACTTAATAAACATGAATATCGGCTTCAGTGGAGGAGTGGGTAGCATGCTGAACTGCTATGTTATAGATGCGGGTGCAAACCAGGCCGAAATCGTCGGATTTTTAGGTGCGTTCAAATCCTTCAATATGCCTTCCCTCGGAGGGGAAGTCATGCCCATGTCATACATTTATGGCATGTAAAAGAACCTACCACTACAATTGGTGTTGTGTATGCCAAATTTGTGGGTTATATTTGGATGGTTAGAAACGCTCTTTCTAGTTCCAACACTCGCCGCCAGTGACAGTGGCATCCGGTAGGCAAGGCTGGAAATACTTCTAATTGAACTACGGACCAGGGGACATCCCAGTCCTCGTTCCGGATGTCGGGTCTCTGTGTGCTGCGCGTTGGTGGGCGAAGCCTCGCTTAGATCTCCACTGGTCTGATTATCTTGGGGGCGCTCTGGTTGTTTTGCGTCGCTGCTACCTCTACCGTGTTTTGTGAGGCTGTTGGCTTTATCGTGATTTATGTGGCTGGTAGCTTTGCTAATTTCTTTTCTTGCGTCTGCATGAAGGGCTCCTGTTTTCTATGGTCGTCCGGCTTATTGTGGCTGCTGTTTCTGGTTCTTGCCGTGGGGAGAGAGGTTTTTCCCATCTCCCTGGCTACCGCTTCTTGTACTCTTTCTATGAGTGTGATTTCATGTTTTGTTTCGTTTGTTCTATGGATGCTTGCATGGATTCTATAGAGCTTAATAGGCATTGTATGAGGTCGTCTTTTTTCCCTGCTTTCCGCAGCAGTGGTTTGCATCCCTTGCATATCCACGTGAGTCTGCAATAGGCTCTCGTAAGCGTGTCTCGTTCGTCTTGCGTCAGACCCGCACATTCCTTATTATCCCTCCTTTCACGATCCTCGCATGTAGCCGAGTCCCCATCTTTTTCTGTGCTGCATTTACATTTTCTGCAGAGCTCGATAGGATCCTTTTCCGGCATTCTCAGTGACATAGGGAGCAGGGGATTGGTCTCGGTGCAGTATGGATATATTTCGTGTGATGCTTCATTTGCTACATTTGTAACAGAAAACTGATTTTGGTCCGGTAAGAATATGTTTCAGACAGAGATTGAATGCTATGTATGCATCTTGTGTGCGATGACGTTCACAGAAATTGTTCTCCGGTAAAGTTATCTTTCATACGAAGGAGGACACCTATGTGTGCATCGTGTGCGCGAGGACATTCACAGAAATTGTTCTCCAATTGTTCGAGTTGTCATTGACTGGAGTTTGGTCTATCAAACCTCACTAAATTCTTTGTGAAGACGGGTCTTTGTTTTCTGCTTATAAACTATTATTCACCTTCTTTGTTGTGAGTCTCTTGATGTCTTCTTTGATGACAATCCCTCTTGTCAATTTATCTAATAGATTGCACATCATTGAACAACAGTTAATTGTCTAAAATTCGAATTATCTGAGAGCTAAAATTTGGCACGTCACAACACATTGCACACATGTTAAAAGAAACGTGTTAAGAAAAATTTGACAGTTAAGAATGTAACCGATACGGATCAGGATATTTGGCAAGGATTTCGGTAAGACATCAGAATGGGTACTTTTCGCTCCAAAATTCTCAAAGTACGGTACTGAAATTAACCAAATTACCTGAATTTATAGTCGGGAAAGTATCTGGAGATGATGTAGCAATAGATGTTTACTGCTCCGCTGTCTGTGACCCACCGCACATTCCCAAATATGAACACGACTTATATATGCAAGTTTCCAGTTGATTCTGCAATTATAAGCATCGTGTACCGTTTTACAAACCCCGTGCTTCCGGCAGACCAACAATGGTTATCTAATATAAACACCCCTGGTTTTGTCACGCACAGTGGGGGTAATCACGCATCAATAATCTATATCCAGGTCATGGTTTTGCCTTTAATTTCATTATTCACGTGTCGTGTGATGTATTTTGTATCGGACAAGTTGGCAACGGGTATGACGTAGTGTATGACGTCAATGTGTCATGGCGGCGTTCATCAAATGAACAAGAAGGAAAATGAATTATTTACGTAATAAAATGAATATTTCCGGTGCAGCAGTGACAATTTAAATTGCAAGGAACTTCTAGTGACTCCCTGGAAGGTGTGTGAACAATAAATAATACATTTCCAATAATCTTCCTTGTAAAAGTTGTGAAAACTTCTGATGGATTATTAGACATGGGTGAAGGAGTAAAGTTGACAAAGAATGCTTTATTATTTGGCTTCGAAATAACTATGACCCCCATTTGTCGATCCTGGCTACGCTACTGTTTTATTGATGCAGCATGGCAAATTGTACCTCCCTGGGGAATGATGGCGGAGCCTGTAACATGCGTTTTATATACCTCGTGCGATTGGCGATATTTTAGCTTCCCCTAGCGGCAACTCGCTCACTGAGTATGCAGGAGTAGCGAGTGTGTTGGCTCGTGATGGAGAACCAAGTAGGACAGTAAAATAAGGTATTTAATGTTGAAATGTCGTCATCCTTGGAAATTTATCAGGGAGGGATAAGTCGTATTTCACAGCCTCTCAGCTTAAGAAAGGTGGAGAGTTCATTGTGAAATAAAAGTTGGGAGGAGACATAAATATACAGTTTGTGTATGCGAGAAACTAGCATTAATCAACCATCTCATGCTGTTAAATTTGAGATGCAGTGCCTTACTTTTTGCACTGTTAATCATATATATGAATTTAGAATAGTATTATCAACGTACAACTTTACTTTCCTCTTTTCCTTTCTTTATATTTATTTAACAGATTAATATTGCAATAAGAAATCTCAATCCCCTGAGAGTGGATGTAAACCATGTCTTACAAAATGTAATCCTTTGTAGGTTTCAAAATGTTTTAAACACATTACGAGAGAGATTATTAAGTCTTCCTTCCTGCAACAACGGGAAAACCCTAAGATCGTTGCCGTGGAATCAGGGCCGTCGCGAGTGTGCGCGGGGCCTTGCGCGAGAATGTGCGCGGGGCCTAGTAGTCATGAGTTCGCGGGGGACGGGTAGTAATAGACTGTAAGTGGTTGTGTTGTACGGAGAGTGATGTTTTAAAAGAAATTACAATTTTAGGCTAGTTAAAACTCATTTTATTACATTTTTAGTTTCTAAACAAACCTCAACATATAGGATAAGCATAAAATTGGATACAGGAAGCACCTGATCAGATAAAAGCAACAAGCAATATCAATGAAAACCTGATATAATGAGCTAACACAGGTGATTGTTTTTGGCATAAATAATATATTATGGAAAACGAAGCATGTGCTTGATGTACTTTCTTACCCAAACGCACATAATTAATAATAATAAGCAATCACGTTTACATACAGTATTTCAACATTTCTATCACCCATACTTTTTCAATCTTTACATTGAACAAGCAATAAAGGAAATTGGAGAAAAATTTAAAGTGGGAGTGAAGATTCAAGGAGAAATAATTTCTACTCTGAGATTTGCTGATGACATCGTCATCTTGGCCGACAAGCCTGAGGATTTGAATGAGTTTTTGAATGGTATGGATTCCGTCTTTCGGAAGGAATTCATGATGAAAATTAATAAATGTAAAACAAAAATACTGGAATGCAGCCGAAATAAATCAGAAACCTCTATGGAGATCAAATTGGCCGGTGAAAAGCTGAAGGAAGTAGGAGACTTCTGTTACTTAGGAAGCAGAATAACCAGTGATGGACGAAGCAAAGAGGATATAAAAAGTAGGTTGGCTCAGGCAAGGAAAGCCTTTCTACAAAAAAGGAATCTGTTGACATCGAATATAGTTTTAGGTATTAGGAAGTCATTTTTGAAAGCCTTTGTCTGGAGCGTGGCGCTCTATGGAAGTGAAACTTGGACTATTGGTGCAGCAGAAAAGAGGAGAATTGAAGCATTTGAAATGTGGTGTTACAGGAGAATGATGAAGATCAGATGGGTAGATAGGGTTACAAACGAAGAGGTATTAAGGCGAGTGGGAGAGGAGAGATGTTTCTGGCGACTGCTAATGAAGAGAAGAGATAGGTTGGTAGGACACATACTAAGACACCCAGGAATAGCAAGCTTAGTTATGGAAGGAAGGGTCGAGGATAAGAACTGTAGGGGTAGACCAAGGTTAGAATATGTTAAACAGATTGCCTCGGATGTAGGGTGTGGTAGCTATGTAGAAATGAAACGATTAGCTCAGGACAGGGAGGCATGGTGGGCTGCATCAAACCAGTCAAAAGACTGAAGACTCAAACAACAACAACAACGGCTATACAGTTTTTCATAATCTAAATTACTAAAAGTGCTATAAGTCCACTTTCACTGATAAATATGAGCTGAACGGCCCCTTTGTTCGAGAAATAACATAGTTTACAACGTAGGATTTTTTTTAAATCTTTTTTTCTGTTTGTTTATTATTTAGAGCTTTTTATTTATGTAAAAGGCGCTTTGCGGGCCTTTGCTAGGGCAAAAGTGCTGATTAAATCGTTCATTTTTAATTTTTTGGCCGTTTCACATTCGATTGACAGAGTAGCCAAACCGTTCAGACGCTCCTGCGCCATCGTTGATAGCAAATAATTTTTGATTATTTTCAAAATGATGCTAATTTTATTTATTTTTAATCAGAAAAAGGATTAGCGACAGTGCAGATACTCCTTCCAGCGCTCTCCAGTAGACAGGCACTGCTGCGGTCCAGCCGGAGCAGCAGAAATATCCGTATCACCGCTTCGCTCAGCACCTGCCTCGGTAGCGTAGTGGATACCGCGTTCGCCCGCCAAGAACGCGGCCCGGGTTCAATCCTCGTTACCGGCATCATGAACACGTTACTCATTTTTCTCGAATTATTCAACTTAACCTTAGTACAGAACTGATTAGACTGGCAGGCGAAGCTGCTTATTATTATTATTATTATAAGCGTATGGCAAGGAAATTATATACATAATATATACAATATATACACAATAACAAAAAAAAATTGATTCACTTCAGGCATTAGTGTTATCCATTAAAGCTGAATGTCCAACTTTTGAACCCACTGCAGTGCCTCCGCTGTTGGTGATACAAAGTCTTCCAATCTACCTGGATAAGCCCGTAGTTGACACTCGCTTAAAATGTGGGGAATGGTCTGGCGAGGGGCTCCACAGTCACATTCTGGAGAAGGTACAAAGTTCCACTTATAGAGGGAATCCCTGCACCTTCCATGACCTGTCCTGATCCTGTTCAGTCTGGACCAAGTTGCACGCGGTAGTTGGAATCCGTTAGCAATGTTTTCACCTCTGAAAATGTTATGTAGGGGCAAGTCAGTGGAGTTATTCCAGAGGCCTTTCCATTCCTCCAAAGCATCGAAGTTGGTGGATGTCTTCAGAGCTGCATCACAAAGAGGTGGATGTCGTGATTTCAATCTTTGGAGACTAAGAGCTGGTATGTCGCCTAGAACAGGTAGCAGAGGATTCTTGCAGATCTTGTTGTACTCTCGAACAAGAGCACTGGATCTTCTTAAGTCAGGTGGCATTATACCAGACAATAGTGGGAGCCAGTGGACTGGAGTTGGTCTGATGGTGCCAGATATAAGACGCATGCTGGTATTCAATTGTGGGTCAATATACTTCGTATACGGGCTATTAAGCCACACTGGAGCACAATAGTCGGCATTAGAGAAAACCAGTGCTAAGGCTGAAGAGCGCAGGATGTTCGCAGCAGATCCCCAGGTAGTACCAGTTAGCTTCGGAATAATATTGTTTCGGGTTTTCAGTTTCTTCGACAAGTTCAAAAGATGTTGCTTGAAGGATAAAGTCCGATCCAAGGTAACACCAATATATTTCGGAAACCTATTGTGATTAAGTCCTCTATTGGAAAAGGTAATATTTAGTTTGAAGTTAGCAAGCCGGTTACTCAAATGGAAGCAAGAGACCTCCGTCTTGGCTGCGTGGGTCTGAGTCTCCAGTTCCTGAAATATTCTGTCAGGGTGGATACGTCCTTAATCAAAATGTCTTCAGTTTTCTCAATGATCTTGTGTTGTGTGGCCATGGTCAAGTCATCAGCATAGCAGAACTTTCTGGATATTGTTTCTGGAAGATCAGAGATGTATAGATTAAATAGTAGTGGCGACAAAACTGATCCCTGGGGCAAACCATTATGTAGTTTTCTCACTGAGCTTTTCTTCTCACCTAAACAGACCTGAAATTTTCGGTCACTGAGCATGTTGTTGATAAGCTGTGCAATTGTTCTGCAGGGTATAGCTCTGAGTAATTTATAAATCAATCCTTCCTTCCATACTGTATCAAAGGCAGCAGTGAGATCCACAAAGACAGCAGATGTTTTAAGCTTTTGCTGGAATCCGGCCTCAATGTAAGCAGCTTATATACAGTAATCGATTTTTTTAAATCGAGTTTACCCTCCAGGGTGGTGGCTCCCACGGACACAGCGAGGGAACTCACCCCTACCGCCATTTTTCAGCCAGTGTCCTAGAGCTGGAAACATATAATCGGAGTCGATACAACCGGTGAGGTGGGACTGGCAGCTCGCCCAGGCGGCCTCACGAGGGAAGGGAATGGAAGGTTAGGATGGATAGGCAAGGAAGAGGGAAAGAGGCGACCGTGGCCTTACAGTAGGCCATCCCGGCATTTGCCCGAAGACGAAGTGGGAAACCACGGAAAACCACTTCGAGGATGGCTGAGGTGGGAATCGAACACCCTCTACTCATTTGGACCACCCGAGGCTCAGTAGACCCCGTGCCAGTCCTCATACCACTTTTCAAATTTCGTGGCAGAGCCGGGAATCGAGCCCAGGACCTCCGGGGCGGCAGCTAGCCATGCTGACCGCTACATTACGGAGGCGAAGTAATCGACTATGCGAGAACAATAATCTAGAATTTTCTACAGAAGTCACTTTAAAGTTGAAGTTGAATAATTCGAGAAAAATGAGAAACGTGTTCATGATGCCGGTAGCGAGGATTGAACCCGGGCCCCGAACGCGGTATACACTACGCTACCGAGGCAGGTGCTGAGCGAAGCGGCGAGACGGCTATTTCTGCTGCTTCGCACTGTCGCTAATCCTTTTTCTGATTTTGTGTGGCCGTTCGGCCGCCATAAGCCCTTTATTATCAAAGACAATCCACTGGAGGAGTCAAAAATAGAATCTGTTACTCCTATTCCAAGAAGATGTGACGTCACTTTTGTCTGGGAGTTCGAGGACCGAGCCAAGTTTTTGATTACTTGGATGTATGGGGGGGGGGGGGGGGGGGGGAGAGGTCACCCATACAAACACAGCATATTTTACATTGTTGGCTTATTTTAATTTGGGCTGGACTGAATCAAACATACTATCTTTTAGAACACGGTACACTCAGACTTGTGAGGCTACATGTAGGCTATGGCCGTTTGATAACAATAAGGTATCCTATAGGCCAAGTTGTTGTTCTAGGTTTCCCCCAGACAATACCGGGATGATTCCTAGTAACATAGGCTTGTAGACGATTTCTACACACACGCAAGTACAGGGTTTTTCATATAAAGTAAGAACGCCAAGCGGCGGGTTTGTTATCCACTAGTGTGGTGGCCTTGACCGAGCTTGTGGTGAGCCGTGGCCCCCTGCTCTAAGCGTGTGTACAATCCTCTATGAAATATTACCTTATAAAAGTTGCTGGAAGTGTTGCCCTTCCTGGGTTATACAGGCATTGTATCTGGTAACCACATTTTGGCTGACGCGAGTAAGCCATGCCACAGTATTTTTTCTGATTTTTTATTTTGTGTTTTTTATTGAGCACTGAACCAGTAGTGTCAAAGTTATTTACAATTACGTGAATCTGTGCTAGTGAAGGTGGCACTTCATCAAGAAATTGCTGAACAAATGCATCACGTACCCGCCGAGCCGAATCGTAATTAAAATAAATTTTACATACAAAAATACGATGTTGCAATGATAACTGTCTCAACATGTTAGCAGCTGTGGTTCAGACTGGCGACTGACAACACCTGCACGCTAATTGCAAGGTCAAGTTTGTACTATGCGCGCGCTTTCAATACTACAGCAGGGGGCCGTGGCGCGTCATAAGCTCGGTCAAGCCGGCTTCAGCAGCGAATGACAAAACCGCCGCTCGCCGTTCTTACTTTATATGAAAGACCCTGTACATGGGCACAAATAATGATCAGGGCACTTCAGAAGTTGTTCATTCCACGAATACTGCATAGAGGAGCTCGATTTCTAAAAAAAAAAAAAAAAACTACCTTGATGCTACTGCAACCCGGACAGAATATTGCTAGGTCAGGACTGTCTCACTCTTATGGAGATTGGGTGCCCTTATTCATGTTGTGATTGATGACAACACGTGCAATGTTAGCTGTGGTGGTGACATCAAGCTCACCTCAGTCTTATCACTATTTATGGTCATGATATTTGTCGATATACTCGCGTTACATAATAATCCATATTTAAACACACGTCCTTCACATCCCTCATTTTCATGAAACAGTGAATCTTCCCCAGCGGCTCACAAATAGTAGGACGTGTGTTGGTGGCCACGGGACTTGAGCTGAGCATGGCATTACTTCCACTTGTGCTGGGCTACTCTCTGTCATCTTCGCGCAGTTTATCTGCTACCCTCCCCTCGTTCACGCTGGCTTCATATAAGACCGAGTCCGGGTCTGTCAGGACCTATTAACGGTGTTCTATTTATAAAAATGCCCACTATAAATACCACAATAAAGGAGGCGTTCCTTCTGTTTTTGTTTCTGAATAGGAAGAATTACGTTCCAGGTGGATATTTCTGTATGTGTAGTTACATTTGCTCCACTCGAGGTAGAACTTTCACCATCTTGAACTTGAAGTCTCTCCGCAAACTAATCTTATCACGTTGCTCACTCAAGACCTACAGAATATTTGAGCGGCTTGCCACCAGAGCGCATCAACGTCCATTCGCACGAGGTCTATAGCTGAGGGAACAACGGTTGTACTGGCATGGTAGGGACATAGTGGTTTACCGTTCTCTTACCTTCAACACGCGATGTAGGCTTCGTTTGAAAGTAATCATCAAATTCCAGTGTAAGACACAACATTCTGACATGAGTGACATGACGTATATTAAAATATTCTATTTACGTTGAGGAAATTTGGGTCGTGCCACCTATCTACGGTAGCCTACGTAATGATGACATAAAGTGGGTAGCCTATACATAAAAAGACGTTCCTATATTGTCGGTAGTTGACAGGCATTCCGTATTAGTATTCTTGATGTATAGTTCGCGCGAGATGTGAGAGTATTTCTATTTAAATATGATCGAGTCCACGGTTTGAGAATTGAATGTTCGGTAGGCACAAGACAAAACTTCGGTTAAGATAAGTAAATACTTAAGTGCCCAGTGCAGATTGTTAGTGACACTCAATTTACTACATCTATTTGTGTGTCTGTGTAACTAGGAACAGCAGTATGACGACAACATAGCCTACATACTGGATTACCTTCATGATTGTTACAGTTGTTAATATATCTAGTTTGAACTGGGTGTATTGTAACACAAGGTGGAAGTTCTAATTTGTGGCTTCTAAATGCCTGTATGATATTTTTGGCAATTTACAATACTTGTGCAGTAAACCAAGTCCACTTTCACGTGCCTAATTGAGCGTGTTGATAGTCTTTTATCGTCACTACTATATCGTCTGACAATATATTATTTAATCTACCCACCGCAAATCAAGTTAGTGTGTTTAAAGGAATAAGGAAACCGAATGTAGCATTACGGTATTTATTTCCCTGCTTACAGGCTCCATTAGTTATTCAATTGCAATAGTAACAACTTATTCGACCAGGACGGTCAACAAGTAAACGTTTATGCTTTTCTGTTGTTGACAAACATATAACCGCTCCGTATCTCTGAGAATACCCCATTTGATTTGTTAAATATGGGACAGATTTGGCGTACTGGAATATGTAAGGTCTTTATTTAATTCCTACATGCTCTTTCTGTGTTCTAGTTTCGTGATCATAATGGAGCAAGAACGATTTATCAAGACTGAACCAGACTGGTTGTCTCATGAACCTGAATTCCCTAACATAGTAAGTTGCATTTTGATTCGTTTATGTTGTAACATTGCGATTTTAGTGTTGGACATGATAAGCAAGGTTTAGTGACTTAATGGTAAATGGTTTGCTAACCAGAATCTGTTAAGTCTTTAGTTTTGATTTACGTAGCTCAGTATTCACGAAAGTTAGATGCTTTTCAATCGGTCAACGCGTTTTTTCCGTAAGAGATGGGTTATTCCCTAATCCTGAAGAAAATTACATGAGATTTACAAATACACTTGGAAGAACAATTTCGATGGTCAAGTGATCATCATCAGATCCATTACACTTAGGTCTTAACATTTTTTCAGAAAGTATGGGTGAAAATATTTACAATATATACACTTATTTAGTTGCAGTGTGAGTTGAGAATTCAACTCGTCAATATTTGTTAGTTGTGGTCTATGTGATGTTTTGTTAAAATACTGGAATTGGTAATTGATCTCCAAACTTGCTTGTTTGGAGTGAACATGTGATTGTGGTTGAATGGTAAATACAGGTTGTATACTTATCTGATGGTGTCTTGCGCTGTCCTGGTGAGAGCAGTTACCTTGGGCACTATCTACTCTCAACTGGGGGAACTTCCTGTTCAATTCCCTTCTCGCATTCCTAAGTTTCTGTGTACGTCCTACAAATGTGACATTGTACGGCCAAGTCTAGTCTCCCTAATGTGGTTTATGTTACTGTATTAAGGAAAATCTTCAACTATTTAAGACCTGGTTTCATCCTCGCCACACATAAGTTCAAAAGCCATATAAGCGCTGCCCGATCTAATGAGAATGTCCCGGCACCTGTAATACTGCCGTTAATACCGGCCTTGGTTCAAGAAAAAGATACACCGTACATCCTGAACCAATAACATGTTCCCTAATTAATCCCTTATCTAGCTTGGTCACATCTTTATGTTGTGTCATGTTCCCGACGGGGTGTGTTTTCTAGTGGAGTGAAGAGGGGTGAACTCTCCATGAATGTGAGTTCCTATAGATTTATTGGGGTTGCATATTTTGGCTAAGTGTATCTCGATTGCTTCCTCAATGTCAAGACCTCTACCTTTCAGTTCGTGTTGAATTATTTTTAAGTCAGTGTCAATATTAGTGAAACTGTGTCCCACTTCACACATGTGTTGGCATACGGCCGTGTGTGTCCCGTATTTAATCGTATTGCTGTGTTCATTGTATCGTGTATCCATTCTTCTCCCACTCTGCCCGATGTAACACCCTGTGTCTTGGCACGTAATGGAATATACCCTGACACTGAATATGGGTCTTGTTTATTTAGATTACTGTTTTGCACATGCTTTCAGGTTGTGTTATTCGTTGTGAATGCAATTTTTATGCCTTGTTTTTTAAACAGATTGGTGATTTTATATGTATTCTCGTTAACATAATTGAACCGCGCGAATTTTTTCTCATTATTGTGCGTCTTTTGCATCGTTTTGCCTTTATGTCTGGCTACAATTTGATTTATTTAGCTATTTGCTTTATTATTCTCATTTCCTTATTATCTTAACAAACGACGAAACAATTCTCCAAACTATTACTAGCCTACACCACTCTATCAAATTCGAAAAAAACCTTCGGTAAATGAATTATCTCGACATAACTATCGAACGTAAAGATAATGGGCTTTCATAATCCATATTCCGAAAACCCACTGTTATATTTTTGCACGGACGCATGCAATTTTGCATAGATTACCGGGGTTCTATTCAATGGTGCACAAGACTTTAAATATGCCCACGTCACAAGACAATTATAATAAGGAAATGAGAATAAACACGCAAATAGCAAAGGAACACAATACGAAGGAACATGTTTGTAAAAGAAGTAATTTCTCTGCAGGAAGATGCTAATCTCACTGAGGGTATCAAGATAGAAGAGGTTTCCATACCAGAGTTTGTTCCATGCATCAAAACAGAAACTCCATCTTTAGCGAGTGGTGGAGATTTCAAAGAGGTAAGTACCTTATTGGGTTACTACTTGTTGAATCTTATAAAGGACATGACCTTCTCACCAATGATGTTTAGGGATTAACGGATCGTGTATTCGGACCGTGCTGATGACAAATTGAAGCTGTTAGCTATTATGTTGTGTGTGGTACGGAAAGTATAAAATGTGTAAATGGGAGGTAAGGCGATATTGTCTCACTAGTGGTGGACTTAGACCCATGGCCTCAATATAGAGCTTACGCCAGTTAATCTGGGACCGAAGCTTTTGCTTAGTGAACTTCCGGTCCGCGAATCTCCATTTGATTTTCATTGGCAATGAATCGTCCGTGGTTATTTTCATTATTATATCGGATCGTGGTTTTGTTATGAAATAGGAACTAGAGGGTTGGCTTTTCTTGGATATTCCAAACACTAGTGTCTCTGTTCTTGCTGGTCTCCAACTTTATCATAAGTTAAATTAAAAAAGAGCTATTTGAAAGGAGGACTTTTTTTAATTCACAATGAACAAGGTACACAAAGAAAACATCTGAATGTCAAAGACCAAAGACATCAAAACTCAAAGACCAAAGACTTCAATCATCACATCCTCCCACCTAAGCTAACTGAAATGGTATGAAGTTAGCTTACAACATAAACAGAAACAAGTACCCAAGCAATTTGATTGTTTTTGAGATAAATAGGTCTTGCCATATCTACGCCTGTAATTTCAAAAGCTGCTGCTTCTCGTACTCTGTCAACAGGTAAAGTGGGTACCGGTGCATCCAGCCTTTTAGAGTTTTGCCTCCTACAAATGATGCACTTTGACACAACGGAACGAATCGTCTTATACATTTTTCCCTTAATAGTCTGTTTCAAAGGATTGATTCGTTTTAAAATTTGAGTCATTATATGTACAAGCTGTTCGGATGTTAATCCAGTTTTCTTTGATTTAAACTTCTGTAGCAATTCTGTTGTAGTCATGGGTTTTCTCATTAGATATCTACAAACAGCATCTTCAGTGATTCCAGACTTCCCAGTGTTCAAACTGCCAACTGGAGAAAGCGTAGCTGAAGCAAAGTTATCCAGACAACTCTTCTTGCTCAAACTCAACTCCCCTGACTCTGCCTTACGCTTCCGACTCTCTTCACCTGCTGCTGGCTCTTTGGTAGGTGTGGCTGAACGGTAACTTGCTCCACTGTTAGGTTCTTTAGTGATCTTTCCCGATTTCTTAGCTTCACCCTTAGAATCACTGCTGTCTGAACTGATGGATGATGATGAATCACCACCAGGTTTAATTATTTGGACTAGGCTATTAGCATTATCCTCTTTTTCCTTTTTCTTTAGCCTTTTCTTTTTGTTTTTCTTTTCTTTTCCATTTTTCGATTCTGCAGCAGCATCTTTCTGTTTATCATCTGGTTCTTCCTCTTTCTCTCCATCCTGATTTTGTTCTTCTTCATCATCCTCTTCTCCAGATGACAGCAGCTTACGTAAACCATCCTGCTCCTCAACGCCCTTCATTTCTTTATTAGCCTTTGTTTCATGATCGGAACCACTTTCAGAAGAATCTGAAATGTAATCAACTTCCCTCCCTTCTTCATCACCATCGTCACTCTCTTCGAATGCTTCGTCATCTAGGTCCTTTTTCTTTGTCTTCTTTGCAGAATTTTTCCCAGCAGTCTTTTTCTTCTTTTTGGCATCTTTCTTTTCTTCCTCTTGCTCCTTGGTCTCTTCCTCTGATTCAGATGAGTCAGAAGATTCAATCCAATCATCCATTTCAGAAATTTTTAACTCTCCTTTCATTCCTTTGCCTTTCTTAGACCTAATCTTGCTTTCATCCCCCTCTTCAATATCATCATCGTTCTCCCCTCGAAGTCGTTTCCTCATCATCAGGGAGAAGTAATTAACTTGCTTGTTACGTCTGCCAAACTCCTGCTCAGCTTCCTCAGCAGACAAAGCTTTGTAGCGCTGTGTGGGCTGGAAATTGTACCATTCTTGTAGAGGGAAAGCCTCGATGGCACCATCTGGTGCATGAGTAAAAACATAGTACGCAGCATTTTCTGCTACTCCACCTTCACGAGTGCCTTTAAATTTTTTTCCAGTTTTGCCACCAACTTTCAACAACCATGGCTGATCCTCAGGACGATACTTTTTGCTTGCAATTCCAAACTTCTTGCGACGAGCTTCTTCCCTTGCTTCTCGTCCAAATTCACTGCCAGCTCCTAATTTTGGCATTTCCTCTTCTGTGCTCCTGAACTCCTTCATGTTATTCTCACGCTCCATCTTCACCTGACCCCATTTTGTAAATCCACATTTACAGACGAGTTGAACCGCATTATTTTATAATTCTTCTTGGTATTTTTGGGAACTCGAATGGAATACTCCTGGATCGACGTGTCTTGATTACCTGCTGATGAAGTCCTGGTTGTGCTGTTCTCCTTCAGGACATGCCTCCCTGTTCAAAATCAGACATTGAAACCTTCTCAATCACTACCTCATCTAACAATTCCTCAAAAACCTGCTGGTACTCATCATAACACTGGTCACCTTTTAGTCTTTTCACAGTATTGTCAAGTCTATTAAGTGCTAAATTCAGGTTACTTGGGAGAGCGGGGTGCCCATCTAACCATGGCCAGTGAACTTGGTATCTACCTGTATCATCCATCGCAACAGTTTCCTAAAAATGTCGCTCAGCTTCAGCTTGTAGCTCTAGTTTAGCCATTTTCTCTGTTGGATATGTAATTCCGATGAGATCTAACTTCCACTTGTCTGCAATAGATACATCGTTGACTAGCATAGATATAACCATGAGAGCGGAATCAGTTCTTTCCGGTCTTTCAGATACCTTACCCAATACCGTCCATCCAAGACGGGTATGTACAGCAACAAGTCCAGGGGTAAAATCTTTGACTTTTCCCGTGAACAGCTTGCCTGCTACATCAGCCCCTATCAACAGCTCAATGGGTCTTGGATGCCTACTAGTAGCTCTATCAGATAATGTGATACCTGTGTTTTTCAATTTCTCCAAGGTTTCACCATTGAGATAAGGCAAATTGTCACAGATGTTGAACTGACCTAAAGCTTCAGAATTGCACTTGTATTGACCATCAAGACTACTTAAATATATTCTGTACCTGGTGTGGAAACAGTTATCACTTCTTTGACCTCCAAATATTGAATGAACGATTTGCTCCTCACCTACAGGTTTGTATTTCATCTCTTTGGCAGTGCTTTTCAAAACATAAGATCTCTGCGATCCAGTGTCTACAATTGCTCTCACTTCTCGCTGGTGGCTTTCTCCACGAAGGATGACCTTGAGTGTTGGTAGCACAACGCCTAAATCACATGATAAACTAGCAAGTACTTGATCCGTCTGGGCAGGACTTGGCTTATCAGATGCTGAAGCAGACTTGGCATTTACATTCCGTGGCAAATCAGGGCATAACAGAATCACATGTTTCCTGTCACAGACTGCACATTTAGGTTTTGATCTGCATTTGTTTGAAATGTGATTCGGTGTTAGAAACAAAAAACAGCACTTCTTATCTTTTATTATGCTCATTTTGTCATCTATTGACATATCCCTGGCCCTGTAGCAATCCACG
This sequence comes from Meconema thalassinum, assembly GCA_946902985.2. Lineage (NCBI taxonomy): Eukaryota > Metazoa > Arthropoda > Insecta > Orthoptera > Tettigoniidae > Meconema > Meconema thalassinum. The sequence continues at coordinate 212,812,928 of OX336400.1, read as the reverse complement.
CTAACATGACTATTTGATTCGCAAAATATACAAGTGAAATGCGTAGTCTTACTCTCTGGCCTTGTAAGGAGTCCTACAGCGGTGTATGGAGGTTTTTCTATCACAGAATGCCTTGGCTCCTTCTTGTCATGTGCCCTGACGTGTGCAGGCTTAACCTCAAATCCTGATAAAGCAAGAGAAATACGTTCATCATTTTGCACTTCAAGTTTCATAAATGCCATCAAATTTGATAGCCTACATTCTACCTGAGTCACCTCACTACATGCTTGACTTCTCTGCCATGCCCTTAAAAAGTCCTCGGGCATACAAGATTCTATCAGTGGGCACAAAATAGATGCACATTTTCCACTCGTTACTCCTAATGCTTCCAAAGACCTCATATGGCTCTCCAATTTGTCATATAATTTTTCAAGAGGTAGCCTATTGCTCTTATAATTCTGTAATACTAGGCCAAGTAACTCTCTAATGTACACTTCTATTAGGATATCCTCTCGGCCAAACCTATTCTTTAAAGCTTCTATAGCTAAATTATAGTTATCTGCAGAAGGTGGAAAACTACTTACCATGTCATTAGCATGTGAACCGGGAATCATTGCCTGCATGAGATACAAAAACTTGTCCTCTGGTGGTATATTTGAGTCTTCATGCATTTTCCTAAACTGGCTCCAGAAAGGAATCCATTCCCGTACATCGCCACCATACTTCCGAAACTCAATGACCGGGAGTTTGAATTTTCTAACATTAGTACGCGAGATTTCACTTGAGTTACTGGTATCCACTTGTAGTAACCGAGTTTCGAGGTCACTGACCTTGACCTTTTTAGTTTCAAACATCAATTTGTACTGGCTCACCTCATTCAAATGGGTCACTAATTCGCCTTCCTTCGCGTCGATCTCTAGCAAACTTTCGAAAATTTCTCCGTCCTTTTGGTTTACGGTAAGCATACTATCTTCAAAGACCCCGAATTGACTACGAACTTGCTGGATATCCACATGTTCAGCATCGAAAAGCTTCCCCAATGTTACGTACTGCGTAGTGAACACGCGTCTTAAAACTGCTCTAGACTTTTTAATCTTCTCCATAACTGATAAACTGAAGTAACACACTCAAGAAACATTAAACAAAAACCCCACGGTTGGACGCCAAATGTTCTTGCTGGTCTCCAACTTTATCACAAGTTAAATTAAAAAAGAGCTATTTGAAAGGAGGACATATTTTTATTCACAATGAACAAGGTACACAAAGAAAACATCTGAATGTCAAAGACCAAAGACATCAAAACTCAAAGACCAAAGACTTCAAACATCACAGTCTCCTCAAAGAGCAGTTAGAGAAACTTCGCAACAGAAAGGACCATATCAAATAGCTTGCCTACATAAGTGTGCTATTTGCACATTTCAAACGGCAGTGGTCTAACATATCTTGGACTATTATTGTATTAAGTTGGTGCCAATTAAATATCTCGTATATGAGAATATTATAATCAGTTGTTATCCAGTTGTTATGTTGGTATTTTGTGCATTAACTTCACCTGTTTATTTGCTAAAATGGCACGAAAACTATGAGTTATATGCTATATGCCGTGCCGGTAACATTTACCAATAATTCTTCCTTTCTTCTTTAATATTTATGTAATCATTATAATCATAATAGCCTATATATTAATATATAACCAATAAACATTTTATACTTATATACATCTTCCAGGTATTGCAATAAAGCGATATTTGATTCAACAGGCGGTTCTGTCTTAAAATCCAACTGTGCCTTGTTTTCAGTACCATAGAAAACATGGACAACTTTAAGTTACTAGATCAAACAACTGGCGACAGAATTTTTAAAGTGTGCTCATTTACTTCTTTACCCTAGTCTATGTAAAGTACCATACTGTAATCACTGAAAGGGTTGGGGGGTTTATGGCCTCAATTAGACAAACAAACCTCATTCTGCTAGCATTATGGAGACTGAAACCTTCTAATGGAGGTATGGATTGTCCGCTTTGAGAAATATTTCAGTCAATAATTTAAGACAAGTTGGCAGAAAACTTAATACAAAAAGCTGCGTGCTTACTACTGTGTAAAGTTGTTCTGTGAAGAAAACAACCCTGCCAAGATTATACGGCATGCATACAGTTAAGTACAATCTTCCATTTGGAGAAACACTTTCTTCGTCACGATCTTAAATAAATGTCAAACACAATCTGTTGTAAATTGACGGGAAAATCTGCAACATTTAGAGACTACGAGTGTTGTATGCAGCACAACGTTACCTGAGACTTCGCATCATTCATACATAAGGAATAAACGCAGTGCTTTCTCATTGTACACAAATGAAGGTCCTACCATTCTTGGTGCATTTTGCAACCTTATTTTTCCTAAGAACAATAATTTGCTTAGTTACATGCAAGGAAAATTGAATTACAAAGATCCCATTGCTTTCATTATCTGAATACTAAACCGGAAGCGTGTTATGCATAACCATACGCCGGTGGCGCGTCCCATGGCAAGTGAATGTGCCGTTGCTGTATCTACGGAGCTAATGGAGGATAGATCTTAATTCTTATAAGTGCAAGGTACATAATGTGAACCCAGCATATCTTAGCACAACCACGTGTTATTAGTTGCCTGTTGTGAACTTTGTATATTTGAATGGATAACAGTATTTTCATGGTATAGATATCCAAATGTTCCGGGGCCGACTAAATTACTATATTTTGAACAGAGGAATGGTGTGAGATCTTTTCATGCGGGAATTGGTGGAGAGATGGTTTTGACCACCCAATATTTTTCTTAGTGGTCTTCCTTGGCTTGTTATTTTAACTCCAGGCAATTGCAGGAATGCAGTGGCCACCATGCTTCTTAGCCCTGAATATTCTATAAGGTAACAAAATACTTGCATATATGAAGTACTAGAAACTAACCATATCAATAGTGGGTATGCAAAACTTAGTAAGTCACAATGCTGTGCATTCCCATTCTCCCCTTTATAACCCATGGATAAACTGTAACATTTCATTAGGTCCTTCGGAACAGGACTCTGTCTTGGGATCATCTACTTGAAATTACAAACTCTTTTGGTGATACATTTTAATGGAGATCATATGGCTGACCACTAAAATCACACACTGGGTATCATTAACTAAAGAATTTATTGAACTATACAAAATAGGGTTATTGACTTAAGTTGTTACACCGAAATAACTTAAATGATACCCAGGGGCTTAGAAAATAATGTGCTTTTTATTCTCATGGGGTGAGTAATAACCAAGAGATTGATACTAACGGCACAAATTCATATAACTGGTCTAAAAGTTCAACTGCATACAAGCTCAAATATTTAAATATTTTCAAAATCGGACAGTTACTTTTTGAGATATCAATAAGAACGGCATGCCGCATCAGACAGCGTGCAGTCGGGCAAGGACATATTGACGCGCAAACAGGTTCCTGGGTGTGATTCCAGCCACAGAATGGATACCAGACTTGTAAGCATATCGTACACATGTGACAGAAACATTTTGTATGTGGATCATCGCAACGCACGTTTTCAAACATCACTGATGTTGTATCTTCATTGTTGTGATAATTCAGCCTCCAGTCAAATAGCGATTGTCCACGAGTGGCTTTGCTGAACTCTCTAAATGCAAAATGTCAGCGTCACACCAATTGCACTGCCAATACGTTGTTATGTTCCCGTGTCCTCGCTCTTAGGAAGTCTACCTCGGGCATTATTCAGTAGCTTTTTCTATCAGGAGCCCTTCAGGTGTCCTGTGTTATGTTCCCGTGCCCTCGCCCTTAGGAAGTCTACCTCGGCCATTATTCAGTAGCTTTTCTATCAGGAGCCCTTCAGGTGTCCTGTGTTATGTTCCCGTTCCCTCGCCCTTAGGAAGTCTATCTCGGGCATTATTCAGTAGCTTTTCTATCAGGAGCTCTTCAGGTGTCCTGTGTCATGTTTATTGTATGTACAGTACACTCAAACCAGTGGCAATTATAGCTTTTGTTATGTTCCTTTCAAGTCGAAGTTATTATTTTATTCCTTTTAAATCATCCACCCTCCATGTGCTTGCATGCGTTCGCCTGTCATACACACTTTGCAAATACATCACGTGTACGAAATGCTTACATGCCCGGTATCCATTCTGTGGCTGGAATTGCACCCAGGGACCAACTACGCTGTCGGATGCGTCATGCACACCAGCGCATGCTGTTCTCTTCCTTACAATGGCAGCAAAGAAGGATTGCATTCTGTTTCATTTAGCTTTTTTGACGGGCAAGAAGTTGTCCAAATTGGAGAGCAGTTGCTTGAAATGGGCTGGATTATCGAGAGGTAATAGAGGCGAAGAGCTGTGGGATTTGATATTTCTGAGAGGCGGTAGAGTATGCCAAGGAATTTCATGACTTTGGATGAAGAATGTTGTATGTGTTCTTTAAATCTTAGCAGTTTGTCGAATATGACCCCGTGATCTCGCTGATCTGCAACTGTGATAATGGGCCTGTCAAGTAAGGAATAATTGCACTCAAGAGAATAAATGTGAACTGTGTTTTTGTTATTTAGTGAGGTTATCGATGTTATATGATGTTTTACACGAATAAGTGGGCTGAGGAAGAAAACATTATGTGTTTTCGAAACATGTACCTGTAGAATTTTTATGTAAGTAAAAAGTATTTATTTGGCGAGAAATGTATGTTATACTTCAAGTAAGGAATATGATGTATTTACTGGGGAATTGCGTAGGGTAATTGTTAAAAAGCTGCATTTATCTGGGTTTGGTTTCTATCCAGTCGGATAGAGCGTTAAGTGAGGACTGAAGGACTGCGGCGTCGCTGGTGTCTTAAATTCCTTGAAAATCTTGCAGTCATCTGTGAAGAGTAGGATATCGGCTGTGTTTTGTTGATGTCTATTCTTTGATGTTCTTGTTATTTACCCTCATTGGCCCATTATGTGCGATATTTCTCAGTATGTTCGGCTATATTTAAAGATTTGACCCACTATGTTACCTCTATGTACTGTTTAATTTGGAAGGAAGTGTCTACGGCCTATTATATCCAGCATTTGCCTAGAATTTAAAACGTGAACAATGCTTAACCATTTCAAACATTGCCAACGGTGGGAATAAAACCCACTTGTCTTCAGAGCGTGGAAGTACCCTGACCACATAACCTGGATCTCGGAGTATTATGACCCTTAAAATGAGCTCAGCTCCATTCATAAAGGCATTTGTTTTATGATAGCGACTACATTATTGAAGGGTTTTGAAACAGACTCGATAAGCAATCAGTGGGGCGAAGCTATGGGATTTTAGTCAACGTCACTGCAGTCAGAACTACACCATGGATATACAATATATTTTTCCCATTTTGATCGGAGACACCACTGGGCCAAATCAACCCTCGTGAGATCCCTTCACCAACAAACTCACATGGATTTGAGCTGGTCCCTGCACGATACCGCTACTCTCAGAGATTGGATGTGGTTACGAAACAAGTCCAAACAGATGGTAATGAATTAAAGGAAAGTTCAAAATCTACTACAAGTAACCACACATTTAGGGATAAAACCTCGTGCCCTTGAGTGATTTATTCACCAATGATCACTAGCCTACTGTGTATTGGGGACCCGGTAGCTAGTCCACAAGTTAACTAGAAGATAATCAGTCGTGGAAATAAATTCATCTTACATTACTGTCCAAGTTAACGCTGCTCAAGTCTTATGAAAAGAAGCGTCACGAAAACCCAAGCTAGGAAAGGGTACAAAAATAGTCCCTACGCAAATACAAATGTCATTGACTTATAAGATTTAATTACACTGCTATCTTCGGCAGCAAATGGCTTGTTCCGCAACGTTCAGTAACATCCGACAAATAAGGAATAATAAAAATATTCTAAGTTCAACTTGGTTGTCGTATTGCTGACAGCTCTTCCTCCAGAAAGTCGTCTTGCAATCAGATAAGTCCCATATTCAGGTTACAAATGTCTAAGAATGCTTCTCTAGTTTATTATGGTATTCTTAATCCTTAGCTAGTGATGGTTAATTCGTTATTCTTATGTATGCTGAATCGCTTATTAATTTATTTTTTATGCTAAAAGAACTACGTCATCTTGTCTTATTTTATGGTAGATTTACGTCTCTTTAATTCCCTATGCGTTTCGTTAATATTGCTTGATTATTAATAAACACCCTGTATTCCTGTACTTAACACTGCAATACTTCATTAACAACTCTGACAGCTAATCTGACCTTCAACAGTAATCACTTATAACCTTTAGTCTGTGGCTTCATTCCCTCAACCAGGTATAATTCCTCACTTGCACATCCAACTTCTTTATCAATTACCAACGTAAGCTCTTATAGCTTCATAATCATTTATCATGTCTTCAAAACAGATGTCTGACTCATTTAGTGCAATTTCTTTTAACAAACCTTCTGTAATATTCTGATTATTATATGTAAAACATGATGTTTGTAACGTACTGTTTTACCTCTGTCTTCAATAATTACATCACATAGAAATTGTACTAGCATATTGCTAGGTTAGAATGTAAGTGTTCCATATCCACTTTAGTTAGTTCTGAGATAAATGAGTTTGAAAGTTTTAATTGCTCGCAAATGACCAACAATGTTATTTTCTCTCGACAAATTTCTCATAGGTGGCAGCAGCTGTCAAGAAAATGAAGGAAACATGCATCCTCAACTAATGTATACCAAACATAAGCACAAAGAACTCATATTTGGAGATGGAACATATGCATTCTAACCTAGCGAATATGTTTCCATCCAGCTCATTTTAATATACTGTAACCTCGGATGTTTGGCCACACTTAGTGCCCCTTTCTTGTGCAGTAAGATCTGTCAATATTCGACTGGCCTTGGATTGTTATTCAGCTAGCTTTAACATATATATTTCTACTTTCATAATATCGGCTCTCTCTAACCTTCACAAGGTTGTATTTCAAAACAATATAAACATTCTAACACCTGCACCTCAAACAAGTTTTCACGGTCACTGGAGCACCGCTTATACTCGACATCTGTACATCTGCACCGTCTCAGTTCAGTATTTCCATCTCCACATCTCGTTTAGACTCTTCCTGGCTTGAATTGGATTTGCCATAATGACCAGAAGATCTCCTTCTCTATCTCATGTGGAAGTTGGTGTTAGTTGGAATTATAAGTAGCACATGAATCTTCAGCCGGCCCCGTGGTGTTGGGGTAGCGTGCCTGCCTCTCACCCGGAGGCCCGGGTTCGATCCCCGGCCCCGTCAGGGATTTTAGAACTGACGTGAGGGTTGGAACGGGGTGCATTCAGCCTCGTGAGGACAATTGAGTAGCTGTCTGACAGTGAGCCAGCGCCCCGATCACGAATACCAAGATTAACGGCCGAGGGGACCCGACGCGCTGATCACGCGTCACCCCAATATCTGCAGGCCAAATGGCTGGGCAGCGGTCGCTTGGTCGGCCTTAGCCCGTCATGGGCTGGATAGTGCCAGGGGTTGACTTTTTTTTTTTTTTTTTGACATGAATCTTCTGTATAGTGTGAAGTTTCATAATAATTGGATCACAGCTTCTACACTTGTTTCAGTTGTAGTAAATAATTGCTTTGCTTTCAGATTTATCACAGAATCTAGTATTGTAGCATTGTCATTAATTTTTCTATGCTCAACTTCATGTAAACATCATGTCACTTATACCTGATTTTATCGGAGTAATTGTGCTTTCAAAGCTTCCAACAATTTATTTACGCAGTACAACAACAATATTGAACAATTTTTCAGCTCTTAGTGTCGACATTCCAACTTTATCACATGTGCTCAAACTCTTGCACATTGACCATACACTTTACAGTTCGCAAAGTTCAATAAATACACAAATCTTCGTTTTAAATTGTCCGACGCATAACGTCAGCGTATTCCACACTAAATAAGTAATATTGTCTACTTTATTTCACAACTTATACTCCATTCTATCTACTAAATGACTATGGGGTTTGATGCTCGAATCTGCGCATCCACACTCTGACGCATTCAACAATTTCTGAGTTGTGCGTAGTGTAGCTACTCTGTTCTGTAGCCAATCACTTTCTCGCGCTTCCTAATTTCTTCCGCGTTGTTCCAAGTATTTTATGTTTCCACATAAAGTGAATCCCAATATTTTATGATAAATTTCTAACTCAATTTCTTATATTGTCCATCCTTAAAATATTAATTTTGATCTCGTGATTCCAATGAAGTTGAAGCCTCGCTCGGCCATTACACAGCCTACAAAAGTATATTTTTCCATGCGCTGTCTTCATAGTTGTACTCTGCTTACAATCTCGGAGAATGACTCGGTGTTGTCACGTGGTCTGACATTCGGATCTTGGCGCGCTTTCTGAACGAGTGAATGGGGACAATATACAGGGTGTATCTTAATTATACCGACATAAAAATCAGGGACGCTCTGCGTGTTATATAAAAGACGATGCCGCAATCGGATTGGCGGAGAAAATTTTGCCCTCCGAGATAATGAGATTTCTTTGCTACTTCCGGGCGCGCGATTCAAATCTACGAACTCGCCGTATTTGCTGAGCTAGAGAGCAAGCCGCTGGCCACCGCTGTGCTTCAAGCAACGGACGGGAGTGTGATAGAAGGTGACAGAGATATGCTGGCGGGCATGCGCAAGTTTCCTTGATCGCCTCGGCTGCCGCATGCCCGCCAGCATATCTCTGTCTCCTATCACACTCCCATCCCTTGCCTGAAGCACAGCAGTGGCCAGCGGCTTGCTGCCTGGCTCAGCAAATAGGGCAAGTTCGCGGCATCGTCATTTACATAACACGCAGAGCGTCCCTGATTTTTTGTCGGTATAATTAAGATACACCCTGTATATGGAGATCAGCTGATGAAGTTACCCAAGTCTGGGATGTTAACTCTAAAACACAACTACTATTCTGTACGGAATTTCTGATCTAGTTCTTGTATATCGCTTTGTGTTTGGAAGGTGATGAAAACCTGTGTATGATTTAATCCTACATATGCAAAGGAACGTGTTTGTTAACCAAGTAATTTCTCTGCAGGAAGATATTGATCTCATTGAGGATATTAAGATAGAAGAATGTTCTATACCTGAGGTTGTTCCATTCATCGAAATAGAAAGCCCATCCTTAGTGAGTGGTGGAGATTTGAAAGAGGTAAGTACCTGACTTGTTGCTCCTTGTATGGCCTGATTGCCATCTCCTTCTTCTCACCATGGCAATTAAGGGATTGCCAAATTGTGTACTGAGACCATACTGATGATAAAAGGTGTCTGTTGTTAGGTTGGGTATGGTATGGGTAGATGGAGGGTATAGAGTTATACTGTCTGACTTGTGCTGGACTCTAACCCATGACCTCCCTCTATGCATGCCATTAATCCTTCCACTGAGCTAAAGGAAGATAAATCTTAATATTTAAAGGTGAAGGGTACATTATGTGAAGTCAGCATATCCTTAGCACAATCATGTTGTATTTGTTACCTGTTGTGAGCTTTGTATTCTTGTATGAAGAAATTACAGTATTTTCATGGTACGTGTATACCAAATGATCCGTGGTCGACTAAATTACTGTATACATAACAAGGAAGTGGTACGAGATCCCATCATGCGGGAATTTGTGCGTAAATGGTTTTGACTTCCTCCATAGTTGTATTAATTGATCTTCCTTGACTTGTCACCTAAACTCCAGGCAATTGTGGAAATGTTTAAAGTTTATGCCATGAGCATGAAGGTAACGAAATACTTGCAGATATGAATACAAGTGGGAGAATATTCTAGAGCCACATGCAGAAGCTAATTGTAAGAACATAAATGCATATTGACGGTGGGTATGCAAAACTCCGTAAACCACAATGCTGTGCCTTTCCATTCTCTTCCTTACAGCCAGTCGCGAACGCCCGGATGTCCATGGATATACTGTACCCTATGATAAGGCCATTGAGCACAGAACTGTTTCTTGAAATCACGATGATTCCACTACTTGAAATTACCGACTTGGAGGGCTTGTACTGGGGACCATAGCACCGGGACTTGGAGGGCTTGTAGTGGGGACCATAGCACAGGGACTTGGAGGGCTTGTAGTGGGGACCATAGCACCGTCTGCCACCACTGTGACACTGACTCGAGTACGTACGTCCCGTGATGTCCCATATCCCTTACAGAATTCTTCCACGAATTCTCATGGTTGCCGCGTACTTCTTATTACGTTTGTAATCGTAATCGTAATTTGGAAACATCCTGTATATTGCTGCTGGACGTGGTTAGCTACAAGAACAAGAAACACCTTGTATATTGCTGCTGGACATGATAAGCTACAAGAACAACAAACACCCTGTATATTGCTCCTGGACATGATTAGCTACAAGAACAAGAAACACCCTGTATATTGCTGCTGGACAAGATTAGCTACAAGAAGAAGGAACATCCTGTATATTGCTGCTGGACATGATTAGCTACAAGAACAAGAAACACTCTGTATATTCCTGCTGGACATGATTAGCTACAAGAACAAGGAACACCCTGTGTATTGCTGCTGGACATGATTGGCTACAAGAACAAGAAACACCCTGTATATTGCTGCTGGACATGATTAGCTACAAGAAAAAGGAAAACCCTGTATATTGCTGCTGGACAAGATTAGCTACAAGAACAAGAAACACTCTGTATATTGCTGCTGGACATAATTAGCCACAAGAACAAGGAACACCATGTATATTGCTGTTGGACATGATTAGCTACAAGAACAAGAAACACCCTGTATATTGCTACTGGACAAGATCAGCTACAAGAACAAGGAACACCTTGTATATTGCTGCAAGAACAAGAAACACCCTGTATATTGCTGCTGGACATGATTAGCTACAAGAACAAGAAACACCCTGCATATTGCTGCTGGACGTGATTAGCTACAAGAACAAGAACCACCCTGTATATTGCTGCTGGACGTGATAAGCTACAAGAACAAGAAACATCATGTATATTGCTGCTGGACAAGATTAGCTACAAGAACAAGAAACACCCTGTATATTGCTGCTGGACGTGATTAGCTACAAGAACAAGAAACAGCCTGTATATTGCTGCTGGACGTGATTAGCTACCAGAACAAGAAATACCCTGTATATTGCTGCTGGACAAGATTAGCTACAAGAACAAGAAACACCCTGTTTATAGCTACAAAAACAAGAAACACCCTGTATATTGCTGCTGGACTAGATTAGCTACAAGAACAAGAAACACTCTGTATATTGCTGCTGGACATAATTAGCCACAAGAACAAGGAACACCATGTATATTGCTGTTGGACATGATTAGCTACAAGAACAAGAAACACCCTGTATATTGCTACTGGACAAGATCAGCTACAAGAACAAGGAACACCTTGTATATTGCTGCAAGAACAAGAAACACCCTGTATATTGCTGCTGGACATGATTAGCTACAAGAACAAGAAACACCCTGCATATTGCTGCTGGACGTGGTTAGCTACAAGAACAAGAAACACCTTGTATATTGCTGCTGGACATGATAAGCTACAAGAACAACAAACACCCTGTATATTGCTCCTGGACATGATTAGCTACAAGAACAAGAAACACCCTGTATATTGCTGCTGGACAAGATTAGCTACAAGAACAAGGAACATCCTGTATATTGCTGCTGGACATGATTAGCTACAAGAACAAGAAACACTCTGTATATTCCTGCTGGACATGATTAGCTACAAGAACAAGGAACACCCTGTGTATTGCTGCTGGACATGATTGGCTACAAGAACAAGAAACACCCTGTATATTGCTGCTGGACATGATTAGCTACAAGAAAAAGGAAAACCCTGTATATTGCTGCTGGACAAGATTAGCTACAAGAACAAGAAACACTCTGTATATTGCTGCTGGACATAATTAGCCACAAGAACAAGGAACACCATGTATATTGCTGTTGGACATGATTAGCTACAAGAACAAGAAACACCCTGTATATTGCTACTGGACAAGATCAGCTACAAGAACAAGGAACACCTTGTATATTGCTGCAAGAACAAGAAACACCCTGTATATTGCTGCTGGACATGATTAGCTACAAGAACAAGAAACACCCTGCATATTGCTGCTGGACGTGATTAGCTACAAGAACAAGAACCACCCTGTATATTGCTGCTGGACGTGATAAGCTACAAGAACAAGAAACATCATGTATATTGCTGCTGGACAAGATTAGCTACAAGAACAAGAAACACCCTGTATATTGCTGCTGGACGTGATTAGCTACAAGAACAAGAAACAGCCTGTATATTGCTGCTGGACGTGATTAGCTACCAGAACAAGAAATACCCTGTATATTGCTGCTGGACAAGATTAGCTACAAGAACAAGAAACACCCTGTTTATAGCTACAAAAACAAGAAACACCCTGTATATTGCTGCTGGACTAGATTAGCTACAAGAACAAGAAACACTCTGTATATTGCTGCTGGACATAATTAGCCACAAGAACAAGGAACACCATGTATATTGCTGTTGGACATGATTAGCTACAAGAACAAGAAACACCCTGTATATTGCTACTGGACAAGATCAGCTACAAGAACAAGGAACACCTTGTATATTGCTGCAAGAACAAGAAACACCCTGTATATTGCTGCTGGACATGATTAGCTACAAGAACAAGAAACACCCTGCATATTGCTGCTGGACGTGGTTAGCTACAAGAACAAGAAACACCTTGTATATTGCTGCTGGACATGATAAGCTACAAGAACAACAAACACCCTGTATATTGCTCCTGGACATGATTAGCTACAAGAACAAGAAACACCCTGTATATTGCTGCTGGACAAGATTAGCTACAAGAACAAGGAACATCCTGTATATTGCTGCTGGACATGATTAGCTACAAGAACAAGAAACACCCTGCATATTGCTGCTGGACGTGATTAGCTACAAGAACAAGAACCACCCTGTATATTGCTGCTGGACGTGATAAGCTACGAGAACAAGAAACATCATGTATATTGCTGCTGGACAAGATTAGCTACAAGAACGAGAAACACCCTATATATTGCTGCTGGACGTGATTAGCTACAAGAACAAGAAACAGCCTGTATATTGCTGCTGGACGTGATTAGCTACAAGAACAAGAAATACCCTGTATATTGCTGCTGGACAAGATTAGCTACAAGAACAAGAAACACCCTGTTTATAGCTACAAAAACAAGAAACACCCTGTATATTGCTGCTGGACTAGATTAGCTACAAGAACAAGAAACACCCTGTATATTGCTACAAGAACAAGAAACACCCTGTATTTTGCTACAAGAAAAAGAAACAGCCTGTATATTCCTGCTGGACATGATAAGCTACAAGAACAAGGAACATCCTGTATATTGCTGCTGGACATGATTAGCTACAAGAACATGGAACACCCTATATATTGCTGCTGGATATGATTGGCTACAAGAACAAGAAACACCCTGTATATTGCTGCTGGACATGATTAGATACAAGAACAAGGAACACCCTGTATATTGCTGCTGGACAAGATTAGCTACAAGAACAAGAAACAGCCTTTATATTGCTGCTGGACATAATTAGCCACAAGAACAAGGAACGTCCTGTATATTGCTGCTGGACATGATTAGTTACAAGAACAAGAAACACCCTGTATATTGCTACTGGACAAGATTAGCTACAAGAACAAGGAACACCTGTATATTGCTGCAAGAACAAGAATCACCCTGTATATTGCTGCTGGACATTATTAGCTACAAGAACAAGAAACACCCTGCATATTGCTGCTGGACGTGATTAGCTACAAGAACAAGAAACACCCTGTTTATTGCTGCTGGACAAGATTAGCTACAAGAACAAGGAACACCCTGTATATTGCTGCTGGACGTGATTAGCTACAAGAACAAGAAACACCCTGTATATTGCTGCTGGACGTGATTAGCTACAAGAACAAGAAACACCCTGTATATTGCTGCTGGACGTGATTAGCTACAAGAACAAAAAACACCCTGTATATTGCTGCTGGACAAGATTGGCTACAAGAACAAGAAACATCCTGTATATTGCTGCTGGACATGATTAGCTACAAGAACAAGAAACACCCTGTATATTCCTACAAAAACAAGAAAGGTTTTGTGAAAATGTTCTTGTGAATATTGTGAGTGATATATACGGTAGAACTATTTAGGGCCTAGCCACTTGTAAGTGACGTGCATGTGGCTGAAATGGGACAAGAGGTTGGATTAGTGAGGTAAAAGCCCCGTATAGTTTTACTGATAGAATTTCTGTTAATACATATTATTTCTTAAGACCTTAAGCCTATTACTTCCTTTAAAGCACTGTTCGCCACATTTTGTATCACACTTATATTTACTAGACCTATAAAGTAGTGATGGCTTTGATAAATTATGTATCTAGTTAAGACTTCTTTAATGCAGAATTAGAAAGTAATATCAGTCAGTTGTACAGCTTATATATTATTCTTTCTTCAAGTTGATATCTGCTGTAAATTTACATTATTTGTTACTAATTGTTATAAGCTTGAGATGATAGTTCTGAAATTAATGATTATTGTTTGTCGCTAGGTTATAAAAGAAGAAACCCATGATGAAGAGAGTGATGCAAGTAGAAATCATCCAAATGAGTAAGTGGACAATATAATAAGGAAAAATATTGTTTTTATGTATGCAAACTAAAAATGTTGGATTTGAATAAGTTATCCTATTTTAATATTTGTCATTGAACATAATTTTTTTCGTCATGGTCTTACTTAAGTGGATAATGATATCAACTTTTTATTTAACTGCCCCAAAACTATCCAATCTCATTCAGAGGTTTCAAACAATGAATGCAATAAAAAGATAAAGTATACTTGTATAATACGCTTGGCAGAAAAACGATGTCGGTCTTGCACGACACACGAAACCCAAAGAGAAATGTAGATCAAGTAACTGGCGAAATAATCGGTAACCTTATCACATATACTCGAAAGACTAAATAGAACATTATACGGACGGGAAACCAATCACTGCGGATATGATCTTAGAAAAAACTCAGCAGTGACTAATCAAAACAGTAAGACATCTCTGCTTGTGGCAAAGACCCATAATTCTCAAAAACTATTCGTATCGTGATGAACTAAAGAGCCTACTTTTCTTAAAATATAAGATTCATAACAATGATTGGCTTATATACATCTATCTAGAGTAATGACGAAATTAACTTGGCATTTATGGCATTGTAGAAATATGCCTAAAATATTGTACCCTAATAGAACACTACAGTGTAATAGAAGTAGTTTATTTCCATGGATTCTCAGATTCAGCTCAAATGCTTAGAGAGAGTTGGTAGTTCTGCTGCCTCTCAAAATGTGAACTATTATATCCCTTACAACATACAATATATAACATTTGCAAGTTTTCCATAAATGTTGTGGAAGTTACCTGAAGTTAAACTTTGAACCTATCATCACCAGTAGCACGCATGGGTTGTTCGAAATGAATCTGCAAACATACCTCTTATACACATGTGTCAAATTTTGTGCTATTACCTGCATGCATTGAGACTAGGGTTCAAAATTATGGGGAACATTTATAACAGATGGTAGGCGTGATGACTTCTAAGATATGCCGGGTTAGATCCCTTGAGACATTCATTTCACATACGACATTTGGATGGAATACACTTGTTAGTAGGGGAGTTATATGTAGTTTATCGTTGATCTTGTATGCTAGCATAGAATTATGTTGGTAGCACTTACTTTGACGATTTACTCAAAATATGACAAAAGCATCTTGGACTTACAGTTTACTTAATTTGTAGTGTGTTTCGTACACATAGTCCAAGATATTGAATCTAGAGGGTAAAATACGTTATTATACACAGTTGACAGCCCTGCTGACTCTTATAATGAGCACAATTATATATTCTAAAGCATACATTGTACTTAAAAATTTGGATGAAATCCATTCGTTAGTATGGACTTTTTGTGCAGTTATACTTTGAACCTATAGGCATGCATCGAATCATGTTGGCAACATTGCGTTTGGTTGGTTGCTCCAAATTTATTCTTGAATATTGTGTTATTTTAGTTGCAAAATGTAGATATGTTTGCCTCCATACTCTGTAATCTACTGAGACTATGGTTCAAAATTAAAGGCACCATATATAAACAGTTGGCAGACTTGGTGACTCTGAATATACTTTATGTCCCTTCACTTAAGGTACACAATGCACATGCATAATTTTTTTGAGGTCCAATGGATAGTATGCAAGTTACATGTATTTAAACATTGAATGTATCAGCATTCGTTAAGTCAAGTTGGCAATACTGCCATATATGGGATGCTCAAACGTAAATTGAAATATTATGATCTATATATGTGCCAATTTTGAAAGAAATTAATTTATTGATATGGAAGTTACATGTGATTTAGCATTAAACCTATCAGCACGCGTTGAATCATGTTGGCAGCACTGTCGTATATCGGCTATTTAAAATAAGTCTACATTTGCAGGTACTATATGTATGAAAAGTTTAGAAATGTTGACCTGCATCATTTATGATACATTGAGATTAGGATAAAAATGTATAGAGTGCATTTTTCACTAGTTTGCAGCCTTGTTGAAATTAAAGAAAACTTACATTAATATCTGCTCCGGTGCTCAAATCACGGTTTGATAATTGGTTGAAATCCAATTGAGGCATGGAAGTTACATGCTTATAAGGATTGGACCGATAAATAGACTTAGAATCATGATGACAACACTGTTATGTATGGGATCTTGTAAATTATTCTGATATAATATTATCGATATGTGTGTCAATGTTGGAGCATTTCACATGCATAACATCTGAGATATGCAACATAGAGCGCAAATTTCAATAGTTGGTAGCGCTGGCTTAATTTGCAAATATAGCCTTGAGATATTCAGCTACCAAATTTCGATAGCTGTGGCCGTGTGGGAGTTGATTGGGCGGGACACACAGACAGACAGAGAGACATTTGCCCGGATGGATTTCATAAGTCTACACGAAAATAAATATAGATAGATACACGGAAGTGAAATATTTTCATTATAGTAATTTAAATAAACAATGAGTTGTACATAAAGTTGTTGGTTGTCAAATGTGGACCAGCGCTCAAACACACGACTGCTTCATATGACAGTTCGTTGGCTAAGAGCGAGGGTTAATGCACGAGTAGAAGCTTCGCTCAGCGAGCCGCTCTATCGGCTCAAGGGGCTTGGCTTAAAACACTCAAGGTGCCGATCTATCGGCTCTGTGTTTGAACGGCTGTATTAGTGACTAATTGGACTCCCAGATGGCAGGAGAAGATTGGCATAGTAGCATTTGAGTTTGGTTTACACTTTTCTCGACAGATAAACACTACATTGCCGCATTGGTATCAAACAAATGAAATTATAAAGCCGCGTATGAATATTTACCGCATGGCGTGTTGACCTGTTCTTAGTACGAGTAAAGTCATCTTTTGCGCTTTAAATTACGTGTTTGGCTTTGTTATTTCGTTTCCATTTTAATACTAGTTTATTATTTGTTATATTTTGTTTATATTTAACGTTTATCTGTGTTATCAAGTGAAGTGTAGCGTTTAATATTTCGTGTTATTACGTTTTCGTGACGAGTGTAGGCCTAATATTTTCAGTGGCTGGGCCGGTTCTAGGCTAAATGATTGTGAAGTATTGGATTATTTAGAGGCTATAGACGATGACAGTGACTTTATTGCCGAGAGTGATTCTGATTTTATAGAAAGTGATGATAGTGCCCCAGAAATAGACCCAATAGCTGCTCACGGATTATCTGACAGTGATGATGATGATATTATGAATGATGGAGACTACATAGAGGTTCTGTCACCTGAAAATCCTCTCCCTCTGCCATTTCAATATCATGAATTATCTGGGCCTAAACACATGCCACCTGCTGATTCTCTTCCAACAGCTTATTTCCTTTTGTTTTTCACAGATTTTGTTCTTTCTCTTATGGTGACAGAATCTAATCGATATGTCCAGCAGTTCATCAACAGTAAGGGAGATAATATTCCCAGCTCTCTAAAGAATTGGGTCAGGATCACAATGTCTGGAATGAAAGGATTTATTGCATGCCTTCTAAATATGGGTGTCAATAGAAAACCAACCATTGCCTCTTACTGGTCCACTATGCCTTCTCAGTTCAGCCCATGGTTCCCTAAAATGTTTTCTAAACATAGGTTTTCTCACTTGCTACGATTCTTTCATCTTGTCAACAATGAGGGAATGCCAGGGCCTGGAGAAACAGGATATGATCCCTGTGCAAAATATCAACCTCTAGTGGATCATGCCAACAGGGTATTTAGGCACCACTATATACCACATCAGCAGATTAGCATTGATGAGTCTCTTGTGGGAACTAAAAATAAAACTAGCCTTCTCCAATACTTGCCGAACAAACACCACCATCGCTGGGGTATCAAATTTTGGATGCTTTGTGATTCAGTTTCCAATTACTGCCTGTTTTGTTTACCTACAGAGGTGCCAGATCTCAAGAAGACAGATACAATATCATAAAACATGGTTTGGTATACATCGTTGTGAATAAACTTTTAGTCATGGGGGGCTACCTCCACAAGGGTAATCATGTCTTTGTTGACAATTACTTCATGTCTGTACCACTTGTACGCCATCTTTACAAGCTGGGTACATATATAACAGGAACTGTAAGGAGGAATAAGAAATATTTGCCTCAGAATTTTAAAAATAAATTTGCTGTTGGACAGAAACAATATTTTAGGTCAGGTCCAATATTAGCATGTGCATTCTGAGAGAAAAAGTCCCAGAAAAACCCAGTCATGCTTCTATCTAGCCCTGCAATAGCCCAAGAACAGGAAATTCCAGCAACCCTAAACAGTGCCAACAGCAAAACTAAACCAGTAATAATAACATCTTATAATAAATGTATGGGTGGGATTGACACATCTGACATGATGTTGTATAGCTACCTTGATGAGAGGCGAACTGTACGTTACTGGAAGAAGGTGGCTCTTAATATCATTGCTAGAATGGTACTAAACAGTTACATTCTTTATAAGGAAAACAATAAGGGAGCAGGGAAAATAAAATCTAGACTGAACTATACAGTATCAATAATTGAGAGCCTAGGGGAGGAATGGATTTGTACAAAATTAAGTGCGATTAATGATCAAAGGGGACCAGTGGGGGTGAGAAAGCTTTCTGAGAAGAAAGAATCGAATTGTGTTGTATGCAGCACCAAAGAAAAGAGGAGGAGGGCCAGAACAGTATGCACTAGATGTAACAAGGGTCTGCCAGGAGAGTGCTTCCCTAAGCACAAATGCTGACCCAGGAGGGTACGTGTACAGTTCTTTACATTAGGTGCTATAATTCATGGCCGGATAAGAATACAAAAATAAAATTATATCATGCTATACAGAATTAATTGCTCTTGTTTTCAGTATGACTGGTCAAGAAGATCACTAAAGAACAGATTACTTTTTTAGTATTTGAAAACATATTTTTATTTTTTGTAATTTATTTTCCAAGTTTCAAAATTTTTCTTTGTGGTAAAATATGTAATTAACAATTTTGGGATATATTCTTCCTACAACTACATTGAATAATGTGCTAGTGTGATTTTTTTTCAATTTTGTATATGTAGATCTCTTTATGCAGTGATTTTTAGCCTACTTTTCACATTTTGCAAAAATGAGGAAAAAGTAGACTTATGACATCGGGCAAATGTGTGTCTGTCTGTCCTTCTGTCTGTCTGTCTGTCTGTCTGTCCTTCTGTATATCTGTCTGTCTGGCTGTGTGTGTGTGTGTGTGTGTGTCCCTATCAACTCTTAAACGGCTGCAGCAATCGAAACAAAAATTGGTAGGAGTAAAGATCTATACCTGAATATCTCACGGCAATATTTGAAAATATTGTCAGTGCTACCAACTGCTGAAAAATCGCACTTGAAGTTTGAGCTCCATGTTGGATATCTAGGAAGGTATGAATGGGAGCTATTTCAAAATTGGCACACGTGTAGATAATAATATTGCAGTTTAATTTCCAGGAGGCCATACATGGCAGTGTTGCCAAAATGATTATAAGCCTGCTGATATGTCCAAATTTTAAATGCATATAACTTCTACACTATCAACTGGATTTCAACCAAATTTCGTATGTGCTATGTGTACATAAACAGATATGACTGCGCGTATCCTTAAGGGCCACCAGGGCTGCCAACTGTTAATAAATGATCTCCATTGTTTTAATCCAAATACCCATAAATCAGAAAGTATGCAAGACGACAGCTTTAAACTGTCCACACGTATAGTACCTGACATTCTATATTAATTGGGAGTAACTTATATACGTCAGTGCTACCAACATGATTCTAAGCCTGCTGCGAGGTCCAAATTTAAATAGATATAACTTTTATACTATCATTTGGATTTCAACCAAATTTCGTGTGTGCTATGTGTACCATATATGACTATGCAGATTCTTAAGAGTAACCAGGGCTGCCAACTGTTAATAAATACTGTCTCTATTTTTGTTACCCTAATATCAATATATCAGAAAGTATGCAAGCTAATCGCTCTAAACTTTGCATACGTATAGTACCTGGCATTCTAGATTAATTTGGAGTAACTAATATACGTCAGTGCTGCCAACATGATTCTAAGCCAGCTGAGAGGTCCAATTTTAAAATGCATGCAACTTCTATACTAACTAATGGATTTCATTCAAAATTGACACAACAATAGATCATATTATTTCAGATTATTTCTGACCAATACATGTATGTCAGTGTTGCCAACATGATTTTACGCGCGCTGTTAGATCCAATATTTAACTGCATGTAACGTCCATGATAACCATTGGACTTCAACCAAATTTTGTATTCTGTACCTTAAGAGATGAAACTAAGAATATATTCAGTCACCAGGGCTGCCAACTGTAGTTCTCTATTATCCTACACTATGCCAGGTATAGAGTATTTCGAACTAATTAGAAATTTCGATATTACCAACTTAATTTCTTCATTATTCTTGATAAATCCGTATAGATTAATCATTGGCATGAATCTTAAATTTTAAGAAAAGTAGGCTCTTTAGTTCGTTACGGAACTTCTTGTTTACATTTTAACATGCATAATCATGAAAACTGGCCTGAGTGTTTTGGGCATGACTAGTGAACATAGCCTGAGAGCAAAAGGGTTAAATGCGTGGCTAGGAGGAGGGGAGAAAACAACATGATTCATCACTCCCAAAATATTGGTGGAGCCAATAGATATACGGATACAGACAAGGTTGCAATAGTGTCAGAATATTACACCACTGTATGTTTAGCCACCAACCATTGAGAAATCAACCTTAAGAAATTGAGTACAGAATTACATATGTCTACATGTATGATGACGTAGTACCAATATGCAAACATGCATTACAGAAACATAGTACAGAGTGTTGC
Organism: Meconema thalassinum; assembly: GCA_946902985.2. Classification (NCBI taxonomy): domain Eukaryota; kingdom Metazoa; phylum Arthropoda; class Insecta; order Orthoptera; family Tettigoniidae; genus Meconema; species Meconema thalassinum. The sequence continues at coordinate 212,791,442 of OX336400.1, read as the reverse complement.
ATCACATTATCTGATAAAAAGAGCTCAATATGAAGAATTTGAGTAATGGAGTTTTGCATTGAATCCCGAACAACTGCGCCAATAACAACAAAATTATAGCAAACACAACAATTTTTCTAAGCATCTTAGCCGCCTGTGCGAAAGCTCACCTCAATTAGGCGCAATAATTGACGCTATAACTTAAACATGCGCATCAGGTATCGATAGGCGAATGACAAGTAGAGTGGAAACTTAACACCCCGTCCTCTATTGCACTCGGCACGTAAAATCGACTTTACATTGGAAGATTGTGGTGGGTAAGAAACAATCCCAATACTCTCCGACAAGACACACTACATTGTACGAAATTGTAAAATATTCATACTGTATGAAATACATATTAATGGAGAGTGAAAACGGAAACAGTTCCCCGTAATTGAAGCGTATGTGGGAATATTACACGCAGTGTAATACTGTTAGGGCCCCTTAGGGACCCTACACACCCCCGAGATGGATGTTGGCATACGCCCTCGAATCTACTACACGCCTGACATCTATACATCTATAATCATCCCTAAACACATCTACGCATCTGTCCAACCATCTACACCGATTTCACCCCTTTTTAAACATCCCCTAAGCTTGTAGAACCAACAACAACAGCCACCACAGACTTCTATTGCACCAAGCCGGCAGAGTTATGAAAAAGTTCTTGCCCAAGCTTGACACACATACACGGGAGCTGGCTGTCATAGCAGCAGTATGAGGAAATACTGAGTCAGCAGTTCAAAAGGTTTAAGAGGACTGCCTCCCTGAGGGTAATTATCTGTTTACGCCAATGGCCCTGTCCGACTGCTTCACGACAACATACCTCTGGTAAGTGTGATTCTCAGATTCCTTACACTCACAAGTTGTGCTCCTTCCTTTTGCCACTCTGATTGATTGATTGTACCATTTACACATTGTTACATTATCCCTGAATCGAGGGAAAGCTTTAGAACGCTTTCGGGTCCAATTAACAAGTGACCACCATTATTACAGATCAATTGTAGCCTTTGTTTATTAACACTGTTTTCACCGCTTACCTCCCCACCTTACACCTTGACCTGCCAGTGCATTGTTTCCAAAACAGCTCCGACAGCACTAGAAACCTTTTCATTGCCAGTAGCCTTGATTGCTTGGTCACGCGCCCGCAGAACATAACGTTTCACGGCCAGTGGATACTTGGATTATTCTTAGCAGTACTTGCTCTGCAAACTGATAGCTTCCACCTTAAAAGTGCGTCCCTTTGATTGCAACCCTGATCGAGTAGAGCCCCACCAGATCATCCAACACACTCTCCAACACTCCTTCGGAGTTTCAACACCTCCGTTATAACTCACCCTGATTAAGCACCACCCTCTACTCTCACCCTCACCCACTCCCCCCCGGTTCGGCCAACCCCCGTCAAAGCCAGAACAATATAGACGTATTTTCCCGCATACGCTACAATTCTTGCCGACTTATTTCCTGGTAGGAATATTAATCATAGTTGACAATATGATATAAATATTATTATTATACTGATAGTACGAACTGTTTCAGGCTGATATCTCCAGATACGTTGAATCCTGCTTCAAGGATGATTTACGCATTAAATAATAGTGGAATCCAATCTAATTACACTGCATCTAATGGAAAATTAACTTTCAAACAAAATTTTAAGCCAAACATTTTAAGTCATAGAGTAATAACTCCATTTTCATCTAGCGGGCCTACTTTTTCGAGGTCAGAACGGTTGGAAAAACATAGGCTTATGCATATCGGCGAGAAATTTTGGTCTTGTACTGTATGCGAAGCCAAATTTGACAGCCAAGTACGTTTAAAGAGACACCTGTTAATTCACAGCGCGGAGACTCCATATTCATGTAACGAATGCGAAGCCACGTTTAAGGAAAAAGGTATTTTGAAACAACACATGATAATGCATAGCGCCGAGAGGCAATTTGTATGTAGTGTGTGCCAACTCAAGTTTAGGCGTAATGTAAACCTGAAGGACCACATGTTAATCCATAGTGGCGAAAGACCATATGTATGCAAGGTTTGCGAAGCCAAGTTTAAGTTTAATGGGAATTTAAAAAAACACATGGTAGTCCATTGTGGCGAAAAGTTATTTGTATGTGACGTATGCAAAGCCAAGTTTTGGCTTAAAGAAAGATTGAAGAAACACTTGGAAATACATAGCGGCGAGAAGCGGTATGTATGTAAGGTGTGCGAAACCAAGTTTAGGTTTAAAAAGTATTGGAAGAAACACATCTTAATCCATAAAAGCGAGCAGGCATATGTATGTTACGTATGCGACGCCAAGTTTGAGTTCAAAGCAAGTTTCAAAACACACATGCTTACCCATTGTGGCTTGGGGCCAAATCTATGTGAGGTATGCGAAGCAAAGTTCAGGCGTATTGAAAATTTGAAAAGAGACATGGTTAACCATAGCGGCGAGAAGCCATTTGTATGTAACTTGTGCGAAGCCAAGTTTAAGTTTAAAAGAAATTTGCATAAACACATGTTAGTTCATAAAGGCGAGGAGCCCAATGTATGCTACGTATGCGAAAGTAAGTTTAATTTAAAAGTTGACTTGGCTACTCACATGCAAGTCCATATTGGAGAGAAGCCATTTGCTTGTAGCATATGCAAAGCCAGATTTACCTTAAAAGCAAGTTTGACGAGACACACGGCAATTCATAGCGGCGAGAAGCCATTTGCATGTACGTACGCGAAGCCAAGTTTAGGCAAAGAGGATGTTAGAAGGAACACATGCTAATCCATAGCAGCGTGAACTCAAATTTATATAGCATATGCGACACCTAATTTCCCAAACGTGGAACTTTGAAGGCTCGCATGTAAATCCATAGCGGTAGGAAGCCACATGCATGTAGCGTATAAATTAAACACTGACTCTATCTCCCTTATAGGGCCTAGGCCTACCAAACGACCCCTGCCCAGTCATTTAGCCTGCAGATATCATTGTTACGCGTGATCAGCACATTGGATTTCCTCGCCGTAAATCTTGGTTTTCGTGACCGGAGCGTTGCCTCACTTTCTAACAGCTACTCAATTGTCCTCATGATGCTGAGTGCACCCCGTTCCAGCCCTCGCGTTAGTTTCTCAAATGCCTGACGGAGTCAGGACCTCCGGGTGAGAGAGAGGTGCGCTACCCCAACACCACGGGGCTGGCTGCATGTAACGTTTGTAAAGCAAAATTTGCCAACAGAGGATCGTCTAATTGACACACAGTAATGCATAACGCAGAAATGCTATTTGTTAATTCAAAGTTTAAATTATACGCGAATCAGTACTGATTGGCATATAATTTAAACCTGGAATTTATCTATCAGTACTGTACCCGCCAGTCATATATGATCATAATATATTGGAGATATTTGAGTTCTATTGTGTGGATTTGCTCTGTAGAATACGGGAAAGGCGTGACGTAGGCCACGCTTGTGTTCTTAGTCATGTAGCCCCCGTGACGTAGAGGTCGCCGAAACGTATATAAGAGCTTGCCTGTGAAGGATTAAATTAGAATTCGATACAACAGCAGACAGACAGTGTCGCTCTGGCCTGCATTCTCGATAGGGATATTACGTCACGTACAACTTTGCCTTGCAGCGCGATTGTAATCAGCAAGCAAGCATTCACAGCGACAACACCACAACAGCTGGTCTGCTCGGTTAGACGCATGCAGTACTTCACTCTCGCTCAGCACAAGTTACACGAGGTGCAGGAATTCTACATTGTTTTCCTAAAGTGGAGCTTCATAAAGCTGTTCAATAATCAAACTAGAAACCTACAAGTTGTAATGCACTTTTTCCTCGAGCTTCAAACACATCAGAGTTTATTATCAGAGAACAAGGAGGCAACAACAATATCCAATCAAATATAACTACAGTTTACTCCAGCATTGGGTTCTTCTACGTAAATATTCATCATATATTACGGTGATATGTTTATATTCAACGTCACGATGAGAATTCAATTTACACATCAAATTCTCAATTTTACAACTGGTGACATGTGTTTTATGATGCACTAATAACTGAACATGGGAATGGCGGACGAGAATGGATAATAGCATCAGTAACCAACCTCAAGACTACCGCGACAACCGTCGGAGGGGATCAGTAGCCCACGAGTGGATAAGACCTTGGATGATGCCAATACCAGAATCCCGAAGGATGGATGGGAACTCATTATCAGGATCGAGCCAAGCAAGGGCTAGGAAACATGGAGGCCATTCCTGGTTCTTTATGGGACCCAAGGACGAGGTATTCCAGCAGCTGCTAATCTACTAAAGTCTGACACAACATTTGTTTAATTTTAGTATTCTTGACATTTGGGAACAGTGTATGTTAACAGTTTTATGTAATCAGCATGGTATTCGAATTGTTGCATTGTGACGTGTAATCTGGATATTTTTCGCAATGTGTTACTCAATGAACACATCATGTACGCGGAAGTTGTACCCCATAGCAGGTGGAGAATAGGCCTTGTTTATCAGCGCACACGTGTTGCGTTCTCCTCTCATGCATATTTTCCAGTCTTAGACTTCGTATTTCTTTTTCAACTTTAGCCGCTAGTTCATATTGGCTGTTTCTTGTGCATTTACATGGTTGATGTCTTTTACGACATATTATCGTTTGCTCACTTCAGAGACAGATATCAACCGTAGCATCTGACCCGGAGTGGGCGGCTACAAACAGCGTCTGTTCTCTATGTGAGAGGTGGCTGATTTACTTCTACCAGATATCAACCGTAGCATCTGACCCGGAGTGGGCGGCTACAAACAGCGTCTGTTCTCTATGTGAGGTGTGGCTGATTTACTTCTACCAGATATCAACCGTAGCATCTGACCCGGAGTGGGCGGCTACAAACAGCGTCTGTTCTCTATGTGAGGGGTAGCTGATTTACTTCTACCTGGCGTAGGTATAAAAGGCTTGGCGTCAGCAAGGGCATGCGGCCGGAAAACTATGCCAAAACCAATATGACAGCGAATCTTAGTTTAGCCTCGGTAAATGCTAAGACGTACTCCAGAAGCGACGTGCAGGGATTTCGCCCAACCCCTGTGAGAAATGTGCTAGGGCTACTAGGTCATGAGCGAGCCCGGCTAAAGAAGCTAGCTCAAAAATATTGTGAGTTACGAAGAATAGGCACACTGAATGTAGGAACAATGACTGGGAAAGGAAGGGAGTTAGTGGATCTCATGGAAAGGAGAAAGGTGAAAATATTGTGTGTGCAAGAGACTAGATGGAAGGGAAATAGGGCTAGAGAGTTGGGTGGTGGCTATAAGCTACTATACAGTGGAACAGACAAGGATGGGAGGAATGGAGTGGGAATAATTCTCTCCCGAGACATAAAGGAGACCATAGTTCAAGTTAAGAGAAAGAGTTGCTGGATAATGAGCATCAAACTGTGTCTTGATGGAGAATTGGTAAACATTGTGTGTGTTTATGCTCCACAAGTGGGTTGCGATGAGGAAGAGAAAATATCCTTTTGGGAAGATATGGATCGGGAGCTTGGAGATATACCAGCGAATGAAAGATTGATAGTGGGTGGTGACTTAAATAGAAATGTCGGAAGGAGTCGAGATACAATCGAAAGAGTATATGGAGGCTGGGAAGTAGGAGTGAGGAATGATGAAGGACATAGAATAATTGTGAATTGTGCGATGGCATATGATTTGGCGATTGTGAATACATGGTTCGAGAAAAACACAGGTCAATATATGACTTACAAAAGTGGGACCAGAGAAAGACAGATTGACTTCTTAATTTGTAAAAGGTGTCAATTAAGGGAAATCCGATACTGTAAAGTTTCTAATGGTGAAGCAGTGGCAGCACAGTAAAGGACGGTAGTCATGGACTGGAAAATGAGGATTAGGAAGAAAGGCAGACCTGTGCGAGTCTTATCAAAAATTAAGTGGTGGAGATTAAATGAAGAGGCGTTGAAGGACCAGTTTAAAGAGAAAGTAATCAATAGAGTGGTTCTTTGCAATGATGTGCAGGAGTGGTGGGCGCACAACAGTAGTTTGATAAGGAGGGTAGGAACTCAAGTGCTAGGGAGAACTTCTGGCAAGAAACCACTAGCTGACTAAGAAACATGGTGGTGGAATGAGGAGGTACAGAAGATCGTGAAAGCCAAAAGTGATGCAAAGAAGTTATGGGATAAGTCAGGTAGACAAGAGGATAAAGTGAACCACACGAGATGTAATAAAGAAGCAAAGAAGGGAGTAGCACCGTCAAAGGCACAAATGATGGATCGGCTGTACGAAGAGTTGGAAACTACAGAAGGTGAAAGAAAAATTTTCAGAATAGCGCAGGCGAGAGATAAAGACAAGAAGGACTACACCCAAATAAAGCAGATGAAAAATGAAAATGGTCTAGTATTAACGGACCATTCCGACATCAAGTGCAGATGGAGAAACTACTACGGAAAAAATCTCAATGAAGAGAACCCAAGGGTATATTTAGGAGAAGGAGAACAACTCCAGTGTCTGACAATATATATTAGAAGAGAAGAAGTAACATTAGCACTTAGGAAAATAAAAAACGGAAAGGCAACAGGACACGATGAAATTCCAGTTGATGTGTGGAAGTATCTGGAGAAAGATGGGATCGACATGTTGCTGGATTTAATGCAAAAAATGTACTCTCAGGAAATAATACCTGATGAATGGAGAGAAAGAATTTTAGTGCCTATATATAAAGAGAAGGGGGATATTCAGGACTGTGCTAACTACAGGGGCATTAAGTTAATGTCCCATACCATGAAAATCTGGGAAAGAGTGATTGACAAGAGGATCCGGGGTGAGACTAGCATTGGTGAGAAACAACTTGGCTTCATGCCAGAAAAAGGACCACAGACGCAGTGTTTGCCCTGAGACAAGTAATGGAAAAGTATCGTGAAAGACAGAAGGGATTACACTTTGCATTCATAGACCTAGAGAAAGCATATGACCGGGTGCCCCGGGGAGAAGTCTGGAGATGTTTACGAGCGAAGGAAGTCCCAGAGAAGTACGTGCAGTTGGTTCATGAAATATACAAAGCAGCAAGAACACAGATTAGAAGCAGCGTTGGACTTACAGATTGGATTCCGTTTCGAGTAGGTTTACATCAAGGTTCGGCTTTAAGTCCATATATGTTTGACCTAATTCTGAACGATATGTCTTGTGGATTAAGAGACCAAGCCCCCTGGTGCATGATGTTTGCGGACGACATTGTGTTGTGTAGTACCACCAAAGATGTCATAGAGGAAAAACTGGAACAGTGGAGGGCAGCCTTGGAAGACAGAGGGAGAAGACGGAGTATATGAGGTTCAATACAGATCAAGACTGTGAGATCAGAATGCAAGGGGAAACGTTAAATAGAGTGGATGAGTTCAAATATCTGGGTTCGGTGGTGACTGGAGATGGCAATCTCGATGTGGAAGTGTCACACAGGATTCAGGTAGGATGGATGAACTGGAGGAAAATGTCAGGAGTGCTCTGTGACGGCAGGATCAAACCTAAGGTTAAGGGGAAAATATATAAAACTGTCGTAAGACCTGAATTGCTGTATGGCTCTGAAACATGGCCTGCACGCAAAACGCACACAAACAGGCTTGATGTCACGGAAATGAAAATGCTCAGGTGGATGTGTGGAGTGACTAAGCGTGATAGAGTGGAAAATGTCAAAATAGGAGGAACATTGAAGGTTGTGGAAATATCTAAGAAGATACAAGAAAAGCGACTTCAATGGGCATGTGAGAAGAAGGGAGGAATCCTACGCGGGGAGGAAGATGCTAGACATGCAAATACAGGGAGTGAGAATGCGAGGCAGACCTAAACGAAGATGGATGGATTGTGCACGGGAGGACCTCAAAGAAAAACAGTTGTCAGATGAGGATGTGCATGGCCGGGTTAAATGGAGGAGAGCTGTCAGAAACATCGACCCCACATGGGAGTGGGAATGATGTAAAGAGAAAGAAGAAGAAGATCGTTTGCTCAACGTAAATTTGTTTATTGCAATTCACTCAAAGATTATTGATCGTATTTTCTGCTATCACTAAATCAAACAGCTTCTTCCACATTTTATGCGAGATGAATGACATTATCATGAAGGTTAATTTATTTATAAATAATTAATTTGTAAATAACAAATTATGATTCCTGTGATGGAGGTATTAACTTTTGTGCTCAAATAGGATGGAGTAATTAAGCACCGTGATGATAATAATAATTGTTTATATGAATAGGTATATGAGATTGCTTAACCATTTATTCTTGGAGGTAGTATTTGCTGACGTCAGAAGCGTCATGTTAGGAGTGGAAGAGTCTCCCTATTCCAATGGTATATTTGTAATATGTCCAAGAACATGTTTTCGCAGTGTATGCGAGATTATTCAGCAAGCATAATAATAATAATCACAGTGAATTCGTAATATAGCTCAATATCGTCCACAGTTTATCTCTGTCATATGATGTGAATTTAACCATACAAGAATGTAACGATATTCTGAGTTGAGTTATTAACAACTTCATAGATGATTTGTTTATGGATTTAAGTGGAGAAATGATAATAATAATAATACCTGAAAGCTATAATGTGTTAACAGCAGTGGATCATGTTTTTGAATTTATAATTATTGGTGTTTAAATAAATCATAGCTATGCTAGCAGTAGCATAGTGGCATGGTATAAAGTTATGTCTTCTTGGAAGTTGACATGCTCATTGGAAGCATAGATATTGTAAATATCATTGATAAGTTTATAGGATCTGAGATGAGCATATGATATGCCGCAGTAATAATAATAATAATAATAATAATTACCTCATCACAAGGTGTTTTTAATGCTACAATTCATATTCATATTTATTATAACTACCCAGATGACTTCTCTTTATAAACTTCAGTTAGTTTTTGGCGCAGTGGATAGCGCACTTTGTTTTGTTTTGAATCACAATTAATTTGAGTGACTGCTCGTCCTTGACGTCACTTGAGTGAGATGATCTCACCTTACATGATGGCTGATGTCATGTCTATTAGGTAGAAATAATCAGTTACCTTGAGTAGTGACTTGTCCACGTTCAACGTGACTGGTGTATTTCAAAAAGCACACACGCTTTTAAATTAATTTTAATAGATCGCCGAACTCTGAATCATAGGTCGACTGTAGGGATAGAGACCTAGGGCGTTTCTTTCCTCAGGAGTTTGTTTTAGTTAGTTTATTTGTACCCAACAAGTCGTAGGAGGGTTTCTTTTTATTCTTCATGATGTTTTCTTTGAAAATAAAAATGTTAGCTAACATATATCAGTTTCTGTGTTATATTCTTTCCTTACCTCGCGTGGAAATTGAGGACAATGTGGCATTTTCTCGATATTACGCCCAGGATGACCCCGAGGTCCATCTCAAGCTCGCATTTGCCTTGAGAGGTAATTTTAGGACATATTAAGCTTCCGAGTGCTGAGTTACCAATCAGCTGTTTACTGCAATAGTGTTAAGTTCAATCACATTTGAAAATATAAATATTAGAAATCACAAATTTTACCTTACAAGGTAGGTAGCAGGCTTAAAATTTATATAGGTTTCCAGTTTCTATTAAACAAAATCCAAATGATACAGGGTGTTTCGAAAAAAAAGTGTCCGATATTGCTACAGAGGTTGGGATTGGTCAAACCGAGAAGAAATGTTCCTATAAACATACGTCCGGAAACAAATACCTGTTGAGATATGAGGCATTTTACTGGCGTTGTGTATTTGGACTTCAGATAATGGACGTCTTCCTACCAGCTACTTCTAATGAACATTTGACTGTCACACGCGTTGGGCAAACATCCATCAACACCACCAACCAGGAGCTGTGATGATTTCTACCGGTCTGTCCGCGAATACCAACTACACGATACAAGACATGCTCCACATGGTTACCACGATTTCGTACACATGTTTTGGCTCTTCTTCACAAGGAATCCCGAACTCGTCCAATCACGCCTGGCTGGTCGCGGATGTGCGCACACTCATTGGTCACACGCTCTTGTAACATCTGCACATTGTCGATGGGGGCATACACCAATGTCTTTAATGTCATCTTAGCCAGAAATCCAATAGATTAAGGTCGGACGAACGGAGAGGCCATGCTACTATCGTTTGCTAGTCCATAGCAAAAAGCCATGTCTGCCATTTCCCTCGAGGAATACTCCGTCGGACTCTTATCGTCGTCCACACAGCACGGGGCCACACGTCTGATGCGGGTACCGCACCGCACTGACAGCAAAACCGCATTCTATGACAACATCCGACTCATGCAAAGACCTTCAATGGAAAGACGCCTGCACCACCAAACACAACGCCTCCTCCACGCGAGTAAAATGGCTCATATTTCAACAGGTATATGATTCCGGACATATGTTTATAGGAACATTTCTTCTCGGTTTGACCAATCTAACTCCTGTAGCAATATCGGACTCTTCTTTCGAAACACCATGTATATGTTAAGTAAAAATTCATTTGGTTATTGAGAGAATTCAAAATTATTAGCCTATTTTCAATTTTGAAATATAGGCTTATGAGATAACCTTTTGTCCCTGTGTGTGATGGTGTGTGTGTGTGTGTGTGTGTGTGTCCCCTAATAACTTCAAACGGCTGGAACGATTTCAATGGAATTCGGTAAGTTCATAGCACTATTCCGGACGACCCCGACCGTGCCCTTCAAATGTTGTTACGTCTTACCAATCCAACATGGCGGATGTGCGAAATATTTAACCAGATTTCAATATCTCCGAAACTATTACCGATATCACCCTGGATTTTTTACGGTAGTAAAGGGAACTATTAGAAGTTCACCCATGTGACTTTTGAAAAACTGGTAACTACAAAACCAACATGGCGGCCAATCGAATTTCCGACATTTAAATAGACGTTTCTCGCGATTTAACCAACCAAACGCAATAGAACTTGGTGCAGTATATGTGTATACGCATTGTAATGCACCGACATCTAAGTTCGTTCAATTGTTTACATAACCACAAGATGGCGGCTGTGCGAAATATTTCACCGGCATTCTATATCTCTGAAACTATTAGCGGTATCACCCTGAAATTTTGTACGGAGATATAAGGCACTACTGGAAGTTCATCTATTAGACTTTCAACATCCGGTTAACTACAAAACGAACATGGCGGCCAAGCGAATTTGAAAATTTTAAATAGACCTTCCTCGCGATTTAATGTTCCAAACGCAATGGAACTTGGTACAGGAAATGTTTATACACATTGTATTGCACTGGTATCTAATTTAGTTCAATTGATTACGTAACCTCAAGATGGTGGCTGTGCGAATTTTAAAATTAAAATTTTATTCCTTGTGTCGTAATCATGCGATCGAAGTGAAAGTTTGAATAATGAACCTACGCAATAATTTTACTTAATGGTACATGACTCTATGGCCTATACATTTAACAATCCAACATGGCGACCATCCGAAATATTTAGACGGCTCTGAATATAAACGAATCTATTATAGCAATCAAACTGAATTTTTATGTTCATAGGGGCTATGAACATAAGTTCACCTATAGGACTTTCAATAACCTGGTGGTCACAAATCCAACATGGCGGCGACGCGAAGTATAAATATTCACATGGACGTTTCTCGCAATTTAACCAACCGAGTGCAGTGAAACTTGGTACAGTAAATCATTATACGAATGTTAATCCACTGGCATCTAATTTATTTCAATTGTTTCCATAACCACAAGATGGCAGCTGTTAAAATTTTGTTGTTACTTCTTGTGTCCTAATCATGCGATTGGAGCTTGAATGCTACACGTACACAATAATCTTCATGTAACAGTACATAACTGTAGGAGCTACATATAAAAATCCAACATGGCGACCATCTGAAATATTTAGTCGGTTCTCGATATCTACGAATCTATTACGGCAATCAAACTGAAATTTTGTATGGTGATAGTGGCAAGTAATATAAGTAGGATATATGAAAATAAGCTGTATAGTTCTTCACGGAACTACTTGTTTTTTGTGCCCACACTTGCTTCATCTCCATACGAGGTTAACAGACCAAAACTAAAAATAACACATGTTGCGCCTTACCAGTGGTTAATAATTCAAGGTTTTCTTTATGTTAAATCTCATCGCGGCGCGGTGAGAACAACTTGCTTGTTAGTTACTTCCGGAATGAAAATTACAAGTTCAAGTAGTACTACATAATGCTCAACAGATGGCAGAACTTGCTAGAGATCGACTCGGTACTCCATAGAGAACGGTGAATTGAAAACAGAGTTCTCAAGTACCGTCTATAGACGGGCGTGGCACTCATCGGGTTAATAGTGATCCTGGTAAATGTACCACGAGCAATTGTAAGGTTATTCTAAAGCAAGATTTAAATACTCATCCTTAACCATACAGGTGTGATAACATTCATATTGTGCCCGTTAGACAAGAGTTTCGGGGGACCATCGGTCATAAACTGCCCTTCCAAGACCCTCCTCCAACCAACACACAAATCGAGAGGATGTATACGTTCCTAGACTAGCTCAGCACGATAAAATAAATCTGGGGTGTCTCCGGAATAAGAGATGTGTTGCTAAGAAACTAGCCCAAGGATCACATCTGAAGGAAAAAGCAAAACTATGAAAGAATTAGGCCAGGCTAACGTTATAATCGCACAAAATTTATCCCTAGCCTACTTCGGAGTAGTAAAAATTGTCTAGTTGGTAATAATCTGTCCAGAAGGAGAAATAATTTTCTCCTATCTAAAGTCTAAATTGAACCTCACCAATTTCTATCCACAGAAAAGAATTAGTAGCAAACAAACGAAGAGTGTGACACGTGACAAGCCCCTACGCAATGCAATGGAGAATATAAAATAGTAATAATAACATCCATCAATCTACGGCAAAACAAAGAATTTAAGCGTTGACAATGCAAGAGTCCAATATGTATTTCATAGCGAAAATATCAATAGCTACGACACGATGGTGTCACCTCCAACATTTATTTTAACGTAATTCATCTCCCTATTCCTACTTGACGTTAGCAAAATATAAAAATATAATGCCAATAAACCCTCCTATAAGTTGCGCAATCAGTGCCCCTGCCTGCACACATCCCCACTCTTTGAGGGTAATGCTCATAGAGCGTGGAGTGGAAAAAAGTTATGTCAGCAACTGCCGTGATGGAACATCACGACTCGCGGTGCTTTATCATTTAACGACCGTGGTTACCAATTAATACATCGTTGAATGATCGCTGACTCTCAATAGGGCTGTAGTCAAAGATGAATCCAAATAAGACGAAGAAAAGCACGTCCTAATGGTATCTGTCAAGAATAGAAATTTAAGTTTAGCATTTTGGTATTATTTAAGTATTCAAAAATTATTTAGTTTGATTTTATTTCCAAACTCCTATCACTTTATTATTAATCTTCTTCTTCTTCTTTTTCTTTAGCGTTTGTCCCACCTCGTGGCAGGGTCCGCTATTTGAGTCCGCTGTCTCCACTTTACTCGGTCATGGGCCATGTCTGGATGAAGGTTGACGCCTTTCAAATCCCTGTGCAGTGTATCGGCCCAACGTTGTCTCGGTCGCCCCTTTGGTCTTTTCCCGGCGACCTCCAGTGTGTAGCCCTGTTTTGCAATGGTGTCCGCTCCTGACCGTAGCACATGCCCAAACCATCGCAGACGACCCTCACGCATTTTGTTACTGATTGCTGCGATACCAAATCGTTCCCTTATTCTTTGATTGGGGATGTGATCCAACCTAGTAATGCCAGCTGTCCATCTAAGCATCTTGGTCTCCATGACACTTAGCCTACGTTCTGCTTCCTTCGTGGTCGGCCAACATTCGGTACTATAAAGCGCTACGGGACGAATGACAGTGCGGTAAATCTTCGATTTTAGGTGGTCTTTCATCTGGCGATCGCACATGACACCTGTCGTTGTTCGCCACTTCATCCACGCAGCATTAATTCTTATGTTGACCTCCTCGGTGAGACGACCTTCAACAGTTATCGTAGAGCCAAGATACTTAAATTTTGTCGTTCGAGGCAGATCATCGCCGTCGACTTGGATTGTTCCGATTTCTCCAGCATCCGTTGTCATATATTCTGTTTTAGCTTTGTTAAGCCGCAGGCCATATTGACTTAAACGATCGCTCCATTCCTGGACTTGATGTTGGAGATCCAGCTTGTTTTGAGCGGCCAACATAACGTCATCAGCGTACAGAATGGTCCAAGGTAACGGTTGTTGTAGATCTGCAGTAACCGTGTCCATGACCATAATGAACAGCAATGGTGACAGGGCCGAACCTTGATGAACACCAACTGTTACACGGAATTTTTCTGACGCTCCTGCGGCGGCTTGGACGTAACTTCTTGGCTCCGCGTAGAGCAACTGTACCCAGTTGACAAGGTACTCTGGGATGCCATGTTGTCGGAGAGTCAACCAGATCAAGTCGTGCGGTACCCGATCAAAAGCCTTTTCGAGGTCTAAGAAAGCAAGGTGCAACGGCTTATTCTTTTCACGATGCTTTTCAACTAAAAGCCGTGTGGCGTGGATTGCATCTGTTGTGCTGCAATTTTTCACAAATCCGGCTTGGTTTTTGGTCAGCTGGGTGATTGCACGTATCCTCTTATCAAGAATGCGCTCGAAGACCTTCATGGTGTGACAGAGGAGTCGAATTGGTCTGTAATTAGCACACTCGGCTGGACTTCCCTTCTTTTTGAAGATAGGTATCGTGATGCTATGTTGCCAATCAAGTGGCGTTCGTCCTTCTTTGACTATTTTGTTGAAGAGTCTTGCCAACCAATCCGCTGGATTCCACTTCTGAGAGCACCATAGCTCCGCCGCGATGTCATCTGGACCAGTTGCCTTCCCTGGTTTCATTTGTTTCAAGGCCCCTGCAACCTCTAAGACATCAATAGGTTTGATAGGACCTTCGACAGCAGTAGCGACAGGTATCTGGTTGTGCTGGAATTCCTCTGTTGAGACCTTCTCAAAGTAATTTCGCCAACGTTCTCTCGCCTTCTTCCAGTCGACTAGCAAAACGCCCTTATCGTCATTGATGCCATAGAAGCGTTGGATATCTTGAGATTTATGGTGCCTGGATTTGACGAGGCGATAGATGTCCCGCTCTCCCTTGCGTGTGTCCAGCTTCGCGTAGAGGTCTGCGTACCGAGCCGATTTTGTCGAAGCAACAGTCTTCTTCGCTTCCCTGCGTGCTACTTTGTAAGCATTCCAACGAGAAGGTGTTTTGTCTTCCAGAAACTCGTGGTAAAGCTGCTTCTTCTTGCGTACCGCAGTTCTGACTGCGTCATTCCAAAGCCATGTGTCCTTATCAATCCGACGTCTTCCTGGCTTCGTAAGTCCAAGAATGGCATGCGTGGCTTCGTGAACAGCTTTCTTCATTTTTGCCCAGCTTTCTTCAACGGTAGTAATCGGTGGCAGCGTAAGACGTCTAATGACTTCTTCTTCATTCTCTTTAAATTGCCACCATCTGATTCTCGCCGGTCCTGTTCGTGCCTGTATGACCATTGGCGGCTTTACACGGAGCTTGCAGATAACTGGTCGGTGTTGGGTCGCAACTGTTTCGTAAGGGACGACTTTAGTGTCCAACACGTCTTTAAGGTCTTTGCGCCTTACCAGAATGTAGTCAATTTGTGTTGTATTTGTGCCGCTGTAGTATGTGATTAGATGTGAATCACGTTTATTAAACCATGTGTTCGTAATGACTAGGTCATGGGTTTCCGCATAATCTAGAATTCTCAGTCCGTCGTCGTTCCTCTCACCATATCCGAATCCGCCATGGGCGGCATGGTCTTCTTTCAAGCGACCGACATGTCCATTTAGGTCGCCCGCAACTATGAGGTAGTCCTCTAAGGGCACTTCAGCGATCTTTTCGTCAAGCAACGCCCAGAAGGCGTCTTTGATCGTTGCCGGTAGGCCTGTCTGAGGAGCATAGACGCTGAAGAGGTGGATTTTTCTTCCATCGGCGATGTAGACGATTTTCATCAGACGATCATCATACCGCTGGACTTCGGAGACAGAACCATCAAACTGTGCTGATACTGCAATTCCCACACCACTGGTAGTTCCACGTGTACCGTTATAATACAACTTGTATCCACACCCAATGTTGTACGCCTTATCACCACTCCACCGTGTTTCCTGTACAGCACAGGCATCGATGCGCCTAATTTCTAGCGCTTTCGCTAGCTCATTGTAACGTCCAGACATAGTTCCGACATTAAGTGATGCAATTCGGGATGTAGGGGCTAGCTTGTTTAGCCGTCGCCGCCCGTGCGACGGTAACCCTTGCATACTTCTCGCGCCAACCGGGCCTCGTCGTCGCGCGTCGCTTCTGGGGGACGCCCTAGCCTTTAGTTCAGATCCTTGAGACAGCATGTCATGGGGATGTGACGAATTCTTTTTACAGCCGGCTTGTCACATAGCCTGTCGCCAAGCATTTTATAGCTGCTGCCAGCACATAATGAAGCCGCCCCTAACATGGAGAACAGACGCCTTTTGCAGCCGCCCCACTGGAGTACAGACGCTGCAGCTAATGGGATTTCAACAGCATTTCCTTCTGCTGAGGGCCCATTACCCTCTTACAAGAGCTCATCCGCCCTAATCCGTTGACATAATAAAAAAAAACGGATATCTATTAAAAGAAACGCTTCATATACAATTTTCTACGGTATCAATACAAAAGATAATACAAAAGAAATAGAAATCACCAGCTACTTCAAGAAAAAAGGGGTGTGTACATAACCTAAAATGGTACTTGATTGATTGTCAAGTGCAAAGATCGGACACCTCACATTAACGTGCCGGTTGTCATGGGCAGAACATAGAAAGCGGTGTAGGCCCGATTGCTCTTCATCAATGACGGTATATATGTGGCTTTGGAATATCAAGGCATGACCCTGTTGAAGCAAGGAACTGCAAACGCAAATATTCAATCAACGCTCCATAAACAACATGGCAGCTATCCAGGACATCGCAGTAATGTTCACAAATTAATTAAAACACTCCAAAATAACATCATCAATCCTGAAACCAATATGCACACACGCTGGAAAAATATTACTTATCATTGAATACACTTGATGATCCCTATAAAAAGCTTAAAAACCAATTATAAAAACAAATATGTTGCACCACATCGCAAATTACGTCCCATCATGGCCCACTACAACATCATCCTATCACTTTATTATTAATAGCAGATTTATATTAAATTTATCCCTGAAGGTGAAACTTTAATTGGACTGACCATGAAAATCGGCAACTTCTGAGTTGCAATACAACACCTTTAAGTGCTTGTCAATCCATCAATATGGCTCGTCAAAATAAATCAGTCGACAGGACAAAAGTCCTACACGGGCCCTCTTCAAATATTTCAGTTCCAAAATTATGTTCTATCAAAGGTCCCTCCTTGAGAGTCTAATAAGAGACAGCACAATAGCACGGTTTCTAAATGATTCAAAAGTCTCTGCAATTGACCAAAAAGATGGGATATCTGCCAATCAGCTGTTCGTTCATGTTCATAAATTCTGAGTTAATCATTCAGACATATAATAATATCGTGTCATTAACCATTACTAAACTGCTCCACTATACAATACCAATAGTTTCTACAAGCTTTTAAAAAGGACCTTCTATGAACCAGCGTCCTTCCGCTAACAGAAATACAATTCTTTCAGTGTCAATTCATCTTCTTTTTAAATCTACCATACAAATGAAATGTCCTACACCCTCGCGCTGGTGTTCTCTTCAAAACAGGTTTACAACGTTCTCTTGCTAACCTTTGGAAAAACATGTTGGCCAGCTCGGCTTATAGGAAAACATTTCGACTTAATACAAAGAGATTGAACTATGCAGAGAAAACAATGGCATTCTCCTGGCGTGTGGAAACGATACGATGTCTAGGCAAAATGTGCCATGCCCCTGGCGTAAAAAAATGATACAATGACCTGTAATGCTAATTACTAATCAAGTTGCTTACCAATAATTGTGGAAAGTATGACAGCTCTTCTAATCTACTTCATTTCAGCCCTTACAATAATTCTACTGAAGCATGAAGCGGACTTACATTTTCCTGCTTGGAGTAGACGTTCGTATCCCACTTATCCCTGCTCACCAGGGACGTCGTATTCCTAAAAATCATCGACTGTCCCAATCCGTGGCTGCTTAGCTCATATTACTTGCTCGTCCCAGTGAACAGAATGGGTCCACGTGGGCTACGTCTCCATTTTCCATCATAGACATCTTGATAAAATGCAGCGTGTTTCACAGAGTTTATTTTAGTTGTATTAAATAGACAATCAAGACACAGGCTTTACACCACGCGGACGCTCTGCACTTCCGTCACTGAAGTTATGAATATCGTCTCGCCAAGTATTACACCCTTCAATAATAATAATGATTCAGGTCCTATAATTATATATCACAATAATTCATACTGTTCCGACGTGCTGTTAAATGTCTCTACCACATTTATATGGATAAACTGGCGGCCATGCGGTCGTCTAAGTCCTTGGTTCTTAAACCTGCACATGAAAATTATGCAAAATCACGTACTTTCGATTCACAATTCATATCCACTGACAGATAGTTATTCACTGCTTAAAAGTGAAGCAGGATTATTAACGATTCACTTTCTATAATTCAGATACTCACTCGATGATTGCAAATCACAATTATTCAAATCAGTAAAACACTTATACGTCTACAGTCACAGTAATGGGTGTAGAAGAGAGGCGGTTACAACCTGAATCAAGTCTGCTTTAAAAAAATCGTTCTTTTTTTTATCCACAATGTTATCAATAAATGATAAAAATGATCCGGTTAGCTCAATAATGCCAGCGTTTCGCCCCAGTGTGCGAAATAAGGCACCTTATTTGGATTGCCAAGGTAAGGCTTTTGTTTTTATGAAAGGGAGTTTGACTCCCGTTGCACATTGGCATGCTCGTGACGTCAATACTGCTTGTATTTTGTGTCTTGCATGGCCTTCTCAGTATGTGCTAGCCACGCGTATTGGTAGGTGTGTCTGTACCAACTGACGAGCCCAACGGCACACTGGGGCGAAACGCTGGCATTATTTGAGACAACCGGACCATTTTTTTTATCATTTATTGATAATTCATCCGCTCAAATGGAAACATCATATTCCCTTCCGGAATATTCAAAACCTTATCAACAATGTTATCCAATGATTTAAAATTTAAAAAAAAAACACTATAAATTCCCAATTGCCCCAAATATCTTCAAAATAAGCCAAAAATTATAAATTCACCAAATATGAATTTCCGGTGAGACCAAATCAAGTGTATGTTCATCAAGGAGATTGCATTACATTTGCGAGCACGGGAAATGTGATATCGCTGAGCTCGGCGCAACTTATGACCAGTCGATCTCGATACCAATCGATCGTCAAATCGAGCATGCGCTATCGGCCGCAATATGTAGTCCAGCCTATTGTATGTCTACAAGTGCCATGAACCATCACTTATCTTTCCATATTCTACCTTCCGAGTTCAATTAAAGACTTATTAGAGCTTCCCTTGTTGCTGCGTTTCTCCTGAGACCACATTACCCACCCAACTCGATTTTTTATCGTACATTATTCTAGTCAGGATCTTTGAAGCATGAATGATCACGCTGATTGTGCGATAATCTTCTCATATGTCAGCTTCTTCGGTACATGGATGATAACATTCATCTTATACTCATAGTGTACCTTTCCTGTCTCATAAATCCTACATCCAATCGAAATAACCTGGACAGCTCTTCATTACCTATGCAATGTAGCAACTTTACCATCTATTTCTGGTGTTTTGTTGGTACTTAAAAGCCTCCTAGAATTGTATCAAATTTAGATCTCTTAAATCAAATCTCCTTTCTCATCCTCGTCAATTTCATCCCTTTCCATAAAATGATTATCAAACTCTTTCCTCCTATTCATATGCTCCATGTAAGCTTTCCGTCTCTTAACCTATTCTTCTCTATCTGTTTTCTTTCTGAGTATTTCAATAAGCTGTTACTACTTTTTCCTGTTTTCAGACAATTTTCAGACGTCTGTGTTCTGCATTCCCAATTTCATATTTTGCATTCTTGTGCTTCCGCCTTTCATCCATTAATTCTAGTTCATACTTAGTGAGCCATGGTTTTCTACCTATTGTTTTGGTACGGCCTCTACCTTGAGTTTGATACCAATGTTGCGTCTCGTCAATAATGGCCCTGCCTGAGTGCATGGACTTACGCCATAGGTCACTCAGGGGTTCTTTAACTTTACTTACCTGGATCGTTATAGTTGGGGTTCTTCCTGCTCAGGTAACGGGATCCTTACCATGTCCTTACCGATTGCCTTATCCACGATTGACAGCACACCACTTATGCTAAAAGAGGGGGGGATGAGGGAGTTCAGGATGCCGCGGTAGCTCCCCAATAAAAAGAGATCTCTCTCATGTACTGTCAGTTTATTCCTTTCAACAGCTTCAAGGAATCCACCGTGCAGGTACAGGGCTTGCTCAAAAGACTCCCTCCAACAAAAGAAACAATAATACAAGATCTCACCTGATCACTCAGCCGTCTCTCTCCCTGACGATGCTCAGCACCAGTCCCTTTGGTCAACAGGTGCTTGGTCGCAGTACTACGATCCCCCGATCGTCAAACTTACGTCGCTCTCGTATACGCTGCCCTCACGGACAGTCCTCCACTCTCTCAACTCGAACTCACTGCTCCCGGTGCTCTCACTGACTGACCCCCACCACACCAGAGGTCGCAGCTTATAAGCACAAAAATCGCAACTCGTGCGTGCTTGCGTAGCACCTCCTTGCAGATTCTCAAGATCTGGATTGAACCGGGGTTGCACGTCCGGTATGGTTCAATGCTAAACCAAAACCAGTACATGACAATACCTCCCCCAGTTCAACTGGACAGTGGCCTCACTGTCTGGGCGTAGCTAGCCACCTAGCCACCCCGAATCTCTCCACCAACACACCAATTGGAGCCAAGATCCACTGTTGACCTTACCCGTGACCATAGTGAGACCGGCGTGAAGCAAACAATAATGAGCGCGACATAGCTGAGATCACTGGGGAGATGGGAACGCGGAGCATTCAGCGTAAAAACCGCTGACGCGTATAAGAATAGTTGATTAAATTAAGCTAACTTTTACCATTGAGCATAGCCTCGTATCTGCATGGCTCCCCTGTCTAGACAGTACATGGAATATATATACACCAGGGGTGTTCCACCGTAAAATAGAATTGTCTCTATACTAGTAAGCTCTTAAGATGTATACAAGTAATGTTACGTTGGGAAGATATACATGTTTTGTCATTGTAAGACGTGAATACAAAATATTTGTTATTTTCTGTGTGTTTATGTCTAGTAAGAATTCACCTCATCTCGTCCTTTCGCTATGAGCAGCGTAATAACCTGGCTATGTTAATGCAATGTTACAAATATTCCTTTTTTCTCTCTATGTACAGTAGGATATGACAAAGCTACCTTGTTGTTCTTATATTAAGAAGATGTACTCCCTTCCTTATCTGGAAGAATATGTACTACAGTATGTGTACAGTAATACGATGTTCGTGAGATCTGACTTCTAAGATCTTCGTTTTAACATTTTCACACTAATAAGATTTTCTATCTAAGATGGCCATCTTATGACTAACCTACTTAAGCCTAACAATAGTAAGTGTGAGTACTCTCATTTGAGTACTATATACAATTGGACATGTGGATTTTCATTTTCATACAATTGGACCTCGTAGTGTCCACAACAATAAAACATTAATATATTACAATGTGGACAGTATGCCTAATAACTATGTAAACATTCTTTTTTTTTCTCTTCGAACCAAGACGTTGCGCTGCTTCTTGCAGGCGCTGTATTGAGTCGTCCGTCTTTCCACTTGTGAAGACTTTCTCACCTTCCCGCTTTCGTCTGCCTGCTAGGGACGTGTCTGTGAACATAGGGGGGACCAAATAACTACTCTCATATGTATGAGATGGTACTTCTGTAGACAGAAAGAATGATGCTCGAACGTTACGTGGGATCTATTGAAGTGATAGATGTCGTGGCTTGGGAGGGTGCCTACAGCCTTCCAAACCATCGACACTGTGTAATCAAAGTCTATCAGTGCAAAGGGGCCTGTTTGTGCACAGTGATGCAACTCCATCCTACTGACCGACATAAGAAAGTATACTCGGTTTGAATAACCTAGGATGTGACCGTACTTACCTGACATTATGAATGCTACCTGTGAACTGCACTTGTGAATGCGCGCTGCAACCCTCCTGACATGCGTCCTGATGAACTTCGGCAGCTGCAGACTGTGGAAATTCAAAAGGCACTATCTTCATCTGAAACAGCCAATTTACAGGTGAGCCTCGCGGGCATCTGGCGGTATTCATCTTACGTAATAAGGCTTAATCCTGCGTACGTGCACCTTGTCACGAGCGGGTTTACCCCTCATCGTGATTTCCACCACGTAAGTAACATCCGACACTTTCCGGATGACCTTGTATGGCCCCTTCCATTGTGGGCGTAAGAAGTCAGAAATGTGCTTCTTGCGGGAAGGCGTCCAAACTAATACGAGCTGATTAGGCTGAAAGTCCTTCTCCATCCTGGTCCTGTCGTAGTAGGCCTTCTGTTGCACCTGTGCAGTAGTAATGGCCTGCTTCGCCAATTCTCTAGCTTTCTGCATTTTCTGAAGACGCTCGGCATTATCCGCATCCGTGTCTATCGGTAGATAGCGGATGTCGGGCGGCAATCGCGCCTCATAGCCGTGGAGCAAGTAATGTGGGGTATAACCTGTTGCAGTCGCCTGCGATGTGTTATAGGAGAACACCGCAAAGGGTATATACTCATCCCAGTCCGTACCTGTTTCATTGGTGAACATGGCAATGATTTTGGCGATAATTTTATTCATCGCCTCTGTCAATCCATTCGTTTGTGGGGCGAAGCTGGTCGTGTTGATAGGTTGCACCTTTAACAATGTCAACAGCTGCTGGATGACCTTGGACATAAAGACTGTCCCTCGGTCCGAGAGAATCTCCCTAAAGATACCAAAACGGCAAATGATTTCTAGTAAAAATTGAGCTACTTCCTCAACGTTTGCTTTAGGCACGGGTTTGGCAATAACGTAGCGTGTAAGATACTCAATTGCCACTATGATGTATTTATTCCCTGTTTTGGATTTACATATCGGCCCCTTGATATCGATGCCGATACGATTAAATATAGGACCCGGCGATATGGGTTGTAAAAGCCCATGTCGTTTCGGCATGCGCTCCTTGTGCCGTTGACATGTGTCACAGGACCTAATATACTTAAATACATCATCTTTCAACCCTGTCCAGAAATATTTGGCCTTTATTTTGTGATAACATTTATAGATTCCTTGATGTGCACCCCCCAATGGGTCATCATGGTGCGCCTGTATAATGGGACCTTTCAGGGCCTCAGGTACCAACAGTGGCATGTCAGTTTCAGCTTTGCCCTGTTGTTTGATACGTAAGATGCCTGATTTATCAATGATATAACGCCTGGCCAAACGCGCGTACGCCACTGGTGCAGTATCGGGTTGCTTGATAGCTTGCATGATCTGCTGTAAGTGAGCGTCCTTGAGCTGCTCTTGTAGGATGATGTCATTGTTTACAATAGCATACGTTGGTACCTCCAGACAATCGTTCGCTATTTCATCCGTAGCCTCCAACACTGGCATGCGAGAGAGAGCGTCTGCGTCACCGTGCATGGCGCCTTTCTTGTGAATGACCTCAAAGTCAAAATCAGCCAGTTTCAATATAAATCTATTGAGACGGGAATTCGGGTTTTTGAATTTGTCCCAATATGTGAGACTCGCATGATCGGTAACGACCGTAAAATGCACGCCATGGAGGTAGGTGCGGAAATGATTAATAGCCCAAGCGAATGCCAACATTTCACGCTCAGTGGTCGAATACCTTGATTCAGTCTCAGTTAACTTCCTGCTCGCGAAAGCGATCGGTTTCCTTTCCTTGAGCTCATTTTCTTGCAGTAATGCAGCCCCTGCGCCATGCTTACTGGCGTCCACATGCAGGAAAGTGGGCCTCGTCTCATCGAAATGACTAAGGAGGGGTGGTGTTGTCAACTTCTGTTTGAGCGTGTTAAAAGCCAGCTCGTGTTCCTTCGTGAAAATAAAACGAACTTTTCCCTTCGTGAGATCAGTCAAAGGTTTGGCTATGCTCGAGAATTGGGCCAGAAATCGGCGGTAATATCCCGCGAGACCAAGAAAGCTGCGAAGTTGCTTTAAAGTCGTGGGCGTCGGGATGTCCTTCACACACCGGATTTTGTCCTCATCGGGTCTAATACCTTCCTGGGTTACGATGTGGCCCAAGATTTTAATTTCATTGTGCCCGAAATGACATTTGGAAGTCTTCAGCATGATGTTGGCCTGTCGCAATCGCTTGAAGAGCTCCTCGAGGTGGCGCAAGTGTTCCTCGAAAGTTTTGGAAAATACTGTCAAATCATCGATATACGTGAGCACAGAGTTCCACTTAATTCCGGCCAACAACTTATCCATAAGACGCTGAATACATTGGGATGCGTTCATAAGCCCCATCGGAAGTCGGCGGTATTGATATAAACCGTTTTCAGTGACAAACGCGAGCTTATGTCTGTCCTCCGCGTGGACTGGGATACTCCAGAATCCTGAAAACGCATCTAAGGTACTAAACCATTTGGCCTCACTGAGCCTGTCCAAATAGCTATCAGTGCGCGTTAAAGGGTAGCTATCAGGTTCAATGATTTTATTCAGTCTGCGGTAGTCCGTGCAAAAGCGATATGATTTATCTCTCTTTTTGGTTAGGACCACCGGTGCCGCATAGTTGCTAGAACTATTTTCAATAATCCCTGCATCAAGCATTTCTTTCACCTGCTCGTCAATTATCTGTCTCTCACGCTTGCTAACCTTATAGGGTGCTTGATGTAACGGGGTATTATGTTTGAGGTGTACGCGATGCTCTATTAAGTTCGTTTCGCGTAACTGTTTTATTGATGTGGCGAAAATGTCGCTGTATTTGTCTAGGAGTTGAGCTAGACCGTGTTTCTGCTCTGGTGTGAGATCGCCATTAATGTTATATGATGTCACGTGGTCGTGCGGTGCAATGCTATCCTGCTGTACCGGAACGTGGATTGTGTCCTGTGATACATCTTTAATCCATCCAATGGTGGAATTGTTAGGGATGTGAACAATATTTTCACCCCAATTCATTAACGTTACCTTGGTAGCCTGCGAGTGGACTTTTTCCGCCGGTATAATAATTTGCGGATTCTGCTGTATTGGAGATTTATTCACGAAGGTGTATAGCTTCTGAATGGATGGCCTATATGAGAGTGTAATCGCTATCTGAGAAATGGATTTTGGGGGTAGGAAGATGTCGTCCCTGGTGGCTACTCGGATGTTATGTGAAAAAATAAAATCTGTATTAATGTTTGATAGCCTAGCGATCTCTCTGTCCGTTTCCGTATGACCTGTCCAATTCGTTTGTTTGAATTGGCAACTTATCGTCCCCTTCTTTGTGTGGAGATGCAGTGACTCGTCTGCGAAGTTAATGTTGACTTTGTACTTTGCCAAGAAGTCAGTCCCTATGAGACAGGCCGCTGCGAGATCCTTGATTACATGCATAGAGAAGGAAGTGGTAAAATTCTTAAACTGTATTTTCACATAGGAGGTCCCTGCAATTTTCAAGACTTCATTGTTGGCAGCAATGAGTTGAATGCCTCCTGTGATAGGACGGATGTGTTTGTCTTCTACCAGGCTGTGCGAGATACATGAAATCCCAGCGCCAGTATCGATCAGTGCTTCAGTCTTTATGCCGTTAATTCTGGTCTGAATCTTGACCGGTAAGCTCCTAGCATGTTGAGCTGGGTTGTTTACTCCGAGCAAGCCATGTCTGACGTCACTGTGTAGAGGTGGGCATGGCAGTGAAGTGGACGGTATTGTATTGCAAACATCTGTTGCGGGTGTTTGACTTGCGCACGTGTCGTGCTGATAAGCAGTGACACTGGTCGTGTGCTGAGCTTCAGCTAACTTGGCCGTATCCGTGCGTGTGGGAGTCGTGTGACAAACTGCTGATTGCTTCGAGGTGTCATCTTCCGCTGTGTAGTCGGCAGGATGCACCGCTTGCACAGGAAGTGCTGCCTGTTCGGAAATGCCATTTCAGCTGTGAATGTTCTCCCAAGTTTCGCTAACGTGGAAAGTCCGGTCCGTGCCCCTAGCGTACTTCTGCCGCCGAAAGGTTTGACCTCGTAACTTTGGCCCTTTCTGGTAGCCATCGGAACGAGCATTGTCCCTGCCTGTCGTGGGTTCGTGACCCGAGTTCCCTGGATTTCCTTTCTGCTGTATGCTGCTAGTACCGCGTGTAGCGACGGGCCTAGGGATCAGTGCCCGGTAGTGCCCCGCATTAGGCGGCCCCGTGAAAAGCAAATGTATATCATCACGAAACCCAATACACTGTAATCTAGGTTTATCAGAGTCCAGCACGTGTACGTGTATATTACACTTTGTGGCCCTGGATAAAGCTAGTATCTCTGCTGAGGATCCAAAAATGCCATTTTGAAGCATGTGTGCCACATATGTCTCGGGATCTGGAAATAAATTTTCTCGGCTGTCGGTAGCAAAATTGGCAAATTCTATCCAATGGTCGTGTATGTACTGCGCAGCCTTCTTGCGCAGCACATGGTGATCCTGTTCCGTGCCATACAATAATGTGCTAACCGCACGAAACAGACAATTCCCATCTCTTGCGACATCCCTTATATTGTAATTTCGTTGGAGGTCTCCACCGGCCAAAATCGAGTTTATTGTGAATGTGTGTGGGACCTCCGTACCTAGTTTTCCGCCCTGTTATTTGAGTGCGAACTTTTCGATGGGCGAAAAATCCTTCGTTGGCCACAAGCAGAGCATGCGCGGCAGTTATTGCATCGGCCGTCCCTAGGATCGTTTTGATCTACTCGGGATCCCGATTGGGCCCTACCTCGAGTAGCCGTGGTTTGCGTGGCCCTAGAGGCTCTCTGCGCCTGGTATTCCCTCCGGGGATTCTGATACCTGGGCGTTTGGTATTCATTTCTGCGCCTCGGGTTTTGTACAAGCGCTATACTAATCTTCTCCATTTGCTGCGTGATCTGATCTACCTGTTGTTTCAGATTTGTCACGTCAGCCTGATGCAGGCGTGATTCGATATTTTTGCTTATCAGTCGTTGATTTTGCTCAGCCGTGATCACGTTTGCCCGCAGTTGCTCTAAAGTGTGGGGATTCATCTGGAGTATTTTGTCTGCGATGGCAGGCCTCATCCCCTTAATTATATATTGGATTTTATCCCCTTCAGTCATGAGAGGGTTAAAGCGTTTACACAACTGCAGTTTATAATTTATATAAACGTTGTGTGGTTCCGTAGGACCTTGTGTCCTGTTTCGCAGCGCGTCGTACAACTCGTCTTTGTCCTGGATCTGCGCGAATTCCGCTATGAAGTCTTGCTGGAGCTTGTTCCACATTAATTGTGGTTCGTGTTGCTCATGTACATCGTACCAGACAAGTGCGGCCTCTTTAAGATATGCTGGGAATAGTCGCACTCTTTCTGCGTCCGCCCAGTCATTGATTTGCGCTATACGATTGAATTCCCTAAGGTATTCTTCTGGGTCCTCCTTATGAGTGCCCGAGAATTTGTCCGGTTGAAAGAGGGGGTACCGGATGTGGTGCGCCATTTCCACGTGCCTATTGGGAACTATCGCCGGTGGCGTAAGTACTTCGCTAATTGTGGGCTCAAATGTCGCCAGTGTCATGCGAATGATTTCGCCCAGAGTTGCGCTCACTGTTATGATGTCAGCCACCAAATCGTCGGGCGTTTCAGTATTAGTCGGGTCGTGAATATGCGCGTCTAACTGAATGATAAGTTCCTGGAGATTGCTGTAGATCTCCTGTGTCTTGATCACGTGTTGTTGGGTGTAACTCGCGTCATATGAATCAGTGGAGCATACATCCGCCTCGTCAGCCTCAGCTTGGGCACGAGCTCGTGTTTGGGGTGGGCCAGGGTTAAATCGCGCGTTAGGGTGGTTGATTTTCAGTGTTAATATTTTATCCTCTAATTGAGATATGATGTGCCCAACGTTGATATCAGTGATGTATTCCGGGTTTCTCACGATGAATTTAGGTCTGATAGGCTTGGGATTAGCCGTTATAGATCTTACCCATTCCTTTAAAGAATTCGCCATTCAGATCAGACCGCGAAATACCACACTAAAATACATGCCCCCCTACTCCATACATAAACACAGTTACGAACACTCTTAATCTATGTTACAGTTTACAGTTACTATTGTCACTAGCCTTAAGGTACCCAAAACCAGTGCTAAACGCTAGGTGAGTAGATCCAGCATGCACATGCACGTTAGTTATAGGGTGGACGGTGTGGGTTATAATGACGTGAGTGTGCTGTAAATCGCAGATAAACATCGGAGGATGAATCACGGTAACCGTAGCGTCTCCACCATTGTTTTGGTACGGCCTCTACCTTGAGTTTGATACCAATGTTGCGTCTCGTCTATAATGGCCCTGCCTGAGTGCATGGACTTACGCCATAGGTCACTCAGGGGTTCTTTAACTTTACTTACCTGGATCGTTATAGTTGGGGTTCTTCCTGCTCAGGTAACGGGATCCTTACCATGTCCTTACCGATTGCCTTATCCACGATTGACAGCACACCACTTATGCTAAAAGAGGGGGGGGGGATGAGGGAGTTCAGGATGCCGCGGTAGCTCCCCAATAAAAAGAGATCTCTCTCATGTACTGCCAGTTTATTCCTTTCAACAGCTTCAAGGAATCCACCGTGCAGGTACAGGGCTTGCTCAAAAGACTCCCTCCAACAAAAGAAACAATAATACAAGATCTCACCTGATCACTCAGCCGTCTCTCTCCCTGACGATGCTCAGCACCAGTCCCTTTGGTCAACAGGTGCTTGGTCGCAGTACTACGATCCCCCGATCGTCAAACTTACGTCGCTCTCGTATACGCTGCCCTCACGGACAGTCCTCCACTCTCTCAACTCGAACTCACTGCTCCCGGTGCTCTCACTGACTGACCCCCACCACACCAGAGGTCGCAGCTTATAAGCACAAAAATCGCAACTCGTGCGTGCTTGCGTAGCACCTCCTTGCAGATTCTCAAGATCTGGATTGAACCGGGGTTGCACGTCCGGTATGGTTCAAGGCTAAACCAAAACCAGGACATGACACTATTCTTCCTTAACAATGTCTTTTGGGGGTAATTTCGTTAATTCTTCTTTTGCCTTTGAACTGTGTTCTGGGTTCTGATTTCGTAATCTGATTGACCAAAATAGATTCGATTTGGGAATGTCCTGTATAACCTGGTCTCATCCAAGCATATATATTCTTCTATTGTGGTTATTGAATTTAGGGCCAGCTATGACCAACTCGTGCCCGGTGCAGAAATCCGTCAGCCTAATTTCTCAATCATTCCTTTCACTTGATACAAATTCTCCTTCTATCTTCCCTTCCCGTTCTTTTCTTACCACGGCATTCAAATTGTCCATTACTAGAACATTTTCGTCACCCTTGACATACCTCAGAATGTCATCTATGTCTTCGTAGATTATATCAATTTCTTCATCGTAAGCTTGACTGGTAGGCATATAGACTTGTATCACTGTGGTACACGTTGGTTTTGTATTGATTTTAGCTACAATAATCCCTTTCATTATATCGCTCATTCTGTTCCTCCCGCTGTCCAAGTTTTCTAGTCAATATGAAACTAACCCCCGCGTAGCCTCTGTTTGATTTGCTGCTAATGGTCCTATAGTCACCTGACCAAAATCCTGTTTTATCCTTCAAGCGTACTTCACTTATCGTAACTAAACCCATCCTAGAGCTATCTATTCGCCTTTCTAGGTTTTTATAACCTTCCACTACCATTCATACTTCTGTCATTCCACGATCCGATCCGTAGAATATCAGATTTCCACTTTGTTGGTTTATGCTACGGAACAGCTTGTTGGTGATATCTATCAATTAAGGCCATTGGCACCTATGGTAGTATTTCTTTTATTAGTCTCTTCTTACCCGCTTGCGCAATCTGGCAGTGAAACTATCGTACTTCACCCATCATCTCCCCTTATCTTGATGTCGGTCTGACCTCTTTCTACGGGTGGTGTTCTCCACATGTAAGAAGACACTTACTACACTTCTGAATTAATTTATCGTTGGTTACTGTTTCATTTGCCGTAATATAAGATACCTTTCGTCATTGCGTGCGCTACGTTATTATATTTTAATGGATACCACACTGCATATAAGTGAATCAGTGAAATCTTTCCCATACTGTATTTTTGGAAAGACTATGGAGTATGCTGATGAGGAGGTTGATTTGAAGCTTATAACACAGTGGGAGAATGATGGTAAAAGTATTGGTGCGAATAACTTAATAGGTCAACCTCACTTCCATTGCTGTTCAACTATTCAGGAGGATTTAGTTGTAATACGAATGAATCGTATGAAAGTTGCTTACACCATTCTGGAATTGTCAGAACTCATTTACTGATTCCACTCTGAATATGTAAAAAAAACATACCTTGATCATGCTAAATTACAACATACAAACACAGATTCCTTTATTTATGAGCTTAAAACGAACGATTTTTATGGTGATATCAAAACTGAACTAGATAGGTTAATACAAGTTACTATTCAGAGGATAATACTACCTCTAATAAACGAACAGATTCTTGGAAATTTTGAGGATGAATGTTCTGGTGTTGTTATGGACATCTTTGTAGGTACTAAATCTAAATCATATAGCCCCATGGCGATAGATGATCTGGTAATAAAAATATTAAAGGGAATAAGAAGAATTGTTGTTAGCTATGGGTTAGATATAAATGAAAACTCAGCATTTTTCCTAAGTATATGACGTGTCTTATGTGGGGATTCGCCTAGGACCTTGCCCCGACCCCAACAGTAGTAGCGAACTGTGCACTATGAAGCGCACCGGAGATTCTTTATTGTGAGAGCTAAAAGCTCAACAGCCTTTCACCTCCGAAACCCCACACAAACATTCCATACACCTAGAAAAAATTCTGAGTGAATTCCTTGGACGAGAAAGCTAATGCACCATCTTTTAGATATAAATACAAAAACTGTATACAAGACGATGTATGTTTTTAAAAGCATAAATCATCAGCTGTATACTAATTAGCTGAACAGGTCGCTCTAAGTAATGAAGACAACAATAGATACATTACACCTAACCCATCAGATACTCTTGCTTGGAAAACAGTCGCTATTGCTTTATGTAAGTCTGATGTTCACTGTATCAGACTATTTATCGTGTATTTTATATTGTAATACATTCGTAAAACTGTAAGAATAATATATGATGTAAGACTACTGTAGTCTAGTAAAGATAATGTGTAATACATTTGCTGAAAAAATTGTTTCGTATTAATTGGATTCACAAAGTCGCTCAAAATAATGAAAATCATGAAATATACATTATCCCTAACACAATAATATCATTGCTTGGGGAGTAGTGTACTGTCACCTTAAGTCCCAAGTTCATTGTATTAATCTGTATTATAGCCACAAGTGAGAATAATATCATTGCTTGGGGAGTATGGTACTACTGGGTAGGTTTTTTCTAAGAATTAACCTTACCCACAAGGGAAGATGATTAAAGAAGTAAAGGGAAGTGGGTTTCGGACAGAGGAACAAGTGTGGATAATAGGAAGAAAGTCCAACACTAAATACAAACAATTTTAAAGAAGATTGTCACCGCAAAGCCCGTAAGATCACTAAAGTGAGTGGGGACCTGAACACTGCTAACGGGAAACGCAGCTAGAGCTTGGGCTATTTGCAGGCGAGAGTAGGAGGTACCTTCCCTTCCAAGCCAAGATTCGGCTACTATGGGGAAAGAAAGAAATGATAAGTTTCCTATGTACCGTTTTAAAGGAGTTTGTTTTAAACAAATATTTTGAAGAATGCAAATAATTTGCATAAGCCGTGATGTTTTAGTTCTTAAAATTGTTGAATTTCTAAAAAGTGACAGAATGTTTCCAAGAAGGATAGGGATGAAGCAATTATACCCTTGAGAATAATTTTGGTAAGAGCACCAATAGTTGCATTTAGGAATGACTAAGCTTTTACCCAGCAAGGAGCCGACTAAAAGTTTAGACAATGAGAAAAAACTTAAATTTTGAAAACCAACCATAAGTCGTAGAGAAAATCTCAACAAGCAGGAAGCTGGCGTAGCGAGCTATGCTTGCCTTACTGGCCAGTTAGAATTAGCTATCAAAGCTAAGAGAGGCTTTAAAAAGTTAATAACTAAGAGTTCTTGCTCGAATGCAACAAGTAGTGCAAACCTTATCAATGGATTTATTTTTATTAAAGAGGGCATAAACCTAGGAAGAGTCAGGGAAGACAGGATCTTGGCTAACCGTTATTTCAGAGAAATTATAAAGCAAAAGGAAAAATTCAAATTTATTTAACAATGCAAAAAGGTGAAATGAATTTATGACATATATAGTTTGAGTTTACAAACAATTGGGGTCGCAGACCTCCGAATTCATTTAAATCTTGCGCCAGGCAATTGATAATTTTTTAGTTTTAAACCTTTTATATGAGCTAAAATCTTCGTAAGATTTTGAAATGGTGCGAAGATTAATAAATAGAAAATTTTAAGATAATTAACGTAATTAAGGTTAAACAATAAATCAAGTTCAAGGTGTGTACTTTAAGGATTTCTAGATAGGTATCTTAGAAATATGAACAAACAACAACTTCGAAAGTAACAACAAAAAAAACAGGAAGAAATGAAATAGAAGTTTCTATAACTTCTTGTATTAATACAGAACTACGTTTAGAGATTATACAAATAGGGCAGGTCACTTATTGTGAATCCCGAAGAGAAAAATTGAAAGGAATTTTCTAGAACTCCTATGTTTAAGTAGGGATCGCGAGAAAAATAGGGCTAATTTCCCTTTCGTGAAACCTAGAGATAACTCACTTTTGAGTAGAAAGAATTGGATTCCCTAATTAGAAGGGAGAAACAATATACTTTAAGGCGTGTACTAGACACGAAGTTTTACAGACATTAATTCGTTATACGTGGAGCAAGTAAGGGAGGGCACTTATTGAGAGTGACACCTCATTGAAAAAAGACCTAATGTAACAATTTTAATATTTTGGTTTGTTAGTAAAGGGTTTGGGAAAGATCAAATGGGATTGTGGAAGAGTGTTCATGGCCGTATTTATTGTACTCGAATGAGCGCGACGCGGATGAAAAAGTTGAACAGGCACTGTTTTCACTATAGTCTGTTGATATAGTTGAAAAGTTCACTGTAGTAGCACAAAAAGTTTATGGCAAAGAAAGTTATTGCGATGACGGAAAATAACTAGTTACACTAGATTTCCGAGAGTCTATTGCTTGAAAAACTTGTAGGTTATAGTTGAATGCACCAGAAAAATTCCAACGGAGGAAGAAAAATTAGATATTGATCAGCAGTTCGTAAGGAAGATTCCTTAGTTTGAAAAAGTATTCCCATATGTGAGTGGAAAGTACTAGAAGGTTTAACTTGTAGATGAATTGTTCGGCATGGAAAATTCCAGAACAATCATGACTGAAGAATAGGGCACAAATTAGTCCAGCGGTGGAACGAGCTAAGTATTCTATAGACAGTGGGTAATTCAATGGTGTCCCACATTGTGAGAAAATCTCTCATTTAATAAGCATAAGAAATGCTGCTTCATGTTAAGATTGGCTTAGATAGACAAAAGCCCAACATAGAAAATCCTGCGGAGGATCATTATTGCCCCACATTTAGAAATCTCACACTGCCTATAAAATGATCATTAAAAAGCATGTAGCTATTTAACATCAATTAAAATAAGTTGAAGTACGTAGAAATAGTACTTTGCTCATTTCTGATGAACGGCGTTTCCTTGGTGACCGTTAGTCAGGAATTCACAACATGGCGAAGATTTGAAAGTTTGTCTCTCGAGGTGAGGAGACGAGCTTTAGTTAAGCTCCGACTGACTGGTTTGACTTCAGACGCACAAGTAAGGCCAGCTCTACGAAGCGCAGAGAGACCAGGGAAAGGAAAAGTGTGGGGGTAGGAGGCAAAAGGAATAGACAAAAGAATAACCAACATAACAGCAATAAATTTTCTTGATGAAATGGTCTTCAAAGAGTTGATAGCAGGCGTCACTAGCGAAGCCGGGTGGGTGAAAAAGTAGACGAAGTCCTCTTGATCACGGAGATGATAGCTGGCGATAGCGACGAGATCTGGTGGCCAGATTGGTAAGGAAGTCCTCTTGTACAGGGAAAAATTAAGGACCTTCAGAAATTCGCTGCTAGATGACGCTAGGTGGGTCATGGAAGATACATATCTAGAACAGACTCACATGTGGTGTAAAAAATATACCAACAAAGAGAAACCAAGAGATCACTGTTGGTGTTTGCGAAAAAGGGAGGGGATGAACTAAAGCAAAGAGAAGCAAAAGCTTACTCTGTCTTACTGTGTATTCCAAAGACTACACCAACTACCACCTTAAGTCCCAAGTACATTGTATTATAGCCACAAGTGAGAATAATACCATTGCTTGGGGAGTACGGTACTGTCACCTTAAGTCCCAAGTTCATTGTATTAATCTGTACTATAGTCACAAGTGAGAATAATATCATTGCTTGGGGAGTATGGTACTGTCTCCTTAAGTCCCAAGTGCATTGTATTAATCTGTGTTATAGCCACAAGTGAGAATAATATTATTGCTTGGGGAGTACGGTTCTGTCACCTTAAGTCCCAAGTTCATTGTATTAATCTGTATTATAGCCACAAGTGAGAATAATATCATTGCTTGGGGAGTATGGTACTGTCACCTTAAGTTCATAGTATTAATCTGTATTATAGCCACAAGTGAGAATAATATCATTGCTTGGGGAGTATGGTACTGTCACCTTAAGTTCATTGTATTAATCTGTATTATAGCCAGAAGTGAGAATAATATCATTGCTTGGGGAGTATGGTACTGTCACCTTAAGTTCATTGTATTAATCTGTATTATAGCCACAAGTGAGAATAATATCATTGCTTGGGGAGTATGGTACTGTCACCTTAAGTTCATTGTATTAATCTGTATTATAGCCACAAGTGAGAATAGTATCATTGCTTGGGGAGTATGGTACTGTCACCTTAAGTCCCAAGTTCATTGTATTAGTCTGTATTATAGCCACAAGTGAGAATACAATGATGTTACTGAATAAACATGTGGCGTAGTGGGTAGCATGCTGAACTGATATGCCAAAAACGCGGGTGCAAACCCGGCCGAAGTCGTCGGATTTTTAAGAGCGCAAAAATCCTTGAGTATGCTTTCCTTTGGAGGGGGGAGTGAAGCCAGTGGGCCTATGCCATAGATTTTTGGCGTGTAAAAGAACTTACCACTACAATGGTAGTGCGTAGATAAAACTTGTAGGCTACTTGGTTAGAAACGCTCTATCAAGTTACAACGATCTTCGCCGCTGGTTGTCAGTGACAGGGGCGTCCGATAGCCAAAGTTGAAACTAAAATTTAAATTGGGGAGCGTACGGGCGTTCTGCTATGGCCATTGGCTGAATACAAATATAAACAATATCAATGCATTTTGAAAATTAAGACATAGGCTAAGTAAACGTAAACGATGTAATCTGAAACATGTGCAGATATTTTAATTTTCGGGAGTAGAAAATGGCTTTTAAACCGTCAGGGAGCTGATTTAATGAATACAAATCTAGACTATTTTGTCCAATAATATAAACTTATTCTCGAATTATTTTGAAGCAAGCCAATTTATAACGTCAGGATAATGCTCAAGTACCTACATTTGAGCCATTTAAGACCTTAAGATCATTTTATACTTTTCGTTTCACAAATAACACCGGTATTTTTACCAATATTACTTTAATTATAATGTTACTCAATTTTACGGAAGAACTAGCTTTTGATATGGTTAAGAATTTGATATAGCGCAGCTATTTACAATTATTATACCATACCAGTAAACCGCCCCGGCTTCGCCCGGTATCTTCAACGGTTTACCGAGCGTAGACTTGAAAGGCGCACTGACGGCAGGTCCCAGACGCTATTCAGAAAAGCCGAGGTGAACAGCGAAACTCCAAACACAAATAGTCTACACTTCTCTGAAGTCTTAACTCGACACGACAGTTGATGCTGTACGAAGCTTGGGTGATAGGCTCGCTCGCTAGCTCGTAAACTTGCTCTGAAGCTAGAAATTTTAATTACCACTTGATTGTGATTGTTGGAAGAAATGAAAACGTAAAATCCCTTGTAGTGGGCGATGTATTACAGATGGAGGTAAGCTGTTGCGGACCATTTTGTAGAGCTCGTCATGCTGGCCAATTCTTACACTCATAGTAGGCCTATATTGATATTTTTAGCGGTTTAACCAGCGTAAGATTAAAAGGCGCACGGACGGCAGGTTTTTCTTCGACTCGATTCCCTGAAATAGATACTGCTCGGCCTCCTTTGGTCACAAATGAATGTTTTTCAACAGAAACCATCCTCGGACAATCCTTTACAGAATGGTGAAAACCGCATCAAATACCATCCAGTGGTTCTCGAGATATCCCGTTACATCCAAGAATCGGGGATTCTGTTTTATACTACAGTGTTTCGTGATGCCCGCACTATCATTTAAGAAATACGTGAATTTCTAACTGTGTTGTAGTTTGAGTCTTCAGTCTTTTGACTGGTTTGCTGCAGTTCTCCATGCCTCCCTGTCCTGAGCTAATCGTTTCATCTCAGCATAGCTACCTAAACTTACATCCAAGGTAATCTGTTCAACATATTGTAACTTGGTCTAAACCTACACTTCCTGTCCGCGACCCTTCCTTCCATAACTAGGCCTGCTATTTCTGGGTGACGTAGTATTTGTCCTACCAACCTATCTCTTCTCTTAATTAGCAGTCGCCAGGAACATCTCTCCTCTCCCACTAGTCTCAATAACTCTTCGTATATTACCCTATCTCCCCATCTGATCTTCATCATTCTACTGTAACACCACATTTCAAACGCTTCAATTTCCCTCTTTTCTGCTGCACCAATAGTCCAAGATTCACGTCCATAGAGTGCAACGCTCCAGATTGTTGCATGAAAATGAGGGATGTGAATGAAGTGTGATTTAATATGGATTATTTTGTAACGCGAGTTAGGTCTATCGACAGATATCATAACCATAAATAGTGATAAGACTGAGGTTAGCTTGATGTCACCACCACAGCTAACATTGCACGTGTTGTCATCAATCACAACATGAATAAGGGCACCCAATCTACATCAGAGAGACACACTCCTGACCTAGCAATATTCTGTCTGGGTTGTAGTAGCATCAAGGTTGTTCTTTTCCATCTCCTCTACGCAATATTCGTGCAATAAACAACTCCTGAAGTGCCCTGCTCATTATTTGTGCCCATGTACTTGCATGTGTGTAGAAATCGTTTACAAGCCTATGTTACTAGGGATCATCCCGGTATTTTCCTGGGGAAACCAAGAAAGACAACTCGGCCTATAGGATACCTGAGGTGGGAATTGAACCATCCTCCTCTCAGCTTAATTTTTGTATTTTTTTATTGAAGTCAAACGGCCATAAATGCAGCCTCACAAGTCTGACTGTACCGTGTTCTAACCCTCAGACCCTCTTGTTTACAATATTCCACAGCAACGTTCTTAGGTTTTTCCCATTGTTGCAGGAAGGAATACTTCTAATCTCTCTCGTAATGTGTTTAAAACATTTTGAAACCTACAGAGGATTACCTTTTGTAAGACATGGTTTCATCCACTCTCAGGGAATTGAGATTTCTTATTGCAATTAATATGTTAAATAAATATATTAATATATAAGATTAACAGTGCAAAAAGTTAGGCACTGCAACTCAACGAGATGGTTGATTAATGATACTTTCTCGCAAACAAAACTGTATAATTACAGTAAGTCTTATCCCATTTTTTAGCCTACTTTCGATTTTTGCAAAAAATTAAAGTAGACTTATGAGATCAACACAGGGCGAAAAATAAGTGTGTCTGTCTGTGTGTGTGTGTGTGTGTGTGAGTGTGTGTGTACACTGAATGTCTGTCGCCCACTATCAATTCGAACACCTTGAACGCGAATTGAACGAAATTTGGTACAAAGGTAGCACTAGCAAAGTACACCTCAGTGTCATGTTTTATATCGCCGCCATCCTGACGGAAACGTAATGGCGG
Source organism: Meconema thalassinum (assembly GCA_946902985.2). NCBI lineage: Eukaryota > Metazoa > Arthropoda > Insecta > Orthoptera > Tettigoniidae > Meconema > Meconema thalassinum. The sequence continues at coordinate 212,753,115 of OX336400.1, read as the reverse complement.
CCACACAAATGTTCAAAGCTTAAATCAAATTACGACTAACCTAATCATCCGCACTCTACTAAATTTTGCAACAACATATCTTTATGGAGGATGCATCCTTTGACCAAATTAATAGGTCATTAGCCTAATAGTTTGCGGATGGCGGCCGTCTTTGTGTCAAAATCGATTCCCCCTATTAATTCTAACACGGTGAAACCGAATGGAACGAAATTTGGTACAGAGGTAGCACTAGCAAAGGGCACCTCAGTGTCATGTTTTATATCGCCGCCATCTTGACGGAAACGTAATGGCGCTCACACAAATGTTCAAAGCTTAAATCAAATTACGATTAACCTAATCATCCAATCTCTACCAAATTTTGCAACAACATACCTTTATGGAGGAAGCATCCTTTGACCAAACTAATAGGTCATTAGCCTAATATTTTGCGGATGGCGGCCATCTTTGTGTGAAAATCGATTGCCCCTATCAATTCGAACACGGTGAAACCGAATGGAGCGAAATTTGGTACAGAGGTAGCACTAGCAAAGGGCACCTCAGTGTCATGTTTTATATCACCGCTATCTTGACGGAAACGTAATCGCGGCCACTCAAATTTTAAAAGCTAAAATTTAATTACTACCAACCTAATAATCTAGTCTCTACCAAATTTTGCAACAACATATCTTTATGTGGGAAGCATATTCTGACCAAACTGCAAGATCATCAACCCAATAGTTTGCAGATGGTGGCCAAGTATGTGTGCAAATCGATTCCCCCTATCAATTCAAACACGGTGAAACTGAATTGAATGAAATTTTTTACATAGGTAGCACTAGCAAAGGGCACCTCATATTCATGTTTAATATCCCTATAGCACGTTGCATTTCAACAAGCTACTACAACCAACATTCAATTATACTCCTTGAAAAGAACAAACAGTTATAACAATACCCATGCATTTAGGAGAAAGTAGGCTATATGTTCTTTACTGAACACCTTGTTTTAGCATATATTCAAAGTTGACAAAATAGGCTTATGAGATCACCTTTTGTCCGTTTGTGATGGTGTGTGTGCGTGTGTGTGTGTATGTGTGTGGGTGGGAGTGTCCCCCTAATAAATTCTAAACGGCTAGAGCGATTTCAATGAAACTCGGTAAGTTAATAGCACTATTCCGGACAACGCCGACCGTACCCTTTAAATTTTGTTACGTCTCACCAATCCAACATGGCGGCTGTGCGAAATATTTCACCAGCATTCGATATCTCCGAAACTATTACCGATATCACCCTCGAATTCTTTACGGTGATAAAGAGAACTACTAGAAGTACACCTCTGTGACTTTTGAAAATCTGGTAACTACAAAACCAACATGACGGCCAACCGAATTTGCGACTTTTAAATAGACGTTTCTCGCGATTTAACCAACCAAACGCAATAAAACTTGGTACAGTATATGTTTATACTCATTGTAATGCACAGACATCTAACTTCGTTGTATTGTTTACATAACCACAAGATGGCGGCTGTGCCTATTATTTCACCGGCATTCTATATCTCTGAAACTATTTGCGGTATCACCCGAAAATTTCGTACGGAGATAAAGGGCACTACTGGATGTTCATCTAAAAGATTTTTAAAACCGATTAACTACAAAACGAACATGGCGGCCAAACGAATTTGAAAATTTAAAGAGACCTTTCTCGCGATTTAATGTTCCAAACGCAATGAAACTTGGTACAGGAAATGTTTATACACATTGTAATGCACTGGTATCTAATTTAGTTCTATTGTTTTTATAACCTCAAGATGGCGTCTGTGCAAATTTTAAAATTAAGTTTTTATTTCTTGTGTCCTAATCGTGCGATCGAAGTGAAAGTTTGAACAATGAACCTCCGCAATAATTTTCCTTTAATGGTGCATGACTCTATCGCCTATACATATAACAATCTAACATGGCGACCATCCGAAATATTTACACGGCTCTGAATATCTACGAATCTATTATAGCAATCGAACTGAATTTTTTAATGTTCATAGGGGCTATGAACATAAGTTCACCTATATGACTTTCAATAACCTGGTGATCACAAATCCAACATGGCGGCGACGCGAATTATATATATTCACATGGACGTTTCTCGCAATTTAACCATCAGAGTGCAGTGAAACTTGGGACAGTAAACCCTTATACAAATGTTAATCCACTGGCATCTAATTTATTATAATTGTTTCCATAACCACAAGATGGCAGCTGTGCGAAATTTCAAATCTCGTTTTTATATATTGTGTCTTGATCATGCGATTGAAGTTTGAATGCTACACGTACACAATAATCTTCATATAACAGTACATAACTCTAGCACCTTCATATATAAAATCCAACATGGCGACCATCCGAAATATTTAGTCGGTTCTCAATATCTACGAATCTATTACGGCAATCAAACTGAAAATTTGTATGTTGATAGTGGCAATTAACATACGTAGGATATATGAAACTAGGATGTATAGTTCTTCACGGAACTACCGTATATACCCGAATGTAAGACGACCCCGAATATAAGTCGAGGCCTAGTTATCAACTGCCTCTTACAGATTTTTTCAAAAAAATACTCGCTAACTCACAACTTGCACAATATATGCCCTTAAGGTCGTGCTTTCATTTTTATAACGTCTCGTGTTATCGGAAATCCCTCTGCCCGCTTTTCCAAGACATAATCTATAATTTCTTTGTTCAAGAATGGGAGACTTTATTAAATTTAGATACGTTGATCACTCAATTACTGCTCGTAAAACTGACTGGTTGTTCTTGTAAAGATTGTTTTAAAACATATTTCCGTATGCTTTCGAACATATAATTTATCCGCTTAAAATGACGTGTATGCGTAAATCCTAACCTCAAAATGTACGCTATTCGTATTTGCATGGTAATTAAACATAACAAACCATATTTTAATCTTCATTAACACATTGATTTGTTGCGAGTTACAAGATGCCAACACCACATACTACTTTGCAAATAATAATAACAATTTTAAAAACATTTTTTTAATACCCTGAATATAAGACGACCCCATATTTTTATAACACAAAAAGTGGGAAAAAACGTCGTCTTACATTCGGGTATATACGGGACTTGTTATTTCATAACGAACTTTCCGCCTGGATTAAGCCAAGAGGGTGTGAAATAATACGTAGGCTATCCCTTCGAATATTCCCTAAACCCTGATTAATATCTACGGATGACGACATTTCACCATTAAATAACTTATTTTACTGTCTTACTCGGTTCTCCAGGACGAGACGTCACACACCCAACTCCTACGGACTCAGTGAGTGAGTTGCCGCTAGGGGCGTTAGCAGCTTAAATATCGCCATTCGCATGAGGTCTTACAGACCGGGGTGGATTCCATCTGACCATAGTGCTCTAATATGGAACATTGATTTTCACGACGCTAGTTTATTTCAAAAACTACCTCGCAGGGAAATTTGTAACTGGAAGAAAGCAGACATGAACCACCTGAGACTTCTACTGGATTATTGCCCATGGTCCCTCCTTGACATCAGGAACGACATTAATGAGAATTGTGAGATATTTTATGATCTCTTGATGTCCGCAGTTTTAGAAGCAGTTCCTCGTGTGAAGGTTAATCCCTACCGTTATCCACCTTGGTTTGATGCAGATGTAATCAGCGCGCTACATTCGAAAAATAGGGCTCATCGTCAATGGAAACGCTCTTCTTTGGAATGCCATAGAATTGAATTTGTGGTCAGGAGACTCGAATTCAAAGAAATTCAACGCCGAAAGTATGACGCCTACCTGGAAGACATAGACTCCAGTGTTAAAACTAATCCGAACAGACTATGGTCCTTCATTAAGCAGAGATCTAGGAACACCAGATTACCAGTCTCGCTCGAGTATGACGGACGTACCAGTACTGATGCAAACTCTGCCTGTGAGCTGTTTTCTGATTATTTCGAAACCTTATTCCTTCCTGTAAATTCTATACCGCCACCATTACCTGATCTGCCACCCTCCAGTAACGACAGCATTTCGTACTTCCATATTTCCGAAGACTGCATCAAGAATAAATTACATAATCTATCCTCTGGCAAGTCTCCCGGTCCTGATGCCATTCCTATAGAAATAATTAAATCTTTATGCCACCAGCTATCTCGTCCACTTTACATCCTATTCAACCAAGCCATCAGTGAAGGAGTGTTTCCGGATTACTGGAAATCAGTTCATATCACCCCAGTGTTAAAGAAAGGCTCCAGGCAGAAGGTAGTAAATTACAGGCCAGTAACACTAATGTCTATTTTCGCGCGAGTCTTTGAATCAATTGTTCGAGACGAAGTGTACGCTCACGTGTCACCATTCATCACTGAACTTCAGCACGGCTTTCTTCCTAGGCGATCCACTGCTACCAACCTAGCAGTCTTCACTCATGATGTATCCACCTTTATGAATAACCGTGGTAGTGCTGATGTTATCTATACTGACTTCTCTAGGGCTTTCGACAGCGTTCATCACAACCTACTGCTTCTTAAACTTTCAAACTTTGGTATAACTGGTAATCTTTTACGTTTCTTCAAAAGCTACCTCTCAAATAGAACCCAATCAGTTGTAATTAATAATAATAAGTCTAAATCTGTTAACGTTACTTCCGGTGTCCCTCAGGGTTCTGTATTGGGCCCTCTGCTTTTTATACTTTTTGTAAATGATATCCCTCGTATAATTCATAATTCTAGGTGCCTGATGTACGCTGATGATCTTAAACTGTATATGCCCATCAGTACTATAAATGACTGTGAGTTGTTGCAACAAGACCTACACCAACTCAGTGAATGGTGTGAAACATGGAAACTGAAACTGAATACTGAAAAGTGTAAAGTGTTGTCAGTTTCATTGAAACGTAACCTCCTACCCAGGTTTAATTACTGTATTAAAAATGAAACGCTACGTAGAGTGTCAACCATTAAGGATCTAGGGGTGACAATCACTAATAATTTCTCGTTCGATGAACATATTTCAAAAATATGTCGTGAAAGTTTCCGGATCCTGGGATTTTTAAAAAGAAATTGTTTAAATTATTTTTCGGACATAACTCTATCCAAATTATTTAAGTCACTCATTCAGCCTAAATTAGAATACTGTAGTGTGATCTGGAATCCCTTTCACAGTAATAAAATTGACGCCATCGAACGTGTGCAAAAGAGATTTATTAAATGGCTCTGTTACAGGGGTGGACGACCGTACCATAGAGCTGAGTATGAGAGTTATTGCAACGTGTACAGTCTTCCTCCACTTAGCAGTCGGCGCACAGTGGGTGACGTGAGATTCCTTTGGAAGCTGGTAAATGGCGGAATTGACTCTAATCAGTTGCTAGCTGACTTGGGTTTTCACGTCCCTCAGAGAACCACCAGACGGAAGCACACGTTCGATGGGGTCAGATCGAGAATTAATGTGCACAAAAATTCATGTCTGATCCGGTTGCAGTCAACATACAGCTTGATGGAGAGTAGAAGTGCTACTGATATTCACTTCGACTCTCTATTAACTGTTATGAGAGATATCTCAAGTGGGCTGTAAAACAGTGTATTGCATATTGGGTTAATTTCTATTTGCGTTGATTGATTGAACATGTGGTCGAATGAATGGTTGATTGATTTTTTGATTGAATGTACGAGTGAATGAAGTAATGTATTTTTTGTTTGCTGTTATCTAGATCCTTGAATGTCGCTCTTGTATTACTTTCCATAGTTTCTGAACTTTGTCTTCTTATCTTTTATTTTATGTTTTTGCCTGTTTCTGTTTACTGTTGATAGTTTTTTTTTCTGTAATAATTATTGTAATGTTTCTTGTACAAAGGGATTGCATGAATGAATGCTTGAGATAGGATGTTTGAGTGCGAGTCTGTATGGTTGTGGTTGTTGATTTATAATATATTAGTGTATTGCTATTTTTGTACGTGTTTGCTGTTTTTGTTTTGTTTATAATTGTAAATTTTACTGTTAATTATTATATTGTCACTAGTGGAGTCTATCTGTCTGACAATAAAGAATACATACATACATACATACATACATACCTATGTAAGCTTTCTGACATGGCGTATAAAACATAATATTCTATTTTCGTTGAGAGAATTTGGGTTGTGCCAGCTACCTACTGTACGTAATGATATCATGAAGTAGGTAGGCTATTATCGGTAGTTGACATGTACGGTACCACATAGGGATTCCGTCACTGGAATTAGTATCTTTGATGTATAGTTCGTGCGAGATGTGAGTGCATTTATATTTAAATATGCGTATCAAGTCCACGGTTTGAGAATTGAATGTTCGGTAGGGACAAGACAAAACTTCGGTTATGATAAGTAAATACTTAAGTGCCCTGTGCAGATTGTCAGCGACACTCAATTTACTACATCTATTTGTCGACGATACAGAGGTGTGTATGTGTAACTAGGAACAGCAGTATGACGACAACATAGCCTACATACTGGATTACGCTCATGATTGTTCGAGTTGATAATGTGTCTAGTTTGAACTGGGTGTATTGTAACACAAGGTGGAAGTTATAATTTGTGACGTCGAAATGCCTGTATGTTATTAGTGGCAATTTACAATACCTGTGCAGTAAACTAAGCCTCCGTGGCTTAGGCGGCAGCACGCCGGCCTCTCACCGCTGGGTCCGTGGTTCAAATCCCGGTTACTCCATGTGAGATCTGTGCTGGACAAAACGGAGGCAGACAGGTTTTTCTCCGGGTACTCCGGTTTTCCCTGTCAAAATTTCATTCCAGCAACACTCTCCACTATCATTTCATTTCATCTGTCATTCATTTAATCATTGCCCCAGAGGAGTGCGTCAGGCCTCGGCAGCCGGCACAGTTCATATCCTCGCCGCTAGATGGGGGCTTCATTCATTCCATTCCTGACCCGGTCGGAGACTGGAAGCAGGCTGTGGATTTTCATTGTGCAGTAAACTAAGTCCACTTTCACGAGCCTAATTGAGCGTATTGATAGTTTTTATCGTCACTACCCTATCGGCTGACAATAAGATATTTAATGTACCTGCCGCAAATCAAGTTTGGAAAGGAATAAGGAAACCGAATGTATCATTACGGTATTTATTTCCCTGCTTTACAGGCTCCATTAGTTATTCTATTGCAATAGTAACAACTTATTCGACCAGGACGGTCAACAAGTAAACGTTTATGCTTTTCTGTTGTTGACAAACATATAACCGCTCCTTATCTCTGAGGAATACCTCATTTGATTTGTTAAATATGGGACAGATTTGGCGTATTGGAATATGCAAGGTCTTTATTTAATTCCTACATGCTCTTTCTCTGTTCTAGTTTCGTGATCATAATGGAGCAAGAACGATTGATCAAGACTGAACCAGACTGGTTGTCTCATGAACCTGTTTCCCCTAACATAGTAAGTTGCGTCTTGATTCGTGTATGTTGTAACATTGCGGTTTTAGTGTTGGACATGATAAGCAAGGTTTAGTGACTTAATGGTAAATGGTTTGCTAACCAGAATCTGTTAAGTCCTTAGTTTTGATTTACGTAACTCAGTATTCACGATAGATTGATGCTTTTCAGTCGGTCAACACGATTTTTCCCGAAAGAGTCGGGTTATTCCCTAATCGTGAAGAACATTCCGAGATTTACAAATACACTTGGATGACCAGTTTCGATCGTCAAGCGATCATCATCAGATCCATTACACTTAGGCTATAAAATCTATGTTTGAAATACAGGTGAAAATATTTACAATATGTACAATTATTTGGTGTAGGCTTAATGCAGTAAATATGATGTTAGGTGAAATGCTAAATGGTGATAGATATCCGGATTTTGTACTTTGGAGAGATTATATGGTTGTAAAAATCAACTATGATTAAACTATAATATTATAGGCTAACTGCTTGTCTGATTGTCTTCCTTACTAACGTCCCGGCACCTTTAACACTGCCGCGAATATGGGCCTTGGTTTATTGCAGAAGAAAAGTACATCGTACACCTGATCCAGATAACATTTACCTATTAAAAAAACCCTAATCCCCCCCTTTATCTAGCTTGGCTGTGTCGCTAAATTGTGTCTTGTTTCTGACGGGGTGTGTTTCTTAGTAGCGTGAAGAGGGGTGAGCTCTCCATGAACGTGTGTTCATTTAGATTGCTGGGATTGTTTCGTTTGGCTAGGTGTATCTCGATTGCTTCCTTTATGTCAATAATCCATCACGAATCGAAAGGCAGAGCTCTTGACATAAAGGAAGCAATCGAGATACACCTAGCCAAACGGAACAATCCCAGCAATCTAAATGAACACACGTTCATGGAGAGCTCACCCCTCTTCACGCTACTAAGAAACTCACCCTGTCAGAAACAAGACACAATTTAGCGACACAGCCAAGCTAGATAAAAGGGGGGGGGGGGGGGGAATTAGGGGGTTTTTAGTAGGTAAATGTTATCTGGATCAGGTGTACGATGTATTTTTCTTCTGCAATATATCAAGGACCATATTCGCGGCAGTATTAAAGGTGCCGGGACGTCCTCATAAGACCGGGCAGTGCTTAGTTGAATGGCTTATGGCCTGCGCGTGGCGAGGGCTAATCCACGGTCTTTAATAGTTGTAGTAATAGTTGTAGTCCCACCTCATTCAATAACATTCATCTTATCTAGCTTGGCAACACCTCACATAAACACATCGCTATGACTCCGCACAGCACATATGGACAGGGGGAGAAGGCAGGGAAAAACCAGTCGTTAAGATAAGAACTACCGCAGTCGACCGCACCGTGAGTTACAGTGAGCACGAAAACTGCGAGTAGCTCTAGTAAGGAAGACAATCAGATAAGTAGCCTATAATATTATAGTTTAATCATAGTTGATTTTTACAACCATATATCTCTCCAAAGTACAAACTCCGGATATCTATCACCATTTAGCATTTCACCTAACATCATATATACTGCATTTAGCATACACCGACAGTTGCAGTACCAATACTGCAACTAAATAATTGTACATATTGTAAATATGTTCACCTGTATTTCAAACATAGGTTTTACAGCCTAAGTGTAATGGATCTGATGATGATCGCTTGACGATCGAAACTGGTCATCGTAGTGTATTTATTAATCTCATGTAATTTATTTCAGGATTAGGGCATAGCCCATCTCTTTTGGGTACATTCGTGTTGACCGACTGAAAAGCACTAAACTCTTGTCATGTGTACACTTATTTAGTTGCAGTATGAATTGAGATAATTCAACTCGTCAATATTTGTTAGTTGTGGTCTATGTGATGTTTTGGTAAAATACTGGAATTGGTGATTGATCTCCGAACGTGCTTGTTTGGAGTGAACATGTGATTGTGGTTGAATGGTCAATACAGGTTGTATACTTATCTGATGGTGTCTTGCGCTGTCCTGGTGAGAGCAGTTATCTTGGGCACTATCTACTCTCAACTGGGGGAACTTCCTGTGCAATTCCCTTCTCGCATTCCTAAGTTTCTGTGTGCGTTGTACAAATGTGACAGTGTATGGCCAAGTCTAGTCTCACTAATGTGGTGTATGTTACTATATTCAGGAGAATCTTCAACCTTCAAAGACCTGGTTTCATCCTCGCCATGCATAAGCTCAAAAGCCATATAAGCGCTGCCCGGTCTAATGAGAATGTCCCGGCACTTGTAATACTGCCGTTAATACCGGCCTTGGTACGGTCTAGTGAGAATGTCCCGGCTCCTACAATACTGCGGTTAATACCGGTCTTGGTTCCAGAAAAAGATACACCGTACATCCTGATCCAATAACATGTTTCCTCATTAATCCCTTATCTAGCATGGCCACATCTTTTTGTTGTGTCTTGTTTCTGACGGGGTGTGTTTTCTGGTAGAGTGAAGAGGGGTGAACTCTCCATGAATGTGTGCTCCTATAGATTTATTGGGGCTGCTTATTTTAGCTAAGTGTATCTCGATTGCTTCCTTAATGTCAAGACCTCTACCTTTCGGTTCGTGTTGAATTATTTTTAAGTCAGTTTCAATATTAGGGAAACTGTGTCCCACTTCACACACGTGTTGGCATACGGCCGTGTGTGTCCCGTATTTAATCGCATTGCTGTGTTCATTGTATCGTGTATCCATTCTTCTCCCACTCTGCCCGATGTAACACCCTGTGTCTTGGCACGTAATGGAATATACCCCAGACTTTGAATATGGGTCTTGTTTATTTAGATGCCTGTTTTGCAGATGGTTTCCGGTTGTTTTATTCGTTGTGAATGCAATTTTTATGCCTTGTTTTTTGAACAGACTGGTGATTTTATATGTATTCGCGTTCACATAATTGAAACGCGCGAATTTCTTCTCATTATTGTGCGGCTTTTGCATTGTTTTGCTTTTATGTCTGGCTACAATTTGATTTATTTAGCAGGACGGAAAATTGTTTTCCTTTGCTATTTGATTTATTATTCTCATTTCCTTATTATAATTAACAAGCGACGAAACAATTCTCCAAACTATTACTAGCCTACAACACTCTATCAAATTCACAAAGCAACACGCAACCGACCGGTAAATAACATATCTCGACATAAATATCGAACGTAAAGATAATGGGCTTTCATATTCCATATTCTAAAAACCCACACATACTCCGCATGCTTTTGATAATTAGTCCAATCACCCCAGTACGCATAAATCAGCGGGGTTCTATTCAATGGTGCACAGGACTTTAAACATACCCATGTCAAAAGACAATAATAATAATAATAAGGAAATGACAATAATCAAGCAAATAGCAAAGGAACACAATACGAAGGAACATGTTTGTAAAAGAAGTAATTTCTCTGCAGGAAGATGCTAATCTCACTGAGTATATCAAGATAGAAGAGGTTTCCATACCAGAGTTTGTTCCATGCATCAAAACAGAAACTCCATCTTTAGCGATTGGTGGAGATTTGAAAGTGGTAAGTACCTTATTGGGTTATTACTTGTTGCATCTTATAAAGGACATGACCTGATCGCCATCATCATCTCACCAATGATGTTTAGGGATTAACGGATTGTGTATTCGGACCGTGCTGATGACAAATTGAAGCTGTTAGCTGTTATATTGTGTATGGTACGGAAAGTATAAAATGTGTAAATGGGAGGTATAGTACGGTGCAATTAGACCCAACCCTCAACATCCTAAGTAAAAGTTTCACTTCAGCTCCAAATGGTTTTATACAGTCCACATGTTGTTCGGTAAAAAGTCTCACCATTTTGAGCGTCGGGTTTTGGGGGAGGGGGCATAGGTTGGTAAATTAGTAGTTTGTATCAGTTTTTCTTAAATATTTCCACAGCTATGTGGATTATCGCAAACAGTGTCATATACAAATATAATCTACATTACATTGCAGAATCTAGGTCACCCGACCGCGAAGTGAGAAGAGATGAACGGGAACTAGGTCATTGGCATAGACGGGGGAGACAGCCTGGCGCACTCAGCTGTAAATCGGTCGAACCACTACCCACACCTGCAGCCGAGCCGAGCCAAGCAGAGCAGCATGGTAGGAACGGGGAGTATGCGGACGCGAGCCGAGAAGCACGTGCCACATTCCAAACGCACGTGCGGAGTATTCCACAGATGCCAACATCTTCAGGTCTGTTACGATTGATCCACACACTCAAGGTAGAACAGTGAGTTTTTAAACACCTATGTAGTTAGTACTTGTTATGGGTTATTCCAGTGTTTGACCAAAACCTGACTATTTTATTCCTAGTTCATGTTATTAGTGGTGTCATAACATTCTGAATTTTTTCTAGAAGTCTACGTATATTGTTTATAACGTATTTTCAAACGTTTATTGTTAATATTTTCGTTTTAACTAATTTTGCACGCTAGTAAGCTAACGCTTTTAGATCTTTTCATTCATGCAATTTATAACGGTGAGTGAAGTAAATTCCGTTAACGTGGTGTAACCGAAGAAAGTAAGTCGTAATGAATTATGACAAGCGCAGCTTTGTAACTAATGCAATGAGAGATACAGAAGGGATATTGTCATCCGAACAAAAGCTAATTCGTTAGAGGAACGAAACATGATGTATATAGTAACGTTAACTATTGTCAGGAGTGTTCAACTATTGCGTTGAAGACACTCAACTATAAGAGGAAGAAATATTGTAAAACCCAGAATTTTATTTTTGACAGTATGAACAGTATTCGTATTTACAGCATAGCTGATGAACGTGAGGAGAGACGTGATGTTACAGATCAACCTTTGTAATTGAGAAGTCATGTAAGACTACAGAAAGGATATTTCATAGCAGATGAAAGCAAAATGTGAGGTGAAGGTATTTTTATTGAGTAACGAACACGAGCAGACTTAAAATCAGAGTGAAGCTATAAACTGTAACTGAAATGTAATTAAAGTAACGAAAGGAAGTATGACATAATTTATGTGAGTAAAAATATATAAGGAAGTAATACGGAAGTATTTTTGTGTGGAACGAACAAGTAAGAAATAGCACGGAGTTGTATAATCGATAGTATTAATGTTTGCGGAGGTAGTTGTATCCATGAAAGGTATTACAGTCGTAATATTTAGTAGGGATACTGAATCTCTTACTTTGTCGAAAGTATTTGAGATGGTCTTAGAAGTTTGTTAATGTGTTAAGGAAAATATATGCGAGAATTTACTGTTGAAAGAAGTGTAGTAAAGACACGTTAAGAGTGTGAGCTAAAGAGATTACAAAATGAACTTTATACAGATAAAGCTGGAGGAGAAAATCGTGCATGTCGCGATGATGTACATATTTTTTATTTTATATTTATTAAACACAATGTGTACTGAGAGAGAAAAAAATAATGAAAAGTTACATTGTCGTCATTTCACCAATCTTTAGATAGCTCAATTAGTGATACAGTCCTATTTTTACACTCCTGCAGGTGATATTTCGGGCACCGTTCATTACATAGCTTACAGATGCAGCTGTCCTTATGATCATGGTAGGTGCTTTCTGTGCAAATCTTTCCATGAAAGCCGTGTACTGCAAATCGTGTGTACAGGTGTCGGAGTTGGAAGTTTGGTCCCTTCCAGCAGTCTGATGTCATTGCGTCTGTTTCTCTAATCCCCTCCGGTGTCTGTCTTGCTTTGCTGCTCCTCTCTTCGATGAAGGTTGCATATGCTTGTGTCTCCGATAAACTAAAGCAGTGTTTTATGTCATCTACGAAGAGAGTTTCCTGCGCAAGGATATAAGCATAACTATTTCTTGTGAATTTTGAGATGGATAACACTCTTTTGAGGAAGCTAGATTTAACGCTTTCCAGCTTTCTTAGATTTCCGACCGTCAGGTAGTTCCAGATTATTTGTATTCCATAGGTGGCCGTCGGCTTGACTTTGATCTTGAATAGTTCCATTGCTGTTGAAACTGACAGTAGTTGTAATTTGGGTATGTCATATATTGCTTTTGCTGCAGCTGCTGTTCGTTCTTGTATGTGTAGTGAAAACGTAATTCCCGTAGTTTGAAGGGTGACCCTCAAGTATTTGAAATTTGTCACGAATTCTAAGGGAGAGTTGCCACAAGTGAAATGATCCCCCTTTGCAAGTTTGCCTCCTCTCCTGAATTTCATTGCTTTGGTTTTCGAGCCATTTGTTTCCATAGAGTTGTATGTTGCCCAGTTCCTGATGTCGTCTAATGCCGTTTGTTAATGTTTAGGGCTTTTGAAGAGAATGGCCATGTCATCCGCGTACATCAGTTGTTTTACATTGACGTTTATAGCGTTGCCGATATCCGCTGTCATGACGTTGAATAAGACCGGACTCATCGGGTCTCCTTGCAAGACCCTTCGTGTTTGTATGATGTAATTCGATGTAGTTATGCCATCATACACCGCTATATGGTTTGCATCAAGGATAGACTTGATTGTTTGGCGCTCCTGACTTGATTTGCCTAATATGCTCTCCAATTTGTTTACCAATGTTGACTGCTGATGCTATCAAAAGCTTTGGAGTAGTCTATGAAGATTACATATATCGGTGAGTTGCGATGAGCGAGTGATAGAGTTATTTCCTGAATAATTTCTTGCACCGCGTGCAGTGATGATCTGCCTGGAGGAATCCATATTGAAATGTAGGTATATCTACATAAAGGTTTTGCGCGATGCGTCCTAATAGGACTTTGGAGAACAGTTTAAACATTACACTCTCTAGAGCAATTCCTCTATAGGAGTTCAGGTCTTCTTTCCTTCCTTTGCCTTTGTAAAGTACTATTATAGTTGATCTTCTCCATTGATGCGGTATTGAATTCATCATATGACATTTGTTGAATAGAGCAGTTAGGGGTTCTGCTATGTCTTGTAAGGTGTCTTTTTGATACTCCATGTACATATATGGAATGTACATATTTAAATACATGTAAATAACTATAATTATTATAAATAATTTATAAATTTTCTACACATAATATATATTTTTGACGCCATAATTCGGTAAGATATAACGATGTATTAAGCAGGGAGACCGTTTGTGTGTTGCTATAACATTGAAGTAAATTATTTTTAGGATTAGACACACGGTATTTAAGAAAGTGTATTTAATTGTTTTTAAATCTTTCTAAGAAGGCAAATACGTAATTATTTCAAGTTTTAATGCAGGGAGACTTACCTAGTCGCATCAATGTCTAGAGGGGACATTTATTTTCATTTGAGAGTTTTATTATATTTTTCTTTTACATTTTTATGGACATATTTGTAGTGTTCTAGATCAATAAATTAGCAAGTACTTTTTAGTTTCTTGCCCCGTCTTTTATAAGATATGGTTTTAATTCAATACTGAATTACGCTATAACGATACTACTAGTTCGATGCAGACCGTTTTTTCGACATAACTATACCTTATCTACCCCGAGAGCCGAGTTGCTCATTGTGCTCAATTTTGTTTTTAGGCTGTTCTGTGTGAAACTAGTTAGTAGTGTGGTTAGATATTGCGTTATGTGTGTCAAGGGTTCCCTAGTCAATAGTCCGGTGGGAAATGTTGATTTCTTAGCCGGGTATTGACATCCCTACGATCCTTTTTCCATCAGCGTGGATTCTGGGCGTTGACATTCAGGAAATCGTGCGCAGTACATTATGTGAAGTCAGCATATCCTTAGCACAATCATGTTGTATTTGTTACCTGTTGTGAAATTTGTATTTTTGTATGAAGAATTTACAGTATTTTCATGGTACGTGTATACCAAATGATCCGTGGTCGACTAAATGACTGTATACATAAGAAAGAAGTGGTACGAGATCCCATCGTGCGGGAATTTGTGCGGAAATGGTTTTGACTTCCTCCACAGTTGTATTAATTGATCTTCCTTGACTTGCCATTTAAACTCCAGACAATTGTGGAAATGTTGAAAGTTTATGCCATAAGCATGAAGGTAACGAAATACTTGCAGATATGAATACAAGTGAGAGAATATTCTAGAGCCACATGGAGAAACTAATTGTAAGAACATAAATGCATATTGACGGTGGGTATGCAAAACTCCGTAAACCACAATGCTGTGCCTTTCCATTCTCTTCCTTACAGCCAGTCGGGAACGCCCGGATGTCCATGGATATACTGTACCCTTTGATAAGGCCATTGAGCATAGAACTGTTTCTTGAAATCACGTTGATTCCACTACTTGAAATTACCGACTTGGAGGGCTTGTACTGGGGACCATAGCACCGTCTACCCGCTACCACCACAGTACACGTTCAAATCTCGTCAGGTTCGTCAGGATTCACCTGAAACAAACAAATGCTCACCACCTCTTAGGGAGGCTTCCTCTTCAATGGAAAACGTGCTGGACTCTTGCTACCGGTTGTCAAATGTGAACTCGCAGTGCACCCTCGAAGACAGATGAAATAATGCCTAAGTTAAGAACTAGGAAAAAAGGATCCCATAGGATCTACGTCTATTACACCTAGTACCCTCCATAAGCCCTGAACAATAAAACATGCCAATACTAATACATTGTTAAAAACCCTGAGTGAGATACTGAACCAAGAAAAAATTAATACACTATATATGTTACATGTACTATAAGAGGCAGGAATTACATAGGCTTTAAAGACAACGTTCGGATCTTAACTAAACTGACAAAAATACAAATATCTGATGATAAATAAAATACTAGATACCCGGAAGTACAATAAAAGAGACAATTAATTTAAAGTAACAAACACATATCTATATAAAAGAAATAAGAAGAACGCCGGAGCTCCTACGACGTATATATATCATCACACATTTTAGTGGTCACAATCATATCACCTTTCCCACAAGCACGACAAAATAAACAATTTCAATATGGAAAAGGAATGACAACCCTTCAATAAATCAATCGAGCTCCAGGCTCTTGCAAACATATTTTCAATAAATAAATACAATTTAACAACATTAGAAAATATTAATCGCATAATGGTGGCCACATTTGGTCAGACGTCGAATTTTTCACTACCTTCCTCTTCTTAGAATTTTTACACACATCAGGTGATCCAGAATATAGTAATCTGTAAAATACATAGGACTTTCCGACTTTCTCTTAAATGGACAAGGTTTCTTGAAAATCCATGTCTCCCATGGTCATCCCCTTAAGGGGAGCAGCAACGTCTTCACTCGATCAAGTCCAAGCCCAGAGTCGTCTACCAACATAACAGGTAATCTACGGAAGGTCGTCCTTTCCACCCGATCCCAATTTAGAATTGTCCAATCAGATTAATTGCCGCGTGATTAACAATTCATAATCATAAGCGATTCACACGGCCCCACCAAAATATTAATATGGCGGTTTGATAATTATTTTCATTTGTCATAAATCTTTTGATGAGTAATTTTCACTTTCTCCGTCAGTCGAATATAGCGCTGATAAGCGAACCGAAGTAAAACTCATCCAGCGCACTCATGCAGCGACTTAAACTACTAGTTTCAGTTATGAGCCTCTGGATACTGCTGGCTTCTGTGAGAGAGAGGGGAATCACTTTTTAAGACAGGACCCCTTAAATTGAAGAATAAGTCATTTATCAGTTGTTGAAAATAAATGTGAGACATGTGGTTTACATGGCTCAGTCTGCACCACAGATTTGGGAAACAGTGGAAAGGTCGTGGTGGCCCAATTGCTTGGCCTGCACGTTCAACCGACTTGACACCGCTAGACTACTCCCTGTGGGCTCACATGAAACCCTTAATTAACGAGCCCCTATGGATTATGTTGGAGGACCAGGGATAGGTGTCTGTATTGTGTAATTGGAGCCGGGAGCAGGAATCAGGCAGAGCTGTGAACATGTGCTCTAGCGTTATGGTTCCTATGCTAAACTTAACCGTCAAAGTTAGGAGCAACCTGTATATTGCTGCTGGACAAGATTAGCTACAAGAACAAGAAACACCCTGCGTATTGCTGCTGGACAAGATTAGCTACAAGAACAAGAGATATCCTGTATATTGCTGCTGTACATGATTAGCTACTAGAACAAGAAACACCCTGTATATTGCTGCTGGACATGATTAGCTACAAGAACAAGGAACATCCAGTATATTGCTGCTGGACATGATTAGCTACAAGAACAAGAAACACCCTGTATATTGATGCTGGACGTGATTAGCTACAAGAACAAGAAACACCCTGTATATTGCTGCTGGACATAATTAGCCACAAGAACAAGGAACACCCTGTATATTGCTGCTGGACATGATTAGCTACAAGAACAAGAAACACCCTGTATATTGCTACTGGACAAGATTAGCTACAAGAAAAAGGAACACCCTGTATATTGCTGCAAGAACAAGAATCACCCTGTATATTGCTGCTGGACATGATTAGCTACAAGAACAAGATACATCCTGTATATTGCTGCTGGACATGATTAGCTACAAGAACAAGAAACACCCAGTATATTGCTGCTGGACGTGATTAGCTACAAGAACAAGAAACAGCCTGTATATTGCTGCTGGACAAGATTAGCTACAAGAACAAGAAACACACTGTATATTGCTGCTGGACGTGATTAGCTACAAGAACAAGAAACACCCTGTATATTGCTGATGGACGTGATTAGCTACAAGAACAAGAAACACACTGTATATTGCTTCTGGACAAGATTAGCTACAAGAACAAGAAACATCCTGCGTATTGCTGCTGGACAAGATTAGCTACAAGAACAAGAGACATCCTGTATATTGCTGCTGAACATGATTAGCTACAAGAACAAGGAACACCCTGTATATTTCTGCTGGACGTGATTAGCTACAAGAACAAGAAACACCCTGTATATTGCTGCTGGACAAGATTAGCTACAAGAACAAGGAACACCCTGTATATTGCTGCTGGACAAGAATAGCTACAAGAACAAGGAACACCCTGTGCATTGCTGCAAGAACAAGAAACTCCCTGTATATTGCTGCTGGGCATGATTAGCTACAAGAACAAGAAACACTCTGTATATTGCTGCTGGACATGTTTAGCTACAAGAACATGGAACACCCTGTATATTGCTCCAAGAACAAGAAACACCCTGTATATTGCTGCTGGACAAGATTAGCTACACGAACAAGGAACACCCTGTATATTTCTGCATGAACAAGGAACACACTGTATATTGCTGCTGGGCATGATTACCTACAAGAACAAGAAACACCCGGTATATTGCTGCTGGACATGATTAGTCACAAGAACAAGGAACAACCTGTATATTGCTGCTGGATATGATTAGCTACAAGAACAAGACACACTCTGTATATTGCTGCTGGACATGATTATCTACAAGAACAAGAAACACCCTGTATATTGCTGCAAGAACAAGGAACACCCCTGTATATTGCTGCTGGACATGATTAGCTACAAGAACAAGATACACCCTGTATATTGCTAGAAGAACAAGAGACACCCTGTATATTGCTGCTGGACATGATTAGCTACAAGAACAAGAGACACCCTGTATATTGCTGCTGGACATGATTAGCTACAAGAACAAGAGACACCCTGTATATTGCTACAAGAACAAGAAAGGTATACGAGTAAATCCAAGCACCACCTAGGCCGGTCTTAAGAAGAGAACACATCTTGGCTTGTCGCATTATATTTCACCTTTGTATGCAGCGCGGACAAATGGGAAGGATTTTCCTGAGACGCTACTAACTGCTGTTGATGTATAATGTGAATACTGCATTATGTAGTGGATGTTAAATACACTCTCTCCAGTTGCACTTACTGCAATTGGCTTACTCCAAGTTTTCACACATTTAGCAGCCATAATCAAAAATTGTGCTGTGTTTTGCGGAAATGTTCTTGTAGAATATTGTGAGTGATATATATGGTAGAACTATTTAGCGCCATGCCACTTGTAAGTGATGTGCATGTGGCTGAAATGCGACAAGAGGTTGGACTAGTGAGGTTAAAGCCCCTTATAGTTTTACTGATAGAAATTCTTTAATACAGATGTTTTCTTCACTCCTAAGGTATTTGTTCATGTTGCAAGTAAACGTTTACTGTTCTTATTTGTTCTTTTTGAAATTTATATGGTGGATTCAGCATTTATACACATTAACTAAGATTTTTTTTTTAAATTTCAGGTGCTAAAACATTTTCAAAACATTATATCTCCTCTAACAATAATTGCGGTCCACATTTCAGATTTTCAAATTATGCCAAAAATCCTATTATACAACTTTTGACAGTTTCTTACCTTTAACTTGACATATTATTCATTATCTTAGGTCAATAACTGAATGAGGTATCTTGTTTTGAATTTGGAAATCTGCATAAAGTACTAGATTTGAGAAAATCACGAAGAAGTTGCACAATGATATGTTTTGAAAACACACATTCCACACACCTACTTGGCTCTATAAAACAGTCCAGCTCCATAAGTCACTCCTTCCTTGTTAGTGTTCTTATCTCCTTTTAATTTCCTCCTCCCTCTGATATACATTCTTCTCTGTTTCTTTTTGGGAGGTAGAGTGGTAGGAGCTCTTCGCTATCCGATCCTGATCTATCTTTAATGCTCCACTCATGGTGTAATATCCAGGATGTATGTCAATTTTAGTCAAAATCTCTATGTCTGCAGTATTTCCACAGTTGAAACGTCACACAGCATGCATAATAATAATAGTTTTAATGCAGCCAATGGCCATTGAAAAAGTAAAAAATACAATGCAGGTACTGTCAGTCGCTACAAAATTGCGTCTGGGAAGTTAATCTTCCTTTACAATATGCCGCATGATATCGGTCACAGGGCTCGCTACACAATTCACATATGCATGTAGCTGCATTTGGAGTGTGAAAGTCTTTTCTTCCGCAACACCTGAAATGAAATCCATGGACTGCGAAACGCGTCACAGTGTGTCGTAAATCGTAGTCTGCTCTCTTCCAGTCAGACGATAACATCGCTTCTGTCCCATAGAAGTCCAACCATATTTCTTTCTTTTTTGATTGAAATTCCGCAAGAAGTTCCTGATAGGCAGCGCTAGATGGAAGCTGCATTTGTAGTCTGATTTGTTCAATACAGAATGGCTCTGCAGACAGCTCATACATTAGCCGGGACGGAGTAAATTTCGATACACACAATGCTTTCTTTAGGAAGATAGACTTTACTTGCTCTATTTCCTTTAAGTTGGTTTTGGTCAGATGAGGCCAGATCAGTTCCAGACCGTAGGTTAAAATAGGTGTCAGTGTGGAAACAAAGAGCTTCATAGCAGTAACTAAAGATAGTTTACGCAAATGCTGTATGTTGTTCATAGCTATTAGTGCAGCAGTCGCTCTGTTTCTCACATGCATTGTGAAAGAAGTTCCTGTCGTCTGGAAAATTAACCCTAAATAGTTAAAATTCTTGACGGTTGTTATCGGTAAATCTCCAGGTCTGTAATAAATCTTATCTCTATTCGAAATCATTCCTCCCTTACGGAAGACCATGTGGGCTGTTTTATTCTCGTTGATCTGTAATTTGTTCCTCTCGGCCCAGAGAAGCAGACGATCCATACATTCCTGCAGAACTTCCAAACTCTTTGCTCCAATTACTACATCATCTGCGTATATATAAAGAGATATCTTCTCTTCCAAAGACTCCAGGATACCCGTGATGTCAGCAGTTGAGAGAATGAACAGCAGTGGACTGATTGGGTCACCCTGTAGGACACCATTTATCTGTTCAATAGGCTTTGAGAACTGAAGGCCATCGGAGATAAACACGGTATTGTGATGTAGAATGTTGGTTATTATCAGTGTCAGATAATCAGATTCACCGAGCATAGTCTGAAGTTTCTCAACTATGACCTGTCGACTTAACAGGTCGAAGGCCTTCTTAAAATCCACAAAGATGGCGTGAAATTTACCTCTATGGTGACGAAGTGCCTCATCAATATCTGACAGTAGGTTTCCAATTGCCTGTAGAGTTGATTTACCTTTCTGAAAACCGAACTGTTGGTCTGGAATCTTGTCAGAAACTTTTTCTGTCAGTCTGTCCGTCAGAATTCTTGTGAATACTTTGAATATTGCGTTCTCGAGCGCTATTCCTCTATAAGAATCCGGAGAGTCTGCACTTCCTTTCCCTTTATAAAGTAGTTTGATAAATGACGTTCTCCAGGATGACGGTATTGTACAGGCTTCAAGACACTTATTGAAAAGTGTAGGCAATATGTCACGAAAGTAAGGCAAAGCCTCCTTCAAGTGTTCATTAAATATTTCATCAGGCCCGGGGGACTTGCCAGCTTTAAGACTGAGTATAGTTTTCACAACCTCCAACTCAGTAATTGGAGGGAAATCACTCCCAATCTGAGGGTGTCCATCCCCACATAAGTTTCTGTAGGACACCTCTGCCACACCATTCCATTGAAACACTCATTGCTGTTTTGTGTTAGGCCATATAGACACGTGGACAACATAGATGGGTCGCACAGTTTTCTCATATAATGGTTTTACAGCATGTAGAATCTCTAGAGAAATGCCTGGTTTATGCTTATATCCTTCCAGTTTGTATTCGGCCTTTGCCCGCTGGTATGCACACCAGCTGTCACTACCAACAGGACACATGTGATACGTGGGACGATCTCGAGTCGCAATCAAGTAGTAGAGAATAGCCCAAATAGCATTTCTCATGGCATCAATACTGCTGGTGTTTGATCGTAGAGATATCCGAAAATAGTTCTGCATTTTATATATGAGTTTCCCAGTCAACATTCCCTTCCCGGCTAATTTCTTATCTTGGACCAGTTTATATTTTGTGTAGGTCCACTTCCTTTTGGAGGGAATGCTACAAGAAGGCCATTGGTGACAAACACTTGAACTACGTTTCAATTCACGCAACTAACATACTACGGGCGCTAAATTCAAACTGACTGTCCAAAAGAAATTGAATTAAAATGTTACCTGCCAACATGCCACGCCCACTCTCTGTTCAGAGACAATGTACATATGGTTTTAAACCTCTCTGAAGGCCATTTGCTTTCCTTAAATGTATATAAATTACATATATTCTTAAAGTACAAAGACCATAAATTTCAGTCAGTTGTACAGCTTATATATTATCCTTTCTTCAGGTTGAGCTGTGCTGTAAATTTACTTTATTTCTTTCTAATTGTGTACAAGCTTAAGATGATAGTTCTGAAATTAATGATAATTTTTTGTCGCTAGGTTATAAAAGGAGAAAACCATGATGAAGAGAGTGATGCAAGTAGAAATCATCCAAACGAGTAAGTGGACAATATAATAAGGAAAAATATTGGCATTATGTATGCAAACTAAAAATGTTGGGTTGGAATAAGTTCTTTTATATTTGTCATTGAACTTATTTATTTTCGTCATGGTCTTACTTTAGTGGATAATAATATGAACTTTTTATTTTGGTGCCCAAAATCTATCAATTCACGTTCAGATTTTTTAAACAATGAATGCAATAAAAATTAAAGTACACTTGTATAATACGCTTAACAGAGAAAGGATGTCGGTCTAGCACGACACAAGAAACCCAAAGGGAAATGTACATCAAGAAACTGGCGAAATAATCACTAACCTTATCACATATACTCGAGAAACAAAACGGAACACTATACGGACGGGAAACCAAACACTGCGGATATGATCTCACAAAAAGCTCAGCAGTGACCTATCAAAACAGCAAGACATCTCTGCTTGTGGCAGTTGATCAGAGACCCGAAATTCTCAGAAACAATAGGTTCTGTGATGAACTAAAAGCCCACTTTTCTTAAAATATAAAATTCATAACAATGTTTGACTTACATTCATCTATCTAGTGTAATGACGAAATTAACTTGGGATTTATGGTATTTTAGAAATATATCTGAAATATTCTTGCCTAATAGGACACAACAGTCTCCTTGATATAGGTTATTTCCGTGGATTCTCAGATACATTTGGTAGGTTTGCTGCCTCTCAAACTGCGCACTATTATATCCCTTACAACATACAATCTATAACATTTGTAAATTATCCTTTTATGTTATGGAAGTTACCTGAAGTTAAACATTGAACCTATCAGCACCAGTAGAATTATGTTGGCATGCATGGGTTGTTCGAAATGAATCTGCAAACATACCTCTTATACACATGTGCCTAATTGTATACTGTTGCCTGCATGCATTGAGACTAGGGTTCAAAATTATGGGGAACAATTATCAACAGATGGTAGGCGTGATGACTTCAAAGGAATGCCGAGTTAGATCCCTTGAGACATTCATTACACATACGATACTTGGATGAAATACACTTGTTAGTATGGGAGTTATATGTAGTCCATCGTTGATCTTGTACGCTAGCATAGAATTATGTTGGTAGCACTTACTTTGATGATTTACTCTAAATATGACTTAAGCATCCTGGACTTACAGTTTCCTCAATTTTTTGTGTGTTCCGTACACATATTCCAAGATACTGAATCTAGAGGGTAAAAGAGTTTATTATTCACAGTTGACTGCCCTGCTGACTCTTATATTACGCCCAATTATATATACAAAAGCATATATTGCACTTACAAAATGTGGATAAAATCCATTCGTATGGATTTTACGTGCAGTTACACTTGAACCCATTGCCATTGGTGGATTGCTCCAAATGTAATCTTGAATATTGTTTTTTTATTGCAAAATTAAGATATGTTTGCCTGCATACTCCTTAATCAACTGATACTATGGTTCAAAAAATAATTCACCATATCAGAACAGTTGGCAGACCTGGTGACTCTGATTTTATTTTAAGACCCATCTCATAAGGTACACAATGCATATCCAATAGATAGTCTGCAAGTTACATGTATTTAAACATTAAATTTATCAGCATGCATAAAATCAGGTTGGCAACACTGCTATATATGAGATGCTCAAATCTAAATTGAAATATTATGATCTGTAGATGTGCCAATTTTGAAGGAAATTGGATTATTAGTATGGAAGTTACATGTGATTAAGCATTTAAACTATCACCACGCGTTCAATCATTTTGGCAGCACTGTCGTATAAAGGTTATCGAAAATTAATCTGCATTTGCAGGTACTATATGTATGGAATGTTTAGAAATGTTGGGTTGCATCATTTCTGGTATATTGAAATTAGGATAAAAATTTATGGAATGCATTTTTCATTAACTGGCGGCCCTCTTTACGCTTCAATCCTTGATGACTAATTTCCTGGTATTAATATTAATCAAAGTACCAACAACTCTAATTTCACTACTTATATCTCTATATCTTGACAATATTATATAATATTATTATTAGACTGTTGGTACTAACTGTTTCAGGCTGATATCTCCTGATACGTTGAATCCTGCTGCAGGGATGATATGCGCTTTAAATAATAGTGGAAGACAATATACTATCACTGGATCTAATGGAAAATTTACTATGAAACTAAGTTTCAGGCCAAACATTTTAAGTCATAGAGGTATAACTCCATTTTCAAGGAGCGGCGCTACATTTTCGAGGAGAGATCGCTTGAAAACACACAAGCTTATGCATAACGGCGACAAGTTACACTCATGTACCGTATGCGAAGCCATTTTTAGCAGCAAATCAAATTTAGAGAGACATCTGCTAATCCACAGCGCGGAGAAGCCGTATTTATGTAATGTATGCGAAGCCAAGTTTAAACAGAAAGGAAATTTGAAAGTACATATGCTAATACACAGTAGCGAGAAACCATATGCATGTACTCAATGCGGTGCCAATATCAAGCAGAATTTAAGTTAGGTTGGTTGGTTGGTTGGTTGGTTGGTTCTTAAGTTTAGGGGCTGCGACAACGCGGTCATGTAGCCCCGTGTACTTTGGGTGTGTGTAGAATCTGTCTGATAACCGGTGTTAATTGTGATGACTGTATTAGTGTGTGCTATCTGTTTGTTAATTTAAGTACTGCAACTAAGAATTTTTCAGATAGTTCCTACTTTTGCCGCCAAGCGCCACCGTCAACGACTACTAGGCCAAGTTCAGAACTGAGCTACTAGACGCCGCCGCAGTCGGCTCTTGGCATCGAACATAGAAACCTAAGAGCGTTGTTTACATTCTTAACCTATCCAATTTAGCTTCACACAGGTGCAATTAGTGGAAGGATCTTTAACATGCCATAAATCTATGACATGGGACCGCCGGCTTTACTTCCCCTCCGAAGGAAGGCATACTGAGGGATTTTTAACGCTCTTAAAAAATCCGACGGCTTTGGCCGGGTTTGAACCCGCTTTCTTGGG
Organism: Meconema thalassinum; assembly: GCA_946902985.2. NCBI lineage: Eukaryota > Metazoa > Arthropoda > Insecta > Orthoptera > Tettigoniidae > Meconema > Meconema thalassinum. The sequence continues at coordinate 212,727,427 of OX336400.1, read as the reverse complement.
CATAGAAGCTCAGCATGCTACCGACTACGAGAATTTACGTTTGAAGAGAAACATACTAATCCATAACGGCAAGAAACCTTACGCATGTATTGTATGCGATGAAAAATTCAATCGTTAAGAAAGTTTGAAGACACACAAGCTGATCCATAGCGACGAGAAGTCATTTATATGTAACGTATGCGAAGCCAAGTTTAATACTAGAGGGAATTTAACGGTTCACATGCTAATCCATAGCGACAAGAAACCATATTCATGTCACTTATGCGAAGCCAAGTTTAAAGTGAAATGAATTTTGAAGATACATTTGTTAGTACATATTAGCGAGAAACCTTATTCATGTAACGTAAAGGGAAAGGAAACTTGAAAGTACACTTGGTAATCCATAGTGCCCAGAAACCATATGTAATGTTGTTTGAGTCTTTTGACTGGTTTGATTCAACCCTCCATGCCTCCCTGTCCTGAGCTAATCGTTTCATCTCTACATAGCTCCGACACCCTTCATCGGAGGCAATCTGTTTAACATATTCTAACCTTGGTCTACCCCTACAGTTTTTGTCCTCGACCCTTCCTTCCATAACTAAGCTTGCTATTCCTGGGTGTCCTAATATGTGACCTACCAACCTATCTCTTCTCTTCATTAGCAGTCGCCAGAAACATTTCTCCTCTCCCACTCGTCTTAATACCTCTTTGTTTGTAACCCTATCTACCCATCTGATCTTCATCATTCTCCTGTAACACCACATTTCAAATGCTTCAATTCTCCTCTTTTCTGCTGCACCAATAGTCCAAGTTTCACTTCCATAGAGCGCCACGCTCCAGACAAAGGCTTTCAAAAATAACTTCCTAATACCTAAATCTATATTCGATGTCAGCAGATTCCTTTTTTTGTAGAAATGCTTTCTTTGCCTGAGCCAACCTACTTTTAATATCCTCTTTGCTTCGTCCATCACTGGTTATTCTGCTTCCTAAGTAACAGAAGTCTCCTACTTCCTTCAGCTTTTCACCTGCCAATTTGATCTCCATAGAAGTTTCCGATTTATTTCGGCTGCATACCAGTATTTTTGTTTTACGTTTATTTATTTTCATCATGAATTCTTTCCGTAAGACGGAGTCCATACCATTCAAAAACTCATTCAAATCCTCAGGCTTGTCGGCCAAGATGACGATGTCATCAGCAAATCTCAGAGTTGAAATTATTTCTCCTTGAATCTTCACTCCCACTTTAAATTTTTCTCTAATTTCCTTCATTGCTTGTTCAATGTAAAGATTGAAAAGTATGGGTGATAAGTTGCAGCCTTGCCTTACACCTTTCTGAATACCAGCTTCTCTCTCATGTCCTTCAACTCGAATGACTGCTGTCTGGTTTCTGTACAGATTGTATATCACCCTCCTATCCCTGTAGGTACTTTATTCCAATTGATTTCAAAATGTCAAACAATTTAGTCCAATCAACGTTATCAAAAGCCTTTTCTAAGTCTACAAAAGCCATGAACGTTCTCTTATCTTTCCTTATTCTGCCTTCTAAAATCAGCCTAAGACTTAGTACAGCTTCCCTTGTTCCTACATTTCTCCTGAAACCAAACTGGTCTTCACCCAACTCCGTTTATATCTGGCTTTCAATCCTCTTGTAAATTATTCTAGACAGGATCTTTGAAGCATGAGTAATCAAGCTGATTGTACGGTAATCTTCACATCTGTCAGCTCCCACTTTCTTTGGTATAGAGATGATTACATTCTTCTTGAAATCAGGGGGTACCTCACCTGTCTCATAAATTCTACACACCAAGTGAAACAACCTGATCAGACCTTCATCTCCTATGCAGCGTAGCAACTCAATCGGTATATCATCTATGCCTGGTGCTTTGTTCCTGCTTAAGTCTTCCAAAGCTCTATCAAATTCTGATCTCAATATTAAATCTCCTTTCGCATCCTCATCAATTTCCTCCTCCCTTTCCATTACATGATTCTCAATCTCCTTTCCCTTATACAAACTCTCTATGTAAGCTTTCCATCTCTCAACCTTTTCTTCCCTATCTGTTAGAGGCTTTCCATTTGTGTCCTTAATATTACAGCACTTTGTCTTCTTTTCCCCAAAAGTATTCTTAATCCTTCGATAAGCTGTGTCTACTTTTCCTAATTTCAGACAATTTTCTATACCTGCATATTTCTCTTTCAACCATTCTTCTTTCGCTTCCTTGCACTTCTTGTTAACCTCATTTCTCAGACGTCTGTATTCTGCTTTCCCCTTTTCATCTCTTAGATTCTTGTGTTTCCGCCTTTCATCCATCAATTCTAGTATATCCTGAGTGATCCACGGTTTTCTACCTATTCTTTCTTTCCTACCAATGTTTTCTTCTGCGGATTTTGTTATTTCATTCTTCAAAAATGCCCATTAGTCTGCAATTGAAGTTTGTTTAGGGTTTTTCATTAGTCCTTCCTTTATACTCTTCTTGAATCTTTCGTTTACATCCTTCTCTTTCAGTCTGTCTATTGCCCACCTTTTTGGCTTTTGACTTTTCTTCAGTTTCTTCAACTTTAATCTGCATTTCATTACAACCAGATTGTGATCAGAGTTTATGTCAGCACCAGGATTTGTTTTACAATCCAAAATCTGGTTTCGAAACCTCTGCTTGACCATAATGAAGTCGATTTGGTAACGCCCTGTATCTCCTGGTCTCATCCATGTGTATATTCTTCTATTGTGGTTATTGAATAAGGTGTTAGCTATGACCAATTCATGCTCGGTGCAGAATTCTACCAGCCTGCTTCCTCGATCATTCCTGTCACCTAATCCGAAATCTCCTACTATCTTCCCTTCTCTCCCTTTTCCTACCACAGCATTCCAATCTCCCATTACTATAACATTTTCATCACCCTTGATATACCTCAGAATTTCGTCTATTTCTTCGTAGACCTTTTCAACATCCTCATCATCAGCTTGACTGGTAGGCATATAGACTTGTACCACTGTAGTGCAGGGAGGTTTTGTATTGATTTTTGCTACAATAATCCGTCCACTATATTGCTAATAATATTCCACCCGGTGTCCAAGTTTCCTACTCAATATGAGGCCAACCCCTGCTTGGCCATTGTTTGATTTAGTGCTAATGACCCTATAGTCTCCTGACCAAAAGTCCTGTTCTTCCTGCCAGCGCATTTCACTAATCCCAACCAAATCCAACCTCAACCTATCCATTTCCCTTTCTAAGTTTTCTAAACTTCCACTTCCTAGCAGACTTATAACATTCCACGCTCCGATCCGTAGAATGTCAGATTTCCTCTTTGTCACTTCTGTGATGTTAACCCCCTCTCGAGTAGTCCCCACCCGGAGATCCGAACGGGGGACTAGTTTACCTCCGGATTGAAATTTTACAAGGGAGGAGGCCATCATCACATGTAATTATGCATAGAGAGGTGCATATCCTCGGGAATAGCATACGGCTGCAGTTTCCCGTTGCTTTCAGCCGTGCAGCAGGACGCAGTGTAGCCATTATTGGCTTATATTATCAATATCTTAACCGTGGCGTAATGTAATGTATGCGAAGCCAAATTTAACCGTAGGCCAAGTTTGAAACTTCACTTGCTAATCCATACCGGCGTGAAACCATATGCGGAACCAAATTTACCAGCAAAGGACTATTAGACACACACCTGCTAATCCACAGCGCACAGAAATCATATGCATGTAGCTTATGCGAAGCCAAGTTTAAATTGAGAGGAAATTTGAAGACACATATGTTAGTACATATAAGCGAGAAGCCTTATTCATGTAACGTATGCGAAGCCAAGTTTAAACAGAGAGGAAATTTGAAAGTACACATGGTATTACATAGTGGCGAGAAACCATATGCATGTAATGTATTTGATGCCAAATTTAACCATAGAGTAAGTTTGAAAGGTCACATGCGAAGCCATACTGGCAAGAAACTATATGCATATAACGCATGCGATGACAAATTAACGAAAAATGAAAATTTGAAGAAAGACATGCTAATCCAGAGAGGCGAGAAACCTTAAGGATGTAATGTATGCAATGCCAAAATATTCGCGAAAAGGTCCTTTGAAGATACACATGCCAATACATAGTGGCGAAATACCATATGTATGCGACGCCAAATTTAACCCAAAAAGTAAGTTTGAGGAACCACATGCTAATCCATAGTGGCGAGTAACCATATGCATATGACGTATGCGAAGCCATGTGTAACAAAAAAGGAAATTTGAAGAAACGCAAGTTAGCACATAGTGCCGAGAAACCATATGCATGCGATGCCAAATTTACACGAAATGAAAGTTTGAAGAAACACACTCTAATCCAAAGTGGCGATAAACCATATGTATGCCATGCCATATTTTAGCGAAAAGGTACTTTGAAAATTAAAATGCTCAACCTTAGCGGCGTGATGCAATATGTATTTAACCTATGCGAAGCCAAGTTTAACAATAAAAGATATTTGAAGACACTCAAGATAATACATAGTATCCTGAAGCCATTCGCATGTAACGTTTGCGATAGTCCGGCGAATTAAGGGAAGTAGTGTGCAAATCGAGGTAAAAGCGACTTTATTTTTTAGTTACATTAAGAGGTCCATAAGGAACGTTTTCAGCTACGGAGGCATTCTGTACACCCCCTGGTTAATTCTTAACAGCCCCCCAAACATGTGATAGGGTGCGTACCATTATTTTATGGGTTAAAAATTCGTAATTATCCTTTTATTTGCAAAATTAATAAAATTAGTATCATTTCCGATGTTATTGAGGACAAGAAATTCATTATTGTGGTCATTATTCTTGTCGGGGCCAGGAGGTGGGGCTACAGGGTGCATGGAGGTCAAAAGCCGTAAAACTTGGTTAATGCATATCATTTTCAAGGTATTCTGGGGCGTAGAATACATTTCTGGGTTAGTTTTTGATCTAGGGGGTAAGGGATGGGGGCCGTAAATCGTAGGGGGTGTACTTACGGGGGCGGTGCACACACTGATAGCAAACTGGTGCTTATAACGATTCACTTCCAAAGTTTTCGGAGTTGTAGAATCCATATCTTGATTGTTTTTGTTCTAGGGGTTAGGGTTGGGGGCGGTGCTGCAGGGGACGGGGTCATAAACCGTAAAACTTGGTTGATGCATATCATTTTCAAGGTATTTTGGGGCGTAAAACTCATTTCTGGGGCAGTTTTTGTTCTAGGGGGTAGGTTTGGAGGTTTTCAATGTTGGGGGCGGGGGGTCAAAGACCGTAAAACTTGTTTGATGCATATCATTTTCAAGGTATTTCGGGGCGCATAATTCATTACTGGATTTGGTTTTGTGAAAGGAGGTATGGGGTGGGGCCAGTGAAACGTGGGGGGCGAATATACGGGGGCAGTGCACACAACGACAGCAAATATCTGCTTATTACGTCTCAAATCCAATGTTTTTAGGGTTGTAGAATTCATTTCCGAAGTCATTTTGTTTTTAGGTGATCGAGAGCGGTGGTTTAAAGGATGCTGGAGCTTGACAGTAGTGTGGTATTATTTATTCTCTGAATAATTTGTTGAATGAAAATACCATACAGTAAAATCAAAATTTATGACGATAACTTCTTCTTCGAAAATACTATGTACACAAATCGAAGTTACTGGTGCCCTGGAAAGAACAGAAGTCGATAAAAATGTCGTATTTCTTGAAAGAAAAGGTTACAGTACGTCACGTCTCGCAACCACCACATTTGCAAAGGGAATTGCAAGGTAGACCTGCCTTCGCACAGCCGCACCGAGTTGTACTGCACGGCGTTCTGCAGAACATGTCACAATTTCGTTAGGGCCCATTTTACCTAAAAACCATAGTTTTTTTTTGCGGTTACTTGGAATTCTCATATAGTAAAACGAAAGCCTTTTATACGAAAAGGAAAAGCTTTCCAGTCTGCTCAGGCAGATCGCTTTCCCTTGCTCCTGAAGGAAAACGCGACATCGCGTCGTATCGCGACGTGTGGATGCGTGAAACGCCAGCAGCCCTGCACACTTCTCCGGTCGTATGTGATGTGCAATAAGCACGGATGTCCAGCAATCAATATGATTTCCCCGTGCCTAATCCAACGCACAGCTGTTCACATCCTTGGAGATAATTCCGCAAGGCAGTAGCCAAGACGACGACGTCTGTGTCTACTGTCTTGATCAAGATTCTACTGCATCCTTGTCTTGCGCCGTCTGCGGCAAGTCGATGCATTCAGCCGTCAGCTTCTTCGTGATTGCAAGGCATTAATCCTGATAAATCGCTTTGGACATTGCAAAGAACTCTTTCTTGAAGCGTGATGACAACTTTTCAGGAAAATGCTGACGTGCTGATGTAATTAGCAAGATACGTGAACAACTCTTGTTAATTCGCAGTGCATATCAAGATGTCTGACCATTTTTTAGGAACTTGTATTGTTGGCTCCATTTATTGGCGAACACCTTCACCTCTTTTCATTCGTAAAACAGACTTCAATGATGTTCTGATGTATTCGTCGAACACTACATCAATCTCTCGCGCTTTCAAATACTTAGGACTGTGTTCATGTAAGAAAAGAACTTCCTCCCATAATAGGCGAAGGTGTTTCCAGGATTTGCAAGGATATAATGGATTGCGATGGCATCATCAATCACCACCATGTCAAAGTCGAGGCACTGCAGCGCTGGATTTTCTTCGTCAGGTACCATGCATGGCAAGAGGTCTGCTTTATTCCAAATCGAAGTTCATTTTCAGAGAGTGCTGGAGGGTAAGTGTGATTTTCGTGGCTGAAAATGAATCGTTATAAGCACCAGTTTGCTATCGTTGTGGGCACCGCCCCCGTAGTTCCTCCCCCCCTCGATGCACTGTCCCCAAAACCTACCCCCTAGAACCAAACCTACCCCAGAAATGCATTCTACACCCACAAAACCCATGGAAATGAATCGTTATAAGCACCAGTTTGCAATCACTGTATGAACCGCCCCCGTAGTTCCACCCCTACGATTCACAGCGCCCACCTTTTACACCCTAGAACAAAAACTAACCCAGAAATGAATTCTACGCCCCAGAATACCTTGAAAATTATATGCATCAACCAAGTGTTACGGTTTTTGACCACCCACCCTCTGTAGCACCGCCCTCCAATATTAACAGCCCCCAACCCTACTCCCCCAGAACAAAGACTACCCCAGAAATGATTTCTACGCCCCCGAAAATCTTGGAAATAAATCGTTATAAGCACCAGTTTGCTATCATTGTTTGAACCGCCCCCACGATTCACTACTCCCAACCCTTAACCCCCTAGAACAAAACCTAACCCAGAATGGAATTCTATACCCCAAAATACCTCGATAAAGATATGCATCAACCAAGTTTTTCTGGTTTTGACACCCCGCTCCCTGTAGCGCCGCCGCCCCCTGACTCATACAAGAAAAATTACCCCGAAAATGAATTCCTTGCCCTCATAAACTTCGGAAATTATACTAATTTTATCAATTTTGTCCGTAAAATATAATTACGAATTTTTAACCCATAAAATAAGGGTACGCGCCCCACCACATGATTTGGGGGCTGTAAAAATTACCCAGGGTTGTACAGAATGCCTCCGTGGCTGAAAACGTTCCTTATGGACCCCTTAGCGTAACTAAAAAATAAAATAGCTTTTATCTCGATTTGCACCATTGGTTGAATATATGGCGTTAAGGAGGATTGAAAAGACGCAAATGCTAATCCATAGCATCGAGAACCCAAAATCATGTAGCATATGCGAAGCAAAATTTACCAACAGGGGAACTTGGATGGCTCACATGCAAGTCCATACCGGAAAGAAGCCATATACATGTAGCGTATAAAATAAATCCTGGCTCCATAGCCCATAAAGCGCGTAGGTCTACCAAGCGACCGCAGCCCAGCCTTTAAGTCTGCAGATATTGGGGTGACGCGTGGTCAGCGTATCGGATCCCCTCGGCACTAAATCTTGGTTTTCGTGACTGGAGCGCTGCGTCACTGTGTGACAGCTACTGAAATATCCTCATGAGGCTGAGTGCAGCCTGTTCCAGCCTTCGCGTCAGTTTCTAATATGCCTGACGGAACCACGGCCTCTGGGTGAAATGCAAGTGCGCTACCCCAACACCACGGGGCCGACTGCATGTAGCGTATGCAAAGCTAAATTTGCCAACAGAGGATCTTTTAATTGACAGATAATAATGTATAGTGGAGAAAAACCTTTTGTGAAGTCAAATTTGCCTTGAGAGGACATTTTAAGACGTAATAACCATCCGAGTACTGAGTTACCAATCAAAGCGATAAAATGCCATATATTGATGTAGTAAATGCAAAGACAAATTAGCTAATCATCATTTGAAGACACACGTTCTAATCATAGCAGCTAGATGCCAAGTTCATGTCGTAAAGGATATTATCATACACACATTTTCACCCATGTACATTCTGGCGTTGCCTCAGAAGAATCCTGCGGATACATTTTCCAGAGACCATTATAATCGTGGAACTCTTGAAGAGGACAGGAGAGGCACACATAAAACATCATATTAAAATGAGAAAATGGGGATGGATACGTCACTGTCTGAGAGAAGAGGATGCCATAGAGAAAGAAGCACTTAAATGGAACTCGCAAGGAACAAGAAAGAGGGGAAGACCTAAGGTGACCAGGACAAAAAGCGTGGAGGAAGAGATGAGGGAAGAAGGCAAATCTTGGGCAGATCTAAGAAGATTGCCAGGACAGGGGACTAAAACGGGACACAAGACATAAGTCAAGTAAATCAAGACATTCACAATACATCCGAGGCAATCTGTTAAACATATCCTAACCTTGGTTTACCTCGACACTTCCTTCCATAACTAAGTGTGCTATTCCTGGGTGTCATAGTAAGGTATGTGTGCTACTAACCAAACTCCACTGTCCAATTGCATCTCCCTTTAATACCTCTTGATTTCACCCATTATGGATCATTCTCTTGTAACACCACATTTCAAGAGCCTCTTTTCTGCTCCGCCACCAGTGCAAGTTTCAATTCCTTAGTGCGCCCCAGAAAAATAGTTTCAAAAAATATTTTCTTATACCTAAATCTACAGTACTGTATATTTAATGTAATCACAATTGTTTTTTGTATAAATGCCTTCTTCCCTCGAGCGAACCTACCTTATATACCTTCTTTGCTTCGTCTATCACTGTGGTTATTCATTTCGTGAATAGCAAAAGTCTCCCACTTCTTTTAGCTTTTTACCTGCCCATCAGACGTCAGTAGGTGTTTGAGATTTTCTTCGTCGGCATTCTATTCTATTTAACGTTTATGGAATTTTATCATGAAATTCTTCCTCAAGTGTGAGTACATACCTTCTAAAAATAAATGCATATCCTCTAATAAATCGCTTGTGGTGATATTGTTAATATTAAATCTCAGAAATGAGATTATTACTCCTTGAATTTTACTCCTACTTGAATTTTCTAATTCCCCTAATTGCTCGTACAATGTTTAGATTAAAAATTATGGATGATAAGTTGCAGCCTTGCCTTACACCTTACTGAATGTAAAATCCTCTCGTATGTCATTCGCCCCGCGTAACTGCCGTCTGCTTCCTGTACAGATTGAAGATCGCCCTCCAATCTTCGAATCCATTTTACTATGTCAAACAACTTACTCCAATCGGCGTTATGTAAAGCCTATTCTATGTCCACAGGTGCCATGAACCGTCTCTTATCATTCCTTCTTCTACCTTCCATGTTCAGTTAAAGACTTATTAGAGCTTTCCTTGTTGCTGCTTTTCTCCGGAGACCACATTCACCACCGAACTCGGTTTTTCTAGTAAATTGTTCTAGTCAAGATCTTTGAAGCATGAGGGATCACGCTGATTGTTCGATAATCTTCCCATATGTCATCTTCTTCGGTATACGGATGATAACATTCTTCTTTAAATCAGAGAGTACCTCTTCTACCTCATAAATCCTACATCCAAACGATATAACCAGGACAGCTTTATCATCTATTTCTGGTGTTTTGTTGGTGTTTAAAAGCCTCCTCGATTTGTATCAAATTTAGATCTCCAAAATTACATCTTCTTTCTCATCCTCATCAATAGGGCCCGGATAGTTATGTGCTTAACTTTTCAGAAATATGTATTTATTTATGTGCTTAAAAGTGGGAAAATATGTGATTAAGTTTCCAAAATATGTTCTTAAATTGGTATCGTATTTATGTCCCTCAATTACTCTAAAAATAGTTGAAATGTACAGCTGCTTCAATAACCCAGTCCACAGTACAAATATTCCCGCTTAACAGACCGGGTCTTGCCTGAATTTCCGAATCCTACAATACTTCCTGCAGATACGCGATATGGAATCATATATGTGCTGTTTTCGAATTTCATTCTAAACAACTGAAGAAAAGGTATTGTATTGTCTTATACTGATACTTGAGTGCGTAAATTTGCTCGATTGACGTGTAAAGCAAATTATATGTCGTCCCCGGCTATCAGGCCACAGAAGCACCATAGCATGCTTTAGCTATTGTGTAACTGTTGGTTTTCTCAAAATGAACAGCTGTCAGTAAACATAACTGTGATGGATCGTATTTTAACGCACCAACTACAGTATGATGTTGGCTACGTAACGGCCAGCATCGTCGGTCGTCTCGTCCATTGTAATCCACACAGCATTGTCGCCTATTTCACTACGAATTCTGTGCACTCAGAGTAGAGTTTAGTAAATAGTTCTTACGCAGTGTTGACTCGTCAGGGAGAGGAAGTTTGACTTACTTTTCTAACGTTCCACGTAGCACTGGATTCTGCAATTTGTTCTATGGTATATCAGCCGCACGAAATGCGTGACAAATGTCTTGTGAGAACTAGCAGTTTGCTGGACCCGATCTCACATCCTGCATTTCGAGAAACCAACGTTGTGTGGACTTTTTTTTTAAATGGACATTTCACGCGTTTCGCTGTCACAAAATGTTGCGTAACTTGTGAACGCATGCCAGCCGCTATGGGTTTCTCACAAATGTTGCAAAATAAATTAGGTCCTTCAGTACTAAAAATGTTTCCGAACTCCCGCACTAAACGATTCAAAGTAACACATTTCGCACTTTAGGGACGCATCGTATTCGTTGAAACGACAACGCCACAATCTGTATACTCACAAGTTATGCACACCACTGTGATTTCAAGTAAACTTTCTTGTCTAGGTAAGGACTGTATATTGGAGGCTTAATGAGCCTGTTAACTCCAGTCCCCCTGCTGTACTTAATGACTGGGAAATTCCTGTCTTGAAATACGTCTACAGTATGGAGACAATGGAGCACTGACGAAATAGAGAAGCCACTTACTGGAATTTCAAAGGGTTGCAAATGTGGGCAGCAGCCATCCAAGAAGTACAACATACCACCAAATATAGGAGATATGTGCTTATCAACAAACACGCCAGAATATATATTTATTTATTAAAACTAAAAATATGTAAATAAATAGAAAATATTTAATTAAATAAAAAATATTTAAACACATAACTATCCGGGCCTTACTCATCAATATCATTCCTTTCCATAGCATAATTCTCAAACTCTTTACTCATATTCATATGCTCCATGTAAGCTTTCCGTCTCTTAACTTATACTTCTCCATCTGTTTTCCATCTGAGTATTTCGATAAGCTGTTACTACTTTTCCTGTTTACAGACAATTTTCAGACGTCTGTATTTTTCGCTCCCAATTTCATATTTTGCATTATTTTGCTTCCGACTTACATCCATTAATTCTAGTGTATACTGAGTGATCCGCGGGTTTCTACTTATTCCTTCCTAACAATGAATTTTGGGGGGAATTTCGTTATTTCATTATTTTACCTTTGAGCTGTGTTTAGGTTTCTTCATTAGTCCTTCTCTTATAGACTTCTTGAATCTTTCGTTCACTTCTCTCTCAGTTTATATATTGCCACGTTTTTTGGATTTTTATTTTCTTCTGTTTTTCCTGCTTTAATCTGAATTTCATAACAACCAGATTGTGGTCACAGTTTACGCCTGGTCCGTAATATGTTTGCAATCCAAATTCTAATTTCGGAATCTGATTGACCAAAATAAATTCGATTTGGGAACGTCCTGTATCACCTGGTCTCATCCATGCCTATATTCTTCTATTGTAGTTATTGAATTTACTGCCAGCTATGACCAACTCGTGCCCGCTGCTGAATTCCGTCAGCCTTCTTTCTCAATAATTACTTTCACAATACAAATTCACCTTCTATCTTCCTCTCCCATTCCTTTCCTACCACAGCATTCAGTTTGCCCTTTTACTAGAACATTTTCGTCGCCCTTGACATACCACAGAATGCCATCTATGTCTTCGTAGATTATATCACTTTCTTCATCATAAGCTTGACTGGTAGGGATATAGACGTGCATCACTGTGGTACACGTAGGTTTTGTATTGATTTTAGCAATATATCGCTCATCATATTCCTTCCGCTGTCCTAGTCTTCTAGTCCATATGAAACTAAAACCCATCCTCCATCTCTCTATTTCTATTCCTAAGCTTTCAGAACCTTCCACTACCATTCTGACTTCTAACATTCCACGCTCCGATCCGTAGAAAATCAGATTTCCACTTTGTTGGTTTATGCTACAGAACAGCTTGTTGATGATATCTATCAATTAAGCCCATTGGCACCTATGGTAGTATTTATTTTATTTGTCTCGTCTCTACCCACTTGCGCTATCTGGCGGTGTAACTATCGTACTTCACGCATCATCTCCCCTTACCTTGATGTCCGTCCGACCTCCTTTTATGTGTGTTGTAAGAAGACACTTGCTACACTTCTGAATTATTTTATCGTTGTGTACTGTTTCATTTGCCGTAATATAAGACATCGTATCCCGTTCAAGTTTTGGTTTCTTTAATTACCTTTCGTCATTGCGTGAGCTACGTTATTTTTATTATCTTATATTTTTGGAAGGGAGGTGAAAGGGAGGAATGGCACAGTTCGCTACTCATGTGGGGGTCTGGGCACGGACACCATGTGCCCGCTGATGAGGCAGTTTGGTGTTCATAGGTGAATCTCCACACGAGACACGGCAAAAACTCAGTAACCCACATATCTTATTTAAGACAATGTATGTTTTTAAAAGCATAAATCATCAGCTGTATACTAATTTGCTGAACAGGTCGCTCTAAGTAATGAAGACAACAAACGATACAGATACTCTTGCTATTGCTTTATGTAAGTCTGATGTTCACTGTATCATATTGTTTATCGTGCATTTTATATTGTAATACATTCGTAAAACTGTAAGTATAATTATGATGTAAGACTACTGTAGTCTAGTAAAGATACTGTGTAATACATTTCCTGTAAAAGATTGTTTTTTATTAATTGGATTCACAAAGTCGCTAAAAATAATGAAAATAATGAAATATGCATTATGCCTAGCACAATAATATCATTGCTTGGGGAGTATGGTACTGTCACTTAAGTCCCAAGTTCAGTGTATTAATCTGTATTATAGCCACAAGTGAGAATAATATCATTGCTTGGGGAGTACGGTACTGTAACATTAAGTCCCTCGTTCATTGTATTAATCTGTATTATAGCCACAAGTGAGAATAATATCATTGCTTGGGGAGTAGGGTACTGTCACCTTAAGTCCCAAGTTCATTGTATTAATCTGTATTATAGCCACAAGTGAGAGTAATATCATTGCTTGGGGAGTATGGTACTGTCACCTTAAGTCCCAAGTTCATTGTATTAATCTGTATTATAGCCACAAGTGAGAATAATATCATTGCTTGGGGAGTAGGGTACTGTCACCTTAAGTCCCAAGTTCATTGTATTAATCTGTATTATAGCCACAAGTGAGAGTAATATCATTGCTTGGGGAGTATGGTACTGTCACCTTAAGTCCCAAGTTCATTGTATTAATCTGTATTATAGCCACAAGTGAGAATAATATCATTGCTTGGGGAGTATGGTACTTTCACCTTAGGTTCATTGTATTAATCTGTATTATAGCCACTACTGAAAATAATATCATTGCTTGGGGAGTATGGTACTGTCACCTTAAGTTCATTGTATTAATCTGTATTATAGCCACAAGTGAGAATAATATCATTGCAAGGGGAGTATGGTACTGTCACATTAAGTCCCAAGTTTATTGTATTAATCTGTATTATAGCCACAAGTGAGAATAATATCATAGCTTGGGGAGTATGGTACTGTCACCTTAAGTTCATTTTATTAATCTGTATTATAGCCACAAGTGAGAATAATATCATTTCTTGGGGAGTACGGTACTGTCATCTTAAGTCCGAAGTTCATTGTATTAATCTGTATTATAGCCACAAGTGAGAATAATAACATTGCTTGGGGAGTATGGTACTGTCACCTTAAGTCCCAAGTTCATTGTATTAATCTGTATTATAGCCACAAGTGAGAATAATATCATTGCTTGGGGAGTAGGGTACTGTCACCTTAAGTCCCAAGTTCATTGTATTAATCTGTATTATAGCCACAAGTGAGAGTAATATCATTGCTTGGGGAATATGGTAATGTCACCTTAAGTCCCAAGTCATTGCATTAATCTGTATTATAGCCACAAGTGAGAATAAAAATGTTACTTAATAAACAGTGGAGTAGCGGGTAGCACGCTAAACTGCTGTCATAGATGCGAGTGCAAACCCGGCCGAAATCGTCGGATTTTTAAGAGAGTTCAAATCCTTCGGTATGCCTTCCCTCGGAGGGGAAGTTAAGCCGGCGGGCCCATTTGATAAATTCATGGCTTGTAAAAGAACCTACCACTACAATTGGTGGTGTGTAGCTTATTGTGGCTGCTGTTTTTGGTTATTGCCGGGGGGAGAGAGGATTTTCCCATCTCCCTGCCTACCTCTCCTTGTACTCTTTCTATGAGTGTGGTTTCTTGTTTTGTTTCATTTGTTCTATGGATGCTTGCATGGATTCTATAGAGCTTAATAGGCATTGCATGAGGTCGTCTTTTTTCCCTGCTTTCCGCAGCATTGGTTTGCATTCCTTGCATATCCACGTGAGTCTGCAGTTAGCTCCCGTAAGCGTGTCTAGTTCGCCTTGCGTCAGACCCGCACATTCCTTATTATCCCTCCTTTCACAGTCCTCGCGTGTAGCTGAGTCCCCATCTTCTTCTGTGCTGCTTTTGCATTTTCTGCAGAGCTCTGTAGGATCCTTTTCCGGCATTCTCAGTGACAGAGGGGGCAGACTTTTTGATGAAACAGGCAGTGGATTGGTCTCGGTGCAGTGTGGATATACTTCGTGTGATGCGTGTAAAAGCCTTGCTACATTTGTAACAGAAAACTGATTTTTCGTCCGGTAAGAATATGTTTCAGACAGATTGAATGCTCTGTATGCACCTTGTGTGCGATGACGTTCACAGAAATTGTTCTCCGGTAAGGTTATGTTTCATACGAAGCAGGACTGCTATGTGTGCATCGTGTGTGCGAGACATTCACAGACATTGTGCTCCAATTGTTCCAGTTGTTATTGACAGGAGTTTGGTCTATCAAACCTCACTAAATTCCTTGTGAAGACTGGCCTTTGTTTTCTGCTTATAAACTATCATTCACCTTCTTTGTTGCGAGTCTCTTGATGTCTTCTTTGATGATGATCCGTCTTGTCAATTTATCTAATAGATTGCACATCATTGAACAACAGTTAATTGTCTAAAATTCGAATTATCTGAGAGCTAAAATTTGGCACGTCACAACACTTTGCACACATGTTAAAAGAAACGTGTTAAGCAAAATTTGACAGTTAGGAATGTAACCGATACGGATCAGGATATTTGGCAAGGATTTCGGTAAGACATCAGAATGGGTACTTTTCGCTCCAAAATTCTCAAAGTACGGTACTGAAATTAACCAAATTACCTGAATTTATAGTCGGGAAAGTATCTGGAGATGATGTAGCAATAGATGTTACCTGCTCCGCTGTCTGTGACCCACCGCACCTTCCCAAATATGAACACTACTTATATATGCAATTTTAAGCATCGTGTACCGTTTTACAAACCCCATGCTTCCGGCAGACCAATAATGGTCAGCTAATATAAACACCCCTGGTTTTGTCACGCACAGTGGGGGTAATCACGCATCAATAATCTATATCCAGGCCATGGTTTTGCCTTTTATTTCATTATTCACGTGTCGTGTGGTGTATTTTGTATCGGACAAGTTGGCAAAGGGTATGACGTAGTGTATGACGTCAATGTATTATGGCGGCATTCATCAAATGAACAAGAAGGAAAATGAATTATTTACGTAATAAAATTCAAATTGCAGTGACAATTCAAATTGCAAGGAACTTCTAATGACTCCCTGGAAGGTGTGTGAATCATAAATAATACATTTCCATTAATGTGCCTTGTGAAAGTTGTGAAAACTTCTGATGGATTATTAGACGTGGGTGAAGGAGTAAAGTTGACAAAGAATGCTTTAATATTTGGCTTCGAAATAACTATGACCCATATTTGTCGATCCTGGCCACGCTACGGTTTTATTGATACAGCATGGCAAATTGTACCTCCCTGGGGTATGATGGCGGAGCCTGTAACATGCATTTTATTGACCTCGTGCGATTGGCGATATTTTAGCTTGCCCTGGTGGCAACTCGCTCACTGAGTCTGCAGAAGTAGCGTGAGTGATGGCTCGTGCTGGGGAACCGAGTAGGACAGTAAAATAAGGTATTTAATGTTGAAATGTCGTCATCCTTGGAAATTTATCAGGGTTTAGGGAATATCCGGAGGGATAAGTCGTATTTCACAGCCTCTCAGCTTAAGAAAGGTGGAGAGTTCATTGTGAAATAAAAGTTGGGAGGAGACGTAAATATCCAGTTTGTGTATGCGAGAAACTAGCATTAATCAACCATCTCATGCTGTTAAATTTGAGATGCAGTGCCTTAATTTTTGCTCTGTTAATCATATATATGAATTTAGAATAGTATTATCAACGTACAACTTTCCTTTCCTCTTTTCCTTTTTTTAATATTTATTTAACAGATTAATATTGCAATAAGAAATCTCAATCCCCTGAGAGTGGATGTAAACCGTACCGTGTCTTACAAAATGTAATCCTTTGTAGGTTTCAAAATGATTTAAACATATTACGAGGGAGATTTTTAAGTCTTCCTTCCTGCAACAACGGGAAAACCCTAAGAACGTTGCCGTGGAATCAGGGCCGTTGCGAGGGTGCGCAGGGCCTGGCGCGAGATTGTGCGCGGGGACTAGTAGGCATGAGTTCGCGGTGGAGGGGTGGTAAACGCAAATTTTTGACTGTAAGTGGCTGTGTTTTAAGGAGAGTGATGTTTTAAAAGAAATTACAAATTTAGGCTAGTTAAAACTCATTTTGTTACATTTTTAGTTTCTAAACAAACCTCAACACGTAGGATAAGCCTACAATTGGATACAGGAAGCACCTGATCAGATAAAAGCAACAAGCAATATCAATGAAAACCTGATATAATGAGCTAACTCAGGTGATTGTTTTGGCATAAATAATATATTATGGAAAACGAAGCATGTGCTTGATGTACTTTCTTACCCAAACGCACATAATTAATAATAATAAGCAATCACGTTTACATACTGTATTTCAACATTTCTACGGCCATACACTTTATCATTAACTAAACTACTAAAAGTGCTATAAGTCCACTTTCACCGATAAATATGAGCAGAACGGCCCCTTTGTTCGACAAATAACATGGTTTACAACGCAGGCTTTTTTAAAATAATTTCAGTTTTTGTTTGTTTATTATTTAGAGCTTTTTATTTATGTAAAAGGCGCTTCGCGGGCCTTTGCTAGGGCAAAGGTGCTGATTAACTCGTTCATTTCTAATTTTTGGCCGTTTCACATTCGATTGACAGAGTAGCCAAACCGTTCAGACGCTCCTGCGCCTACGTTGATAGCAAATCATTTTTGATTAGTTTCAAAATGGTGCTAATTTTATTTATTTTTAATCAGAAAAAGGATTAGCGACAGTGCAGATACTCCTCCCAGAGCTCTCCAGTAGACAGGCACTGCTGCGGTCCAGCCGGTGCAGCAGAAATAGCCGTATCGCCGCTTCGCTCAGCACCTGCCTCGGTAGCGAGGATACCGCGTTCGCCCGCCAAGAACGCGGCCCGGGTTCAATCCTCGTTACGGGCATCATGAACACGTTACTCATTTTTCTCGAATTATTCAACTTCAACATAGTACAGAACTGACTTTTTTAAATCGAATTTACCCTCCAGGGTGGTGGCTCCCACGGACTCAGCGAGGGAACTCGCCCCCACCGCCATTTTTCAGCCAGTGACCTAGAGCTGGGAACATATAATCGGAGTGGATACAACCGGTGAGGTGGGACTGGCACCTCGCCCAGGCGGCCTCACGAGGGAAGGGAATAGAAGGTTAGGATGGATAGGCAAGGAAGAGGGAAAGAGGCGGCCGTGGCCTTACAGTAGGCACCATCCCGGCATTTGCCCGAAGACGAAGTGGGAAACCACGGAAAACCACTTCGAGGATGGCTGAGGTGGGAATCGAACACCCTCTACTCATTTGGACCACCCGAGGCTCAGTAGACCCCGTGCCAGTCCTCATACCACTTTTCAAATTTCGTGGCAGAGCCGGGAATCGAGCCCAGGACCTCCGGGGCGGCAGCTAGCCATGCTGAACGCTACATTACGGAGGCGAAGTAATTGAATATGCGAGAACAATAATCTAGAATTTTCTACAGAAGTCACTTTAAAGGTGAAGTTGAATAATTCGAGAAAAATGAGAAACGTGTTCATGATGCCGGTAGCGAGGATTGAACCCGGGCCGCGAAAGCGGTATACACTACGCTACCGAGGCAGGTGCTGAGCGAAGCGGCGAGACGGCTATTTCTGCTGCTTCGCACTGTTGCTAATCCTTTTTCTGATTTTTTGTGGCCGTTCGGCCGCCATAAGCCCTTTATTATCAAAGACAATCCACTGGAGGAGTCAAAAATAGAATCTGTTACTCCTATTCCAAGAAGATGTGACGTCACTTTTGTTTGGGAGTTCGAGGACCGAGCCAAGTTTTTGATTACTTGGATGTATGGGGGGAGTCACCCATACAAACACAGCATATTGTACATTGTTGGCTTATTTTAATTTGGGCTGGACTGAATCAAACATACTATCTTTATTTTTTCCATTTATGGTGTGAAGCTCGGGGCCTGGCGCGACCGCACCTCTAGTGCCGCCCTCGCGACGGCCCTGCGTGGGATATTGTAAACGAGAGGGTCTGAGGGTTCGAACACGGTACACTCAGACTTGTGAGGCTACATATAGGCTATGGCCGTTTAATAACAATAAGGAAATAAAAAAATAAGCTGAGAAGAGGACGGTTCAATTCCCACCACAGGTATCCTATAGGCCAAGTTGTTGTTCTAGGTTTCCCCATGAAAATACCTGGATGATTCCTAGTAACATAGACTTGTAAACGATTTCTACACACACGCAAGTACATGGGCACAAATAATGATCAGGGCACTTCAGAAGTTGATCATTCCACGAATACTGCGTAGAGGAGCTGGATTTCTAAAAATAAAACAAAAAAACTACCTTGATGCTACTGCAACCCGGACAGAATATTGCTAGGTCAGGACTGTCTCACTCTGATGGAGATTGTGTACCCTTATTCATGTTGTGATTGATGACAACACGTGCAATGTTAGCTGTGGTGGTGACATCAAGCTCACCTCAGTCTTATCACTATTTATGGTTATGATATTTGTCGATATACTCGCGTTACATAATAATCCATATTTAAACTCACTTCCTTCACATCCCTCATTTTCATGAAACAGTGAGTCTTCCCCAGTGGCTCACAAATAGTAGGACGTGTGTTGGTGATCACGGGACTCCAGCTGAGCATAGCATTACTTCCACTTGTGCTGGGCTACTCTGTCATCTTCGCGCAGCTAATCTGCTACCCTCCCCTCGTTCACGCTGATCTGATTAATTTGGCTTCATATAAGACAGTGTCTGGGTCGGTCAGGACCTATTAACGGTGTTTTATTTATAAAAATCCGGACAACAAATACCACAATTAACGACGCGTTCCTTTTGTTTTTTGTTGCTGAATACGAAGAATTACGTTCCAGGATGATATTTCTGTGTGTAGTTAAATTTGCTCCACTCTTTGTAGAACTTTTATCATCTTGAACTTGAAATCTTTCCGCAACATAATCTAATTAGCACGAGGTCCATAGCTGAGGGAACTTTTTTTCTAACATAGTGGGTTACAGTTCTCTTACCTTGAACACGTAATGTAAGCTACGTATGAAAGTAATCATCTAATTCCTGTATATGACACTTCATTCTGACATAACGTATATAAAATAATGTTCTAGTTACCTTGAGAAAATTCGGGTCGTGCCCGCTACTTACTGTACGTAATTATAACATACTTAAAAAGACGTTCCTAAATTATAGTAGTTGACAGGTACCACAAAGGGATTCCGTCACTGGAATTAGTATCTTTGATGTATAGTTCGTGCGAGATGTGAGCGTTATTTTTATTATTTAATATGCGTTTCAAATCCACGTTTGGAGAATGGAATGTTCGGTAGGCACAAGACAGAACTTCGGTTAACGTAAGTAAATACTTAAGTGCCCAGTGCAGATTGTCAGTGATACTCAATTTACTAAATCTATTTGTCGACGATGCGGAAGTGTGTCTGTGTAACTAGGAACAGCAGTATGACGACAACATAGCCTAGATACTGCATTACCATCACGATTGCTAGAGTTGATAATGTATCTAGTTTGAACTGGGTGTATTGTAACACAAGGTGTAAGTTATAATTTGTGGATTCTAAATGCCTGTAGGTTATTAGTGGCAATTTACAACACTTGTGCAGTAAACTAAGTCCACTTTCACGTGCCTAATTGAGGGTATTGATAATTTTTATCGCCCTACTTTATCGTCTGACAATATATTATTTAATCTACCCGCCGCAAATCAAGTTTGTGTGTTTAAAGGAATAAGGAAACCGAATGTAGGATTACGGTATTTATTTTCCTGCTTTACAGGCTCCATTAGTTATTCAATTGCAATAGTAACAACTTATTCGCCCAGGACGGTCAACAAGTAAACGTTTATGCTTTTCTGTTGTTGACAAACATATAACAGCTCCGCGTCTCTGAGGAATCTGAGAATACCTCATTTGATTTGTTAAATATGGGACAGATTTGGCGTACTGGAATATGTTAGGTCTTTAATTAATTCCTACGTGCTCTTTCTCTGTTCTAGTTTCGTGATCATAATGGAGCAAGAACGATTGATCAATATTGAACCAGACTGGTTGTCTCAGGAACCTGAATCCCCTAACATAGTAAGTTGCATTTTGATTCGTGTATGTTGTAACATTGCGATTTTAGTGTTGGACATGATAAGCAAGGTTTAGACTTAATGGTAAATGGTATGCTAACCAGAATCTCTTAAGTCTTTAGTTTTGATTTACGTAACTTAGTATTCACGGAAGTTTGATGCTTCACAATCGGTCAACGCGTTTTTTTTTCTCGAAAGAGATGGATTATTCCCTAATCCTGAAGAAAATTACATGAGATTTACAAATACACTTGGATGACCAATTTCGATCGTCAAGCGATCATCATCAGATCCATTACACTTAGGTCCTAACATTTGTCAGAAAGTATGGGTGAAAATATTTACAAAATGTACACTTATTGAGTTGCAGTATGAGTTGAGATAATTCAACTCGTCAATATTTGTTAGTTATGGTCTATGTGATGTTTTGTTAAAATACTGGAGTTGGTGATTGATCTCCAAACTTGCTTGTTTGGAGTGAATATGTGATTGTAGTTGAATGGTCAATACAGGTTGTATACTTATCTGATGGTGTCTTGCCCTGTCCTGGTGAGAGCAGTTATCTTGGGCACTATCTACTCTCAACTGGGGGAACTTCCTGTGCAATTCCCTTCTCGCATTCCTAAGTTTCTGTGTATGTCCTACAAATGTGACAGTGTATGGCCAAGTCTAGTCTCCCGTGTATGTCACTGTATTCAGGAAAATCCTCAGCTATTAAAGACCTGGTTTCATCCTCGTCACGCATAAGCTCAAAAGCCATGTAAGCGCTGCCCGGTCTAATGAAAATGTCCCGGCACCTGTAATACTGCCGTTAATACCGGCCTTGGTTTATTCAAGAAAAGGATACACCGAACATCCTGAACCAATAACAAGTTTCTCTTATTAATCCCTTATCTAGCTTGGCTACATCTTTATGTTGTGTCTTGTTTCCGACGAGGTGTGTTTTCTAATGGAGTGAAGAGGGGTGAACTCTCCATGAATGTGTGTTCCTATAGATTTATTGGGGTTGCTTATTTTAGCTAAGTGTATCTCGATTGCTTCCTCAATGTCAAGACCTTTCGGTTCGTGTTGAATTATTTTAAGGCAGTTTCAATATTAGTGAAAATGTGCCCCACTTCACACATGTGTGGCATACGGCCGTGTGTGTCCTGTATTTAATAGCATTTCTGTGTTCATTGTATCGTGTATCTGTTCTTCTACCACTCTGCCCGATGTAACACCCTGTGTCTTGGCACGTAATGGAATATTCCGCTGACTTTGAATATGGGTCTTGTTTATTTAGGTTACTGTTGTACACATGCTTTCCGGTTGTGTTATTCGTTGTGAATGCAATTTTTATGCCTTGTTTTATGAACAAGTTGGTGATTTTATATGTGTTAATATTTGAAAGAAAAATAGCACAGTAGCGCCACCTGGTGAAATAGACATGTGCAATAAAGAAGAGAACAAAAGACGAGTCAGTGCAAAGTCTGTGCGTGTTCGCGTGACATGTGACAAGCGTCTCGAAAGATGATTTGTATTTTGGATTGTATTTCTCACTTGATAAATAAATATTTACATTAAAACTAACAGGTTATGGACCCAGGCCACGTGTAAATGATATTATCTCGTGAGTGGATCCGAAGCTGAGCGCCTGTGGAACACGTGCTGTATTTTCTTTGTGAGTTTAGGATAACCTCAAAATGGCAACCGGCAGTGACTACAAAGTTCAAGTGGATAAACTTGAAGGACCTGAAGACTGGGCAAAGTGGGAATGGCATGTGTTGATGGTTTTGCGGTCGTATGAACTGGAAAATATTGTTGATGGATTCGAAAAAGTGTCCTGTGTTGCCGGCAGATGCAACTGCGCAACAAAAAGCGGCATAGAAGCAGTGGTTGAAAGAAGACGCGAAAGCGGCCACTTTGCTAGCAGGTGCGCTAGGAAAATCTGTTGCCGAGCTCGTGTTGACGTGCACCAATGCCAGTGAAATTTGGACAAAATTGAGCGCACGGTTCGAACGAAGCAGTACGCAGCGACTGAACATGTTGATCGAGTAATTCTTCCGAGTGACACGTGACGACAAGGAGGACATCAGCACCCATGTCGCGAAGTTACAGAAGTTTTATCAGGATCTGAACGACGAACCCCAAAAGCACAACGAAAACACGTTATCTGAAAGGATTTTGAACGGTCGAATTTTATCCTTCCTGGGAAAAGAATATGATAATTTCAAGGATGTGTGGGACACGATTCCGACGGAAAATCAAAACTGTGAACTTGTTGATTGAAAATTGTGTACGATTGAACTGCGTGGCCAAGGAAACGTGGAATCGACTGCGTTTGTGGTACGTAGTGCTCCCAAGAAGCATTTCCAGTATGGCAGTGGCAAAGGCAGCGCTGATGACAAGTCGAAGAAAAATGTTCAACGAGTAAAGCAGAAGTTTCCATGTTTCAAATGTAAGGAATTGGGCCATTGGGCAAGTGAATGTCCAGTGAAGAAGAAAGAGGGTGACACTAGAAACAAAAATAAGGAGAACAATGCTTCGTTTCTGACACATGCTATGAGTGCGTTAGACGGCGACTTGGTTCAAGCCGACGAGTGGTACTGTGACAGTGGCGCCACAAATCACATCACTGCGAACAAACAGTATTTTACAACATACGTCAAGTTTGCTGCTCCAGAGAAGATTTTGCTAGGAAAACGAGGTGTGAGCATGCTAGCTCTCGGCAAAGGAACTGTAAACATTCAAGTGCGGCGCCTACTACATACCGAGTGTGAAAGTGCTCCGCAAGTCACCAGCCAAAACAGCCAGTTAAGTATCATTTATCAGTGTCCTCAGTGTGCTTATTTATTTGAACAAGCTTTTGTTGAGTGATTAATATAAAAGTATGACCCTAAAGGCAGTAAACGAGCGTGTGAGTAAGTTTGAAAAGCGGATGGCTGAATTCCAAGCTCGCTTGGAGCAAGCTATGGAGGCCTCCACGATCAGTGCTACCAACCCCAGCGACACCCTGAATGTTCTCGCGTCAGACTTTAAGGACTTCCGAGAAGTAATTACTGCGGAACTGGACGAGATGAAGAAAGAGGTAATCCTCGTCCAGGAGCATCTCGAGAAGCAGGACATCCGGCAAGATGAGGCAGAGCAGTACAGTCGGAGAAACTGCCTTCTCCTCCACGGAGTACGTGAAACTCCCAACGAGGACGTCTACGCGAAAGCTATCGAAACACTCTCAGGGAAACTAAATGTGACTCTGCAAATGGACAGTATAGACCGATGTCACAGACTGGGTCGCCAGCCAAGTACAGCTGCAGGAATCGTGGCCTCAGGGAGTAGGCCTATAATAATAAAGTTCGTACGATACCACCAACGAGATCGTGTTTGGCGTGCCAAGCGACTGCTCAAAGGCACATCACTGTTAATAACAGAATCCCTTACTGCAACTAGGAAGGACATCTTAAGAAAAGCACGGGACTTTTGGGGATTACGTAATGTATCCACACAAGACGGCCGAATTGTTGTCCACCTCAACAATGGCAGAAAACTAAATATTAACACACCTGCGGAACTAAAGTTGCACATTAATAGGCTAGGTGAAGGAAATGGAATAAGTTCATAGACATGTGTACTAGAAGTTACATTAGGTTTGTGTGTGTGAATGTGTGTGTGTGTTTAGTATTTAGGCAGTCAGCTGTTAGTTTCATCAGGGAGTCGAGGTACCGTTACGGTAAGTTCTTGACCTTGTGAGCATGCCATTTAGAAATAGTTCTGCTGTCCTTGTAGGAGCCAATTCACCCTCGGGCAATGACCGAGGCTCGTACAATAGAAATTCTCCCCTCCCTCCACCTTCACCAGCGCACGCTGGCACTAAGTTAAAGCAAGCATTTTCAAACTGTCCTAGAACCTTACATTGCTGCCACCTGAATAGCCAAAGCTTACCAGCACACATAGATGAGATTACAGCAATATTCTGTGAAAACAATGTTCATGTAATAGGAATATCTGAGAGTTGGTTGTCTGAATCACTTCCGAATTGTGTGGTTCAGCTTGAAGGATATAATCTCCTTCGCCATGATCGAGCCGATAGGATGGGAGGCGGTGTTTCCCTTTATTGCAGAGATGATCTGAAAAGCAGGGTTATTTGTTCATCATCGTCCGTCGAGATACTGAGGACGGAGTTCATGTTTGTTGAGGTAACACTGAATGAGCTGAAACTATTGATAGGTATTGTCTATCGCCCACCTACTGTATCATACATTTCCGAGTTTGAAACTAGTCTGCTTAATTTGCTGCCATCTTACGAACATATCATTATTTTAGGAGATTTTAACACTAACTTACTAACCAAATTATACAAAGCAAAGAAACTTGAAGATCTATTTTCCTCCTGTGACATGACGATACTTCCTCTCGAGCCAACTAACTTCGTAAGCACAGTAAGCTACACTTCACATACACTAATTGATCTCATCATAACAAATAACCCACAGAAAGTAGTGACTCATGGTCAAATACCAGTGCCGGCTATATCCACCCTTGACTTAATAATATACTTAGCGTATTCGCTCCGCGTTCCAAAGTACAGGACTAAATATGTTACATGCAGAAATATAAAGGACATAGACCCGGTACAACTGAAATATGATGCCTACAGTCTTCCATGGAACGACATATTGAGACTGGACGACATTGACGAAAAAGTAAACAAGTTTAATCTATTAATACATGCACTATACAACAAACATGCGCCCAGGAGAAAGATAAGGATTTCTCGTAAACCTAAGCCGTGGTTAACTCCGGAAGTCAAGAAAATGATGTCCCGTAGAGATAATCTTTTCAGACAATACAAACGTTCTGGTCTACCAAATGATTTTGAAAAGTACCGAGTACTTCGAAACCAAATTAAGCAAACTTTACGTAATCTTAAATTTAAGTATGTTCGTGATACAACCTGCCGACTAAACACGGCTAGAGCGTGGAAACAACTCGGTGCTTTGGGCATAGGAAAAAACCAGGAGCAACTCCCTATACCTGACATTCCACTAGACGAGCTAAATGCATATTTCACGGATGCAGATATTCAATCCAGCCCAAATAACGCTGCCAGTCACGGCCCATCATTTCCACCAACAGATCGACCCAGCTTTTCATTTCGTAACTTAAGCACTAATGAAGTTAAGAGAGTGTTGTATTCCATTAGATCCCAGGCGAGCGGGATTGATGATATACCTATAAAATTTATACATTACATTATTGGTGCTGTTCTCCCCATTCTCACACACATTTTTAATTACTGTTTAAACAATGGCACACTGCCTTCTATCTGGAAATACGCCAACGTGATCCCTCTTCCTAAGATACCTTGCCCACTGTTACCGTCCGACTACCGCCCTGTATCTATTCTCCCTGCTCTCTCCAAAGTACTGGAACGGTTAGTACAAACTCAATTACTGGAATATTTGAACACTCACTCTCTACTTGATCCACTCCAGTCTGGTTTCAAGAAGGGCCACAGCACAGCTACTGCCTTACTTAAGGTGACTGATGACATCAGACAAGCAATGGACCAAAGACAAGTAACAATACTCACACTCCTCGATTTCAGCAGAGCATTTGACACCATAGATATACCGACCCTATTGAAGAAGCTAAAATCCCTTCTTGGCTCCGAAGCTATAAATTTTTTCTCTGCTTACCTAACGGGTCGAAATCAGCGTGTGATTGTACAGGACACCACCTCACAGTGGCGTCAGAAAAAGGCAGGAACCCCCCAAGGTTCGGTCCTTGGGCCCCTACTTTTCGTGCTCTATATCAATGATATCTCCTCCACAATTAACTATAATAAATATCATCTTTATGCAGATGATCTCCAAATATATTGCCACACTAGTATCAACAATATATCAAATGCAATAAGGGATATAAACACTGATATCCATCAACTTAGTGTATACGCCGATGACAACTCTCTCCTGCTCAATCCTAAGAAAACCCAAACTATCATCATCGGCTCTCATAAGTTACTAAACTCATTAAAAAACAACTACGTTGTGCCTCCAGTAACACTGAATTCAATCACCATCCCCTTTAGTAAAGAAGTAAGGAACCTTGGGTTAACCTTAACTGAAACTCTTGACTGGTCACCACATATAAGAAATACACGTAAAAAGATATACGCATCCCTTCACCCACTCGTGCGCCATAAGAATATTTTACCACTAGACATTAAGATTAAACTCATCCAGACACTAATACTACCAATTCTAGACTACTGTGACATCGTTCTCGTTGACGCGACTCATGGACAAACAATGAAACTCCAACAAGCATTGAACTCTTGTCTTCGGTTCGCTTTCAATCTAAGATACGATGCCCACATAACCCCAAGCTACCGTGCTCTTTCATGGCTTAAACCTGATGAACGCCGTAAATTTCACTTGTTGACATCCATCTATCGATTTCTGCATGAAAACACCCCCACGTACATGTCATCAAAATTTAGTTACTTGTCCTCATATCATAATCGAAGCACTCGATCTGGCTTTTCCCTGGCCATCCCCATCAACCACTCATCCATGTTTAACCGCTCTTTTGTTGTAGCTGGGTCTCGACTATGGAATTCAACTCCTCCCGATATCAGAAATTCCACAACAATAAATAAATTTAAGGCCGCATGCCGAGATTACCTGTTGAATACTGCTGATTGCCCCGTGTGAATGGTGATGGATGATAGGACGTATGACTGAGCTAGGATTATATCTAGGATATTATAGAAAGGTCTGTGACATTGTGATTATTATTATTATTTGTATTGTTATAATTATTACTATCATTATTCATGTGCCTTTTTTTACTAATATTAGTATTAGCATAATTAATTTATTATCATCATATTGTTTTTTGTATTTTCGAAATTGTCATAAGCTATGTACTGGTACCATATTTCGTGGTTAAGTGTAAGAGAGGGCCATGAGCCCTAACTTCGCCACTACCGAAGACATAAAATAAATAAATAAATAAATAAACTCTTGGTTGAGTGCTGAGATGACTGAAGTTTTGTATGTTCCCGATGCAATGGCTCATCTGTTTTCTGTGAAAGCTGCTGCAAGGAAAGGTTTTTGTGCAAGACTTGACGCCCTAACTGTTAGAATTGAAGACAAGGTTACTGGAAAGGCGATGATGGCTGGACGTGTGAGTCGTGGTCTGTATGTACTTGACATGCGCGTCGTGAAACCGGCGCAACCCATTCAAGTGAATTTAGCTACATCGTCGGACAAACTGCAGATCTACCATGAACGATTTGGTCATCAACACAAAGCGCATGTCAAGAATGTACTGTAGCAGATGAACATCAATATAGACATGTGTAAAGAGGATTTTTGCGATGGATGTGCACTGGGAAAAATGCATCGACTGTCATTCAAGACACGAATGAATCGACCAACAGCCGCCGGTGAACAAATCCACGCCGATGTGAATGGACCAATGTCTACTGAATCTCTTGGAAAGGCACGCTACTACGTATGTTCCAAGGATGATTTCAGCAAGTTTCAACGAGTTTTCTTTTTAAAGCACAAAAGTAAAGTGTACCCCGTTCTGGAACAGTTCCTGAATGAAGCCAAAACAAATGGACACGTCGTGAAGCTGTTCAGGTGTGATGGAGGAAAATAATTTGATAACAAGAAGGTTTCTGAACTACTCGCAAGCAGAGGCATAGAACACAGCATTACTACACCGTACACACCACAACAAAATGGAGTTGCGGAACGTGAAAATCGGACGATTGTGGAGTGCGCAAAATCTATGCTGAATCCCAGCAAGTTAACGAAACAACTTTGGGCTGAAGCCTGCAACACTGCGGTGTACCTCCTGAATCGCACTGGGAAGTCATCCATTGAAAACAAATCTACCTATGAATTGTGGTATGGACGACCAGTGGGAAGTCTCAGTCATCTGAAGATCTTCGGAACAGAATGCTACGTGCATATCGACAAGAATTTTCGCTCAAAGTTTGACGACAAAGCTGTTTTTGGACATCTGGTTGGGTACGTGAACGACAGGGATGGATTTAGGGTCTGGATTCCAACTCAGGGAAAGGTTGTTTTAAGCCATGATGTGAAATTCAAACCTGAAGTTGTCTGCAATCTGCGCGCCAACGCCGGAAAGGTTGAAGTCACGCTTGAAGAACGTGTGGAGAGGAATCAGTCTAATTCATCGTCTGATGTAGGCCTACAGAGGAGGTCAGAGTCAGATGAGAACTTAAGCGAAATTGAAGATTTTGCTTCGGCATCCAGTTCCGGAGGAAGCGAAGATGAGGAAGAAGGAGGGACTGAAGAAAGAAGGAAAAGCAAACGTGAAAGTAAGAAGCCATCGTGGATGATCAGTGGAAATTACATGTACATGGCTGGACCATCTATCGTTGAAAAGAATCCTGACTCATACTCTGAAGCGCTGCAGTCTAGTGATAAAAATCAGTGGCTGAAAGCAATTAATGAAGAATTGGAGTCCTTAAAGGAAAATGATACCTGGAAATTGGTTGAGCGTCCAAATGGTGCACGGGTCCTGAAAAATCGGTGGTTTCTTCGACAGAAGGCAACGGACAGTGGAGAAGTTCGCTTCAAGGCACGATTGGTAGCCAAAGGCTATGTGCAACAGCAAGGAATCGATTATGAAGAAAGGTTCAGCCCTGTTGCACGGTATGATACCATTCGAGCTCTGTTGGCAGTAGCTGTTGAAAAGGAGATGAAACTTGGTCAATTTGATGTCAAGACGGCCTTCTTGAACGGCGAGCTTGAAGAAGATGTGTTCATAGAACAGCCAGAAGGTCATCAGGACGGTACTGGCCGAGTTTGTCAACTAAATAGAAGCTTATATGATTTAAAACAGGCTCCACGCTGCTGGAACAAGCGTTTCAAGAAATTCATGGAGAAAGCTGGATTCAAAAACAGCAAAGCTGATCCTTGTCTCTTTTACAGCAACAAAAATGGAAAGTAGTTGGCTGTTGTAATCTTTGTGGATGATGGTCTGGTAATTGGCAACGAAGAAGACATCGAGCAGTTCATGGAAAAACTTCAGCAGGAATTTCACACGACCAGAGGATCTCTCAACAATTTCCTGGGCATGAAGATACAACAAAACCATGATGGATCAATTGCAATCAGTCAAGAGGATTATACGAGGAAAATCCTAGAAAAATTTGGGATGGCCGAGTCAAATGGAGTGTCTACCCCAGTTGGACGCGAAGAAAGTGAAGGCGGAGAAAAGCTTTCGGCCAGGGTTCCTTATCGTGAGGCGGTGGGATCCTTGATATACCTGACTACAGCTACACGTCCAGATATCGCGTTCGCGGTCAACAAAGCTGCTCGAGCCATGGAGAATCCTACAGTACAAGACTGGAGTCAAGTGAAACGGATATTTCGATATTTAAAGAGCACAGTGAACCATGGAATCGTCTATAGGAAAGAGGACGTTTTGAAGGTCTACAGTGATGCTGACTACGCCGGTGACAAGAGGACGAGACGTCCAACGACGGGTGTCATTTCGACCTACAATCATGGAGCTGTATCGTGGAGAAGTCAGTTACAGTAGTCTGTGTCAACTTCGACAACTGAAGCTGAAATTTTGTCTGCAAGTGAAGGAGCAAAGGAGTTGATTTGGCTGAAAAGACTGTTTTCTGAATTACTGGGAACTGCTGACAAACCTCCTACGCTTTACATCGACAATGCTGGTGCAGTTAAATTGGCTAAAAATCCGTAGTACCATGAAAAATCCAAGCATATTGAGGTACGTCATTTCTATGTGAGGAAAAGATTTTTGGACGGAGACCTTGAGCTGGAGCTCATCGACGGGACCAATCAATTAGCTGATCTTCTAACTAAACCTCTGGAGGGGGTCAGATTCGAGATGCTGCGTGAGAGGATTGGCGTACAGAAGATGACATCTTAGAGGCTGAAATGTGTTCAATAGTTCATCTTGTTTATTTTTTTATTTGTATTTGATTTTTCTTTGGAGGAAGTGTTAATATTTGAAAGAAAAATAGCACAGTAGCGCCACCTGGTGAAATAGACATGTACAATAAAGAAGAGAACAAAAGACGAGTCAGTGCAAAGTCTGTGCGTGTTCGCGTGACATGTGACAAGCGTCTCAAAAGATGATTTGTATTTTGGATTGTATTTCTCACTTGATAAATAAAGATTTACATTAAAACTAACAATATGTATTCGCGTTCACATAATTGAAACGCGATTTTTTTCTCATTATTCTGCCGGTTTTGCAACGTTTTGCTCTTATGTCTGGCTACAAATTGAATTATTTTCCTGGACGGAAAATTGTTTTCCTTTCCTATAATAACCATGATAACATATTATTGATATTGTGTTTATATATATTACATTGGGACATACTTCACAGGAGCTGTTGCCCTCTGATAACCTGCAGGACGAGGCTGCTGATATATTTGACGATGAAAGGATAGCTGTTAAGGAGGAACATGAACTACAGGTAATTGTCGAATCTGCGTTACTTCGCTTATAATAATGTCAATGATATTTTAGAATGAATATTATTTGAAAAATAGGATAACTAATTGTATTGATACTGCAGTCCCCCTTAAGCCCTCTGGATGCTATTATTGGTGGAGTATACACGACTTGCCATGTTTAATCTCATTCTATTGAGTGCCCTTAAGTGGTTGGATGAACAAATCTCCGCACTCACGCTGTCAAGTGTTCGACAAGTGCTGTACGGTAATAGGCAAGCTTCTTCCTCCTGAGACCAATCTGGTTGCTTCTACACCGTGCCCTTTTGGATCATTCGAATTGTTTATGTACAATATCATGCAGTGAATTTAACTCAATGTATTGTATTTTCTATCTCCTCTGTTATTGAAATATTTATTTCCATCCATACGATCTGGTGAAGTTCACAGCAGACACGCTCCTTCGACAGCCTTCTGGTGCACCTTTCTCCACGTAATATCTTCATATGTAGACTCGGCTCGCAATCTCGTTATAGGGGACGTGGTGGCGTAGCGGTCAAGTTGTTGGCCTCTCTCCAAGGTAGACTGGATTCGATTCCCGATCAGTGCATGTGAGATTTTCAAAGTGAAATTCCATGTCCTGTGGTTTGGATTCCACGTAACTAGGAGGTCCCGTGTCTCATAATAACAAGATCCTCGGTCTAGTTAAACTACAATGCTCAATCTCGTTATTCCGTCACGTTTATATATAAACTAGTAGTAGTGCCCGGCTTCGCCCGGCGGATTTATTTGTTTAATGGATGATAATGAATTCTATTACAGTACTGGCTAATGACACTTAAACTAAGAGATAAAATATATCTTAAAAATATAACTTTATGGTGGTAGTGGGGATGATAAGTAGTACAGCATAATGGACGTAACATTCAGGTCATTTTGCCATTACGATAATGATAATAATGAATAGGGTAACGGCTATTTACAAACTACAGTTTTGACACACGTAATTTACAAACGAATTGCAATTATGATTAGAAACAGGAGTAAGTGAAATAAAAGACACTGCCAAGCTGTATATCTCATTGGCTGTTGGAAAATTAGAGAGCAAAAGTGTCATATTTTCCCGCATAGCGCCGTAGGAAAATAATCAGAGCACTTTGGAAATCTTCGGATGTACCGAGCTCCTGAGGTGGCAATACTGTCATTTATCGCCATATATCGCTGAAGGGTAAGGATCTAAATAAATGAAAGTAAATTTGAAAGCACCAACGCTTATTGCAGTTCATAACCTCAATGCACAGAGGCATAATATTTTCATGATAATAACTGATTTAAGGGACCTACGAAATATTTTTGCACTAATTACTCCCCATGGCCACACAAGATGTAATTATTTTCACAATTCTGCACCTGAACACTGGTAGGGGTGACATGATGCAGCCCACATTGCCAGTCAACAATAGACATTAATATATTCTTAAAGTTACACTACTACGGATATGAATGGTTCTGGGGCCTTAAAACTTGGGTTTCAAGTTTATTTTGTCTGTTAATCTAAATGTAGGGAATATAGAGGGTTGTACAAAATATCAAGTGGACAGTTTTACCAGCAGGGTTTCAAAGGGTAAGTATGTAAAATTTGGTGCCATTAGGTGAAATGGTGTAGTTTTGTGCTAAAGGACCTCAATGCACGAAACGGAGTGGTCTGTCCAAAATTTGATGTAGGCAGAGTAACTCACAGGGTTCCAAACAGTAAGTATACAAATTTTGGTTCAGATTGGTGTAACGGTATAGAATTGTGCCAAAGGGCCTAAAGGCAGACAATGGAGTGGTCTGTCCGAAATTTTAAGTGTACAGTGTTACCCGCAGAGTTCCCAATGGTAAGTATACAAATTTTGGTTGAGATCGGTGAAACGGTGTGGATTTGTATAAATAACAGACAAACCAACATTGAGCTTTATATATATATACTAGCAGTAGTGCCCGGCTTCGCCCGATGGATTTATATGGATGATAATGTATACTACTACAGAAATGGCACATTATACATAAACTAACAGAGAAAAGAAATGTAAATATATACATTTTTGTTGTGGTAGTGGAAGAGATACGTAGTACGGTATAATGGACGTAACATTCACGTCATTTTGCCGTAATGATAATAATGAGTACGGAAACGGCTATTTACTAACTACAGTACTGACACAATACATGTAATTTACAAACAATTTGAAAAATATGATTAGAAAGTGGAGTAAGTGAAATAAAAGACACTGCCTAGGGCCTATATCTCATTGGCTGTTAGAAAAGTAGTGACCAATAGTGTCGTCTGTTGTCGCATAGCGCTGTAGGAAAATAATCAGAGCACTTTGGAAAACTTTGGCTGTCCCGAACTCCTGAGGTAACAACAGTGGATAAGGATCGGAATAAATGAAAGTAAATTTGAAAGCACCAACGCTTATTGCAGTTGATCTACACCTCAATGTACTGCACCAACACCATCGCACTACTACAGAGGCTTAATATTTTCATGATAACTGTTTTCAGGGGCCTAAGATATCTTTTTGTACTAATTCCTCCCCGTGACTGCAATTTATAAGCAGCGCAAGATGCAAGTATTTTCGCAATTCTGCTCCAGAACACGGGTAGGGGCGGCGTGAAGCAGCCCGCTTTGTCAGTCAACAATAGACTTATTAAGATATTCTTACAGTTACACTACTATTTACATGAACGGTTCTAGGGCCTTAAAACGTGTTTCTCAAGTCCCTTTTGTCTGTTATTCTAAATATAGAGAATGGAGAGGGTTGTCCATAATATCAAATGGACTTTGTTAACTGCAGGGTTTCAAACGGTATGTAAAATTCGTTGTAATTAGGTGAAACGATTTAGATTTGTGCCAAAGGGCTTAAATTCAGGGAAGGGAGTGGTCTGTCTGAAATTTCAAGTAGGCATTGGTACTCGTCGGGTTCCAAAGGGTAAATACATAATGTTTGGTTCAGATCGGTTAAACGGTGTAGATTTGTGCCAAAGGGCCTAAATGCTGGACATGGATTGGTCTGTCCAAAATTTCATGTAGACAGTGTTACTCGCAGAATTCCAAAGGGCAAGTATACAAATTTTGGTTCAGATCGGTGAAACGGTGTAGATTTGTGCCAAAGGGCCTAAATGCAGGGAATGGAGTGGTCTGTCCGAAATTTCATGTAAACAGTGTTATTCGCAGGGTTCCAAAGGGTAAGTATACAAATTTTGGTTCAGATTGGTAAAACGTTGTAGATTTGTGCCAAATAGCCTAAATGCAGGGAATGGAGTGGTCTGTCTGAAATTTCATGTAGACAGTGTTACTCGCAGGGTTCCAAAGGAGAAGTATACACATTTTTGTTCAGATCGGTGAAACGATGTAGATTTGTGAAAAAGGGCCTAAATGCAGGGAATGGAGTGGTCTGTCCGAAATATCATATAGACAGTGTTACTCGTCGGGTTCCAAATGCTAAGAATGTATAATTTTGTTCAGATCACTGAAACGGTGTAGATTTGTGCCAAAGGGCCTAAATGCAGGGAATGGAGTGGTTTGTCCTAAATTTAAAGTGGACAATGTTACCTGCAGGGTTCCAAAGGGTAAGTATACAAATTTTGGTTCAGGTCGGTGAAACGATGTAGGTTTGTGCAAAAGGGCCTAAATGCAGGGAATGGAGTGGTCTGTCCGAAATATCATGTAGACAGTGTTACTCGTCGGGTTCCAAAGGGTAAGAATGTATAATTTTGTTCAGATTGGTGCAACGATGTAGATTTGTATCAAAGGGCCTAAATGCAGGGAATGGAGTTGTCTGTCCGAAATTTGAAGTGGACAATGTTACCCGCAGGGTTCCAAAGGGTAAGTGTACAAATTTTGGTTCAGGTCGGTGAAACAGTGTAGATTTGTGCCAAAGGGCCTCAATGCAGGGAATAGAGTGGTCTGTCCAAAATTTCAAGCACAGTGTTACTCGTTGGGTTGCAAAGATCGGTGAAACGGTTTAGATTTGTGCCAAAGATCCTACATGCGGGGAATGGAGTGGTCTGTCCGAAATTTGAAGTGACCAGTGTTACTCGTTGGGTTCGAAAGGGTAAGTATGGACAATTTGGTTCAGATTGGTGAAATGGTGTAGATTTTTGCCAAAGAGCCTAAATGCAGGGAATGGAGTGGTCTGTCGAAAATTTAAAGTGGCCAGTGTTACTCGTCGGGTTCTAAATGGTAAGTATACAAATTTTGGTTCAGATCGGTGAAACTGTGCAGATTTGTGCCAAAGGCCTAAATACAGGGAATGGTGTGGTCTGTCCAAAATTTCAAGCAGACATAGTTACTCGTCGGGTTCCAAAGGGTAAGTATGTAAAATTTGGTTCAGATGGGTTAAACGGTGTAGATGTTTGCCAGAGGGCCTAAATGCAGGGAAATGAGTGGTCTGTCCTAAATGTAAAGTGGACAGTGTCACTCGTCGGGTTCTAAAGGGTAAGTACACAAATTTTGGTTCAGATCGGTGAAACGGTTTAAATTTTCGCCAAAGGGCCTAAATGCAGGGAATGGAGTGGTCTGTCCGAAATTTAAAGAGGACAGTGTTACTCGTCAGGTTCTAAAGAGTAAGTATACAAATTTTTGTTCAGATCGGTGAAACGGTGTAGATTTGTATACATAACAGACAAACAGACAGACAAACTTTGTGCTTTATATATATTGATATATGATGAATTGATGATGAACTTACCCAAGTCTGGTATGTTACATCTCTAAAAGAACTAATTTCACATACAAAATATCTAATCAAGGTCGCATTGTGTTTGGAACCTATTCAAAGCAATGGAACCCTATAAAAGATATAATTCTATCTATGCGAAGGAATGTGTTGTAAAAGAAGTAATTTCTCTGCAGGATGATGCTAATGTCACTGAGTATATCAAGATAGAAGAGGTTTCCATACCAGAGTTTGTTCCATGCATCAAAACAGAAACTCCATCTTTAGCGAGTGGTGGAGATTTGAAAGTGGTAAGTACCTTATTGGGTTACTACTTGTTGCATCTTATTAAGGACATGACCTGATCACCATCATCTTCTCACCAATGATGTTTAGTGATTAACGGATGGTGTATTCGGACTGTGCTGATGACAAATTGAAGCCGTTAGCTATTATATTGTGTATGGTACGGAAAGTATAAAATGTGTCAATGGGAGGTGAGGCGTTATTGTCTCACTAGTGGCGGACTCGGGACCCATGGCCTCTCTATAGAGCTACAACTCTGACAGCTAATCTGACCTTCAACAGTAATCACTTATTACTTTTAGTATGTGGCTTCATTCCCTCAACCAGGTATAATTCCTCACTTGCACATTCAACTTCTTTATCAATTACCAACGTAAGCTCTTATAGCTTCATAATCATTATCACGTCTTGTAAACAGATGTCTGACTCATGTAGTGCAATTTCATTTAACGAACCTTCTGTAATATTTTGATTATTCTATGTAAAACATGATGTTCGAAACGTTGTGTTTAAACTCTGTCTTCAATAATCATATTGCATCTCATAGAAATTGTACTAGCATATCGCTAGTTTAGAATGTAAGTGTTCCATATCCACTTTAGATAGTTCTGAGATAAATGAGTTTGAAAGTTTGAATTGCTCGCAAATGACCAACAATGTTATTTGCTCTCGACAATTTCACATAGATGGCAGCAGCTGTCAAGAAAATGAAGGAAGCATGCATCCTCAACTAATGTATACCAAACATAAGCACAAAGGACTCATATTTGGAGATGGAACATATGCATTCTAACCTAGCGAATATGTTTCCATCCAGCTCATTTTAATATACTGTAACCTCGCATTTTTGGCCTCACTTACTGTCCCCATTCTTGTGCAGTAAGATCTGTCAATATTCTTCTGGCCTTGGATTGCTATTCAGCTAGCTGTAACATATATATTTCTACTTTCATAATATTGGCTCTCTCTAACCTTCACAAGGTTGTATTTC
Organism: Meconema thalassinum; assembly: GCA_946902985.2. Taxonomy (NCBI): domain Eukaryota; kingdom Metazoa; phylum Arthropoda; class Insecta; order Orthoptera; family Tettigoniidae; genus Meconema; species Meconema thalassinum. Next base: position 212,689,646 of record OX336400.1, on the reverse strand, counting down.
AAAACAATATAAACATTCTAACACCTGCACCTCACACATGTTTACACGGTCACTGGAGCACCACTTATACTCGACATCTGTTACATCTGTACCGTCTCAGTTCAGTATTTCCATCTCCAGAAGCCTGTCCATCACATCTCGTTTAGACTCTTCCTGGCTTGAATTGGATTTGCCATAATGACCAGAAGATCTCCTTCTCTATCTCATGTGGAAGTTGGTGTTAGTTGGAATTATAAGTAGCACATGAATATTCTGTATGGTGTGAAGTTTCATAATAATTGGATCACAGCTTCTGCACTTGTTTCAATTGTAGTAAATATTTGCTTTGTTTTCAGATGTATTGAACAATGTTTCATCTCTGACGTGTCGACATTCCAATGTTATCACATGTGCTCAAACTCTTGCACATTGACCATGCACTTTACAGTTCGCAAAGTTCAATAAATACACAAATCTTCGTTTTAAATTGTCCGACGCATAACGTTAGCGTATTCCACACTAAATGAGTAATATTCTCTACTTTATTTCACAACTTATACTCCATTCTATCCACTAATTGACTATGGAGTTTGGTGCTCCAATCTGCGCATCCACACTCTGACGCATTCAACAAGTTCTGAATTGTGCGTAGTGTAGCTACTCTGTTCTCTAGCCAATCAGTTTCTCGCGCTTCCTCATTTCTTCCGCCTTGTTCCAAGTATTTTATGTTTCCACATAAAGTGTATCCCAATATTTTATGATTAATTTCTAACTCAATTTCTTATATTGTCCATCCATATAATACTAATTTTGATCTCGTGATTCCAATGAATGTTACTGATCACTCGGTCATTACACAGCCTTCAGAAGTATCTCTTTCTATGCGCTGTCTTCATAGTTGTTCTCACCTTACAATCGAGAATTACTCGGTGTTGTCACGTGGTCTGACATTCGGATCTTGCCGCACTTTCGGAACGAGTGAATGGGGACAATATATATGGAGATCAGCTGATGAAGTTTCCCAAGTCTGGGATGTTAACTCTAAAACACAACTACTATTCTGTACGAAATTTCTGATCTAGTTCTTGTATGTCGCATTGTGTTTGGAAGAAGGAAACCTGCGTATGATTTAATTCCACCTTTGCAAAGGAACGTGTTTGTTAAACAAGTAATTTCTCTGCAGGAAGATACTGATCTCATTGAGGATATTAAGATAGAAGAATGTTCTATACCTGAGGTTGTTCCATTCATCGAAATAGACAGACCATCCTTAGTGAGTGGTGGAGATTTGAAAGAGGTAAGTACCTTATTGGGTTACTACCTGTTGCTCGTTATAAAATATATGACCTGATTGCCATCTTCTTCTCACCATTGCATTTAAGGGATTGTGTATTCAGACCGTACTGATGATAAAAGAAAGCTGTCTGTTATTAGGTTGGGTATGGTATGGATAGTACAAGACCTGCAGATGGAGGGTATAGTATTATATTGTCTGACTTGTGCTGGACTCTAACCCATAACCTCCCTCTATGCATGCCATTACTCCATCCACTGAGCTAAAGGAAGATAAATCTTAATATTTAAAGGTGAAGGGTACATCATGTGAAGTCAGCATATCCTTAGCACATTCATGTTGTATTTGTTACCTGTTGTGAACTTTGTATTCTTGTATGAAGGAATTGCAGTATTTTCATGGTACGTGTTTACCAAATGATCTGTGGTCCACTAAATTACTGTATACATAACAGAGAAGTGGTACGAGATCCCATCATGCGGGAATTTGTGCGGAAATGGTTTTGACTTCCTCCACAGTTGTATTAATTGATCTTCCTTGAGTTGTCACTTAAACTCCAGACAATTGCGGAAATGTTTAAAGTTTATGCCATAAGCATGAAGGTAACGAAATACTTGCAGATATGAATACAAGTGAGAGAATATTCTAGAGCCACATGGAGAAACTAATTGTAAGAACATAAATGCATATTGACGGTGGGTATGCAAAACTCCGTAAACCGCAATGCTGTGCCTTTCCATTCTCTTCCTTACAGCCAGTCGCGAACGCCCGGATGTCCATGGATATACTGTACCCTTTGATAAGGCCATTCAGGACAGAACAGTTTCACGTTGATTCCACTACTTGAAATTACAGACTTGGAGGGCTTGTAGTGGGGACCATAGCACCGTCTACCCGCTACCACCACAGCACACGTTCAAATCTCCCGCATTTTCTGCGTCACTGACTAGAGTATGTACGTCATGTGATGTCCCATATCCCTCACAGAATTGTTGTCATTCGATACATTCTTCCACGAATTCTCATGGGTGCCGCGTACTTGGTATTGCTTGACGTACTGGAAGAGTTCTTAGACGATATACCGCTGCATGTGCGTCAAAACATGTGGTCTCAGCACGATGGCGCACCACCTCATTTTCCACTGGTGGTACGAGATCATGTGCACCACAGATATTGGAAACAGTGGATAGGTCGTGGTGGCCCGATTGCTTGGCCTGTGCGTTCAACCGACTTGACAACGCTAGACTACTCCATGTGGGGTCACATGAAACCCTTAATTTACGAGCCCCTATGGAATCAGAGGATTATGTTGGAGGACCAGGGATAGGTGTCTGTATTGTGTAATTGGAGCCAGGAGTAGGAGTCAGTCAGAGCTGTGAACATGTGCTGTAGTGAATTGCGGGTAACGTTATGATTCATATGCTTAACTTAATCGTCAAAGTTTGTAATGGCAATTTAGAAACACCCTATATATTGCTGCTGGACATGATTAGCTACAAGAACAAGAAAGGTTTACGAGTAAATCCAAGCACCACCTAGGCCGGTCTTAAGAAGAGAACACATCTTGGCTTGTCGCATTATATTTCACCTGTGTTGGCAGCGCGGACAAATGGGAAGGTTTTTCCTGAGACGCTACTAACTGCTGTTGATGTATAATGTGAATACTGCATTATGTAGTGTATGTTAAATACACTCTCTCCAGTTGCACTTACTGCAATTGGCTTACACCAAGTTTTCACAAATTTAGCAGCCGTAATCACAAATTGTGCTGTGTTTTGTGAAAATGTTCTTGTAGAATATTGTGAGTGATATATATGGTAGAACTATTTAGGGCCAAGCCACTTGTAAGTGACGTGCATGGGACATGAGGTTGGACTAGTAAGGTAAAAGCCCCTTATAGTTTTACCGATAGGAATTCTTTAATACATATTATCTCTTCACTCCTTAAGCCTATTACTTCCTTTAAAGCAGTGTTCACCACATTTTCTATAACACGTATATTTACTAGACCTTTAAAGTAGTGATGGCTTCGACAAATTATGGATCTATATAAGACTCGTTTAATGCAGAATTAGAAAGTAGTATCAGTCTGTTGTACAGCTTATATATTATCCTTTCCTCAAGTTGAGCTGTGCTGTAAATTTACATAATTTGTTACTGTTTGTGTACAAGCTTAAGATGATAGTTCTTAAATTAATGAATAATGTTTGTCACTAGGTTATAAAAGGCGAAATCCATGATGAAGAGAGTGATGCAAGTAGAAATCATCCAAATGAGTAAGTGGGTAATATAATAAGGAAAAAAAATATTTTTATGTTTGCAAGCTAAAAATGTTGGATTTGAATTAGTTATCCTGTTTTAATATTTCTCATTCAACATAATTGTTTTCGTCATGGTCTTACTTAAGTGGATAATGATATCAACGTTTTAATAAGCCGCCCAAAAACTATCCAATCACATTCAGAGGTTTCAAACAATGAATGCAATAAAAAATAAAGTATGCTTGTATAATACGCTTAGCAGAAAAACGATGTCGGTCTTGCACGACACACGAAACCCAAAGAGAAATGTAGATCAAGTAACGGGCGAAATAATCGGTAACCTTACCACTTATACTCAAAAAAACAAATAGAACATTATACGGACGGGAAACCTAACACTGCGGATATGATCTAACAAAAAGCTCAGCAGTGACTAATCAAAACAGTAAGGACATCTCTGCTAGTGGCAGTTGGGCAAAGACCCAAAATTCTCAAAAACAATTCGTATCGCGATGAACTAACGAGTCTGAAATAAACAATCATCTTCTTAAGGTCTTCATTCATCAAATCCTCTGCTTCATCAAAAGTGGCGCACTGGACTGTAAGATTTATATCGTCCGCATATATGAATTTACGGGATACTGTTTCTGGCAGATCATTAATGTATAAGTTAAATAAACTGAACCCTGAGGTCGACCATTATTGAGTGTATGGAACCAGCTCCTGCTCAGCAGTGACCAATCAAACACTAAGACATCTCTGCTTGTGGCAGTTGATCAGAGATCCAAAATTCTCAAAAACAATTCTTTCCTTGATGAACCAATGAAGCCCACTTTTCTTAAAATATAAGATTCTTAGCAATGATTGGCTTATATACATCTATCTAGAATAATGACGAAATTAACTTGGAATGTATGGTATTTTAGAAATATACCTGAAATATTGTAGCCTAATGGAACACTGCAGTCTACTTGAAATAGTTTATTTCCATGGATTCTCAGATACAACTCAAATGCTTAGAGACAGTTGGTAGTTCTGCAGTACCCCAAAGTGCGTGGTATTATATCCATTACAACATACACACAATATATACAGGGTGTTACAAAAAGGTACGGCCAAACTTTCAGGAAACATTCCTCACACACAAAGAAATAAAATATGTTATGTGGACATGTGTCCGGAAACGCCTAATTTCCATGTTAGAGCTCATTTTAGTTTCGTTAGTATGTACTGTACTTCCTCGATTCACCCCCAGTTGGCCTATTTGAAGGAAGGTAATGTTGACGTAATGTTAGAGCTCATTTTAGTTTCGTTAGTATGTACTGTACTTCCTCGATTCACCGCCAGTTGGCCCATTTGAAGGAAGGTAATGTTGACGTCAGTGCTTGTGTTGACATGTGACTCATTGCTCTACAGTACGAGCATCAAGCACAAAAGTACGTAGCATCAACTGGTTAGTGTTCATCACGAACGTGGTTTTGCAGTCAGTGCAATGTTTACAAATGCGGAGTCGGCAGATGCCCATTTGATGTATGGATTAGCACGAGGCAATAGCCGTGCGCGGTACGTTTGTATCGAGGCAGATTTCCAGAACGAAGGTGTCCCGACAGGAAGACGTTCGAAGCAATTGATCGGCGTCTTAGGGAGCACGGAACATTCCAGCCTATGACTCGCGACTGGGGAAGACCTAGAACGACGAGGACACCTGCAATGGACGAGGCAATTCTTCGTGCAGTTGACGATAACCCTCATGTCAGCGTCAGGGAAGTTGCTGCTGTACAAGGTAACGTTGACCACGTCACTGTATGGAGAGTGCTACGGGAGAACCTGTTGTTCCCGTACCATGTACAGCGTGTGCAGGCACTATCAGCAGCTGATTGGCCTCCACGGGTACACTTCTGCGAATGGTTCATCCAACAATGTGTCAATCCTCATTTCAGTGCAAATGTTCTCTCTACGGATGAGGCGTCATTCCAACGTGATCAAATAGTAAATTTTCACAATCAACATGTGTGGGCTGACGAGAATCCGCACGCAATTGTGCAATCACGTCATCAACACAGATTTTCTGTGAACGTTTGGGCAGGAATTGTTGGTGATGTCTTTATTGGGCCCCATGTTCTTCCACCTACGCTCAATGGAGCACGTTATCATGATTTCATACGGGATACTCTACCTGTGCTGCTAGAACATGTGCCTTTACAAGTACGACACAACATGTGGTTCATGCACGATGGAGCTCCTGCACATTTCAGTCGAAGTGTTCGTACGCTTCTCAACAACAGATTCGGTGACCGATGAATTGGTAGAGGCGGACCAATTCCATGGCCTCCACGCTCTCCTGACCTCAACCCTCTTGACTTTCATTTATGGGCGCATTTGAAAGCTCTTGTCTACGCAACCCCGGTACCAAATGTAGAGACTCTTCGTGCTCGTATTGTGGACGGCTGTGATACAATACGCCATTCTCCAGGGCTGCATCAGCGCATCAGGGATTCTATGCGACGGAGGGTGGATGCATGTATCCTCGCTAACGGAGGACATTTTGAACATTTCCTGTAACAAAGTGTTTGAAGTCACGCTGGTACGTTCTGTTGCTGTGTGTTTCCATTCCATGATTAATGTGATTTGAAGAGAAGTAATAAAATGAGCTCTAACATGGAAATTACGCGTTTCCGGACACATGTCCACATATCATATTTTCTTTCTTTGTGTGTGAGGAATGTTTCCTGAAAGTTTGGCCGTACCTTTTTGTAACACCCTGTATATATATTTAGAATTTGGCCAATTATAGACCGCTTTGAACCTAAGACTACGGTACATTGTTTCGTTTTTTCTTTTCTTCCCAAAACTTCTTCATACGTTGGCTGATGGCCTGCCTCTGTTCCGTTGATAACACTCTCCGTGGTTGATGTGGAACTTGCAGAATCGAAAAATCTGCAGTAGTGATCAGTCGCCGGAATTCCACCCTATTAGAAATGATGTTATTTGTGATCTTCAGTTTTTGCAGATCACACCGTATCTCTTCCAGCCATCTAGTGGTGTTTTTTAATTTGGAGATCCTATATATATATATATAACAGTTGTAAGTTATCCATTAATTTTATTTTATGGAAGTACCTGAAGTTAAACATTGAACATATCATCAGAATTATGTTGGCACTCATGGGTTGTTCGAATGAATCTGCAACCATATCTCTTATACACATGTGCCAAATAATGTGCTGTTGCCTCCATGCATTGAGACTAGGGTTCAAGGATTAAGGAGAAAATTTATCAACAGATCATAGCCGTGTTGACTTCAAAGATAAGCCGAGTTAGATCCCTTGAGACATTTATTACACATACGACATTTGGTTGAAATACACTGTTAGTATGGGAGTTATATATAGTTAATCATTGATCTTCTAAGCTAGCATACAATTTGTTGGTAGTACTAACTCTGACGATTAACTTACAAATTTAGGACGAAACCCATTCTTTAGTTGTACACTAAACCTAGAGCCATGCATAGAATCATGTTGGCAACATTGCCATGTGTGGGTTGCTCCAAATTTAATCTTGAATATTGTGTTCTTTAAATTGCAAAATTTACATATGTTTGCCTGCATACTCTCCAATCTACTGAGACTATGGTTCAAAATTAAAGTCACCATATATCAAGAGTTGGCAGACCTAGTGACTCTGAATATATTTTAAGTCCCTTCTCTTAAGCTGCACATGCACAAGCATAATTTGGTTGAGGTCCAATAGATAGTATGCAAGTTATATGTATTTAAACATTGGATGTATCAGCATGCGTTAAGTCAAGTTGGCAACACTGCTATATATAGGATACTCAAACATAAATTGAAATATTATGATCTATATATTTGCCAATTTGACAGAAATTAATTTATTAGTATGGAAGTTACATGTGATTAAGCACTAAACCTATCATCACGCGTTGAATCATGTTGGCGGTACTGTCGTACATCGGTTATCGAAAATTAATCAACATTTGCAGGTATTATATATATGGAAAGTATAGAAATGTTGGCCTGCATAATTTCTGGTAAATTGAATTTGGGATAATAATATATAGAGTGCATTTTTCATTAGTTGGCAGCCCTGTTTACAATAAAGGAAACTTAAATATATGCCTCGGTGCTCAAATCACGGTACGATAGTTGGTTGAAATCCAATTGATACCATTCAAGTTTCATGCTTATAACGATTGAACCTATAAACAGACACAGGATCATGTTGGCAACACCGTTATATATGGGCTATTGTAAATTAATCTGATATCATATTATCCATATGTTTGTCAATTTTGGAGCAGTTCCCATGCAAACCCTGCAAGATATCTAACATAGAGCTCAAATTACAATTGTGTATTTTCAGCAGTTGGTAGTGGTGACTTAATTTACAAATATGGCCGTGAGATATTCAGGTATATATCTTTGCTCATACAAATTTTGGTTTCGATAGCTGTGGCCGTTCATAAGTCTACTTTTTCCTCATTTTTATTTGGAAAATGTGAAAGGAAGGCTAATAAGCAAAAAAAAACAGTATTACTTGCAATCCTTGAATTTCAAGATTGCTGACTGCAGTAATTCGCCAAGCTTTCTGAGGATTCCGGAGGTCGTGGGTTCAAATCCCACAGACAGCCGTCCTTGAAAAGGTTTTCCGTGGTTTCCCATTTTCAACTTCAGGCAAATCCTGGGACGGTGCCTTCTGACTGGCTACGGCCGCTTCCTTACACATCCTTGCCCAATTTCATTCATCTACATTCATTTCATCTCTTATTTACTCCTCATGAGGTTGGCGATAGGAAGGGCACCCGTCCGTATAAACCATCCGCCACATGACTTTAATCGCATCTCATCCCCGACCCTGTTGAAACAGGAAAAATAAGGGTTTGACGTACAATACATAGTTTCAATATTATATAGTAACGTAATGGAGACCGTCAATAAACAAAGCAGAAAACTCACCATAAATCATGACATTGAATACAATGGACTGCTGATTTACGGATAATGTTCAACAGTATATGAGAGAGCACACATGAAAAAAAATATCGATAGATACACGGTGAAATACCCACATGACAGTAGTTTAAATAAACATTGAGTTGTACTTACTGTGGTTGGTTGCTAAATGTGGACCAGCACCCTAACACACGACTGCTTCATATGACAGTTCGTTGGCTAAGAGCGAGGGTTAATGCAGGAGCAGAAACCTCGTAATTCTCACATGCGTAGCTAGGAAGAGGGGAGGAAACAACATGATTCATCTCTCCCAAAATTCTGGTTGAGTCAACAGCAAAACGGATACAGAGAAAATTGCAATAGTATCAGAATATTACACCAGGGTAACTTCAGCCACCACCCAGTGGGAAATCGACCATATAAAATGTTGTGAATATTGCAACACTTGTGTACAGAATGGCACAAGTTTACATGAATGAAGACGTAAAACAATATGCACACGTGCATTACAGAAAAATGGTACAGTGTGTTGCATCTCATTATCTAATAAAACAGCTCAATATCAAGGATGAGAGAAATGGAGTGCTGCATTCAATCTCTAACAACTGCTTCAACAACACTCATGTTTCCTTTTTCTAAACGAAAGCTCTTCTGAATTATGCCTACAAATTTACGCTATTAATTTAACAAGTGTATCAGGTCAAGCAGAGTGGAAACTTAACACCCTGTCCTCTATTGTACTCGGCTCGTAAAAACGATCATTGATCGGAAGATTGAGGTAGGTAAGATACAATCCCATTACTCTCCGACAAGCCAAACTATATTGTATGTTAATGTATGAAATTGTAAAATATTCAGACTGAATGAAGTACATATTAATGGGAATTGAAAACGGAAAGAGTTCCCTGCAATTGAAGCGAATGTGGGAACAAACGTCTATATTCAATTTACACATAATGTAACGTAGACGTCTTTTCCCCCATCCGCATCAATTCTTGTCGACTTATTTCCTGGTAGGATTAATAATCAAATTTGACAATATTATTTAAATATTAATATTATTCTGTTAGTACTCACTGTTTCAGTCTGATATGTGCAGGTACGTTGAACCCTGCTGCAAAGATGATTAACGCATTAAATAATAGTGGAACTTCATTTTCATGTAGCAGAGCTACATTATCGAGGACAGATGGCGTGAAAACACACATGCGTATGCATACCGACAGGAAACTATGCTCATTTAACGTATGCGAAGCCAAGTCAAAGTACAAAGAAAGTTTGAAGGAACACATGCTAATCCTTAGTGGCGTGAAACCATATGCATGTAATGTATGCGATGCCAAATTTGCGCGGAAAGATTATTTGAAGACACACATGAAAATACATAGTGGTGGGAAATCATATGTATGTAATATATGCGATGTCAAATTTCGCCAAAAAGGAACTTTGAAGACACACTTGTTAATTCACAGTAGCAAGAAGACATACGCATGTATCGTATGCGAAGTTAAGTTTAACCACAATAGAAATTTGAAGGAACACATGCTTATCCACAGCTGCGAGAAACCATTTGTGTGTCACGTATGCCAAGCTAAGTTCAATTACAAAGGAAGTTTGACGAGACACATGATAATACATAGTGGCGACAAACCTCATGTATGTAACGGATGCGGAGCCAAATATACGAGGAAAGGAATTTTGAAGACACACATGCTAATCCATACCGGCGAGAAACCATTTGCATGTAACGTATGTGAAGCCAAATTTAATCAAATTGGAAATTTAAAGACGCACATGCAAATACATAGTGGCGACAAACCTCATGTATGTAACGGATGCGGAGCCAAATTTACATGTAAGGGAAGTTTGAAGACACACCTGTTAATCCACAGCGGTACGAAACCATTCGCATGCAACGTATGCGAAGCTAAGTTTTACACTAATGGGAATTTAAAGAAAAACAAATTAGTCCATAGCGGCGGCAAACTATTTGCATGTCACGTATGCGAAGCCAAGTACAATCAACATGGTCATTTGAAGAAACATATGCTAATGCATAGCGGCAAGTAACCATTTGCATGTAATGTATGCATGCTAAGTTTAGCCACAATGAAAATTTGTAGAAACACATTCTAATCCATAGCGGTTAGACACCATTTGCATTTCACGTATGCGAAGCTAAGTTAAATACACTAGACATTTGAAGAAACACATGCTGATGCATAGCGGTGAGAAACCATTTGTATGTAACGTATGCGAAGCCACATTTTACAATATAGGCAATTTAAAGATTCACATGCTAAATCATAGCGACGAGAAACCATATGTATGAAACGCTTGTGGAGCCAAATATACATATAAAAGAAGTTTGCAAAGACACTTGCTACTCCATAGCTTATAGAACCCAAAATCATGTAGCATATGCGAAGCAAAATTTACCAACAATGGAACATTGATGTCTCATAAGCATATCCTTAGCGGGAAGAATCCATATGCATGTAGCGTATAAAATATACCCTGGCTCTATAGCCCATCAATGGCCTAAGTCTACCAAGCGACCGCTACCCAGCCATTAAGCCTGCAGATATGGGGGGTGACGCGTGGGCAACGTATCGGGTCCCCTCGGCCTTAAATCTTGCTTTTCGTGACAGGAGCGCTGCGTTACTGTCTGACAGCTACTCAATTATCATGAGGCTGAGTTAAGCCTGTTCCAGCCCTCGCGTCAGTTTCTAAAATGCCTGACTGAACCACGGCCTCCGGTGAGATGCAAGTGCGCTACCCCAACACCACGCGGCCGGCTGCATGTAGCGTATGCAAAGCTAAATTTACCAACAGAGGATCTTTTAATTTACACAGAGTAATGCATAACAGAAAAAAAAACATTTGTGAAGTCAAATTTGACTTGTGAGAGACTATTAAGACATATTAACTTTCTAGTGCTGAGTTACCAATCAGATGCTTGTTGCATTAGTGTTATGTTTATTCACATGTTAAAATAAAGATTGTAGAGACCATAATTTTTACATTTTCAGGAAGGTAGCAGGCTTAGGTTTCTAATATAAATAATCCAAATTATATATGTTACGTAAAGATTGATTTCGTTGCTCAGTGAATTTAAAAAATTAAAATTTGTGTGCCCATTCTTGCATTATCTCCATACGACGTTAACAGCCCACACAAAAATATCACATGTTGCGCCTTACCTGTGGTTAATAATTCAAGGTATTCTTTATCATAAAACTAAACCAGGTGCGGTGAGAACAACTTGCTTGTTAATTACTTCCGGATTTAAAATTACAAATTCAAGTAGTACTACGTAATGCCCAACAGATGGCAGAACATGCCAGAGATCGACTCGGTATTCCAGAGCGAACAATGAATTGAAAAAAAGAGTTCTCGTGTACCGTCTATAGACGAGTGTAGCATTCATCGGGTTAATAGTGATTCTGGTAAATGTACCACGTGCAATGGTAAGGTTATTCTCAGGAAAGATTTAAATACTAATCCTTAACCATACGGGCGTGATAACATTCATATCGTGCCCATTAGACTTTCGGGGACCACCGGTCATAAACAGCCATTCCAAGACCCTCCTCCAACCAACACTTAAATCGAGACGATGGATACGTTTATGGACTAACACCGCACGATAAGTCTGGGATGTCTCGGGAATAGGAGAGATATTGTTAAGAATCTAGCCCAAAGTTCACATCTGCAGGAAAAAGCAAAACTAGGAAAGAATTAGGCCAGGATGATGTTATAATCGCACTAAATGTATTCATTAGAGAAACCAGAACCCTAGCCTACTTCGGAGTAGTAAAAAACGGCTATTCCATAATAACCTGCCCAGGAAAAGAAATATATTTGCTCGTATCTAAACTCTAAATGAAACCTCTCTTAATTCTATCCACTGAAAAGAATTAATAGCAAACTAACTAAGAGTGTGACAAGCTCCTTCGCAATGCAATGGAGAATGTAAAATAGTAATAATGAAGCTACGGCAAGACAAAGAATTTCAGCGTTGGCAATGCAAGAGTCCAATAAACATTTAATAGCGAAAATATCAATAGCCACTATGCGATGGTGCCACCTCCATCATGTATTTTAACGTTATTTATCTAGCTATTCCTACTTTTGGCCTGTTTGCCATCTCTTGATGAATGCAGTACAGGCTAGAGTAAAAGGTGACTTTTCACCGATGTCTCAGTCTCACTCATGGCTGTGATTATATGGAAGCTACTGAGGTATGGGTGGTGCTTAGTAATGGCATTCAGGGCACAGTCAGTGCACGTGGATGCTGTGAAAGGTTCTACTCATAGGGTTAGGACTACTGTTTTGACTCAGTGAGGAAAGCAATGGCAAACTACCTCACTCCTCTTCTTGCCTAGAACGCCTCAATATAGCGCTGCCTTGGGTTTTTGTGGGTATCTACTAACATAACGTAATGGCGGTGCTTTTTGAGGATCCAACCAGCCTTCGGGCTGAATACCTAACAGACAGATGCCTACTTTACGTTAGAAAAATTTAAAGATACAATGCTAAAGCACAATCATATTCTAATGCATAACATATATAACTAATACAACACAAATGAATCACAATAAAACTCTCGTAAATATGCGCAATCGGCGACCCTGCCTCCACACACACCCACTCTATGTGGGTAATGGTCATAGAGCGTGCGGTGGAAAAAGTTATGTCGGCAACTGCTATGATGGAACATCACGACTCACGTCGCGTAATCATTTAACGACCGTGGCTAGCAATTATCATGTCGTTGAATGATCGTCGTCTCAAAACAGGTGTGTAGTCAAAGTAGTATACAAATAAGTCGAGGAAAAGTACGTTCTAATAATATCGGTCAAGGAAAGATATTTAAGTTTAGCATTTCGGTATTATTTAGTTTTTCAAAAATTATTTAGTTTCAATTTATTTCCAAACTCTTATCACATTATTAATAGCAGATTTAAATTCAACTTATCCCTGGAGGTATAACTGTAATTTTACTGTCCAGGAAACTCGTCAAGTATATCTATATGCAGAAGAAACCATCTTAGTAACTATTGCATACCATTGAAACTCCGTTCACAAAAAATATCAATTTCAGAATTGTGGCACAACACCCTTAAGTGTTATTCGTAATGAGTTAGATATGAATGCAAAGTCAGCAATTTTCTTAAGTATATGTACTTGTCAATCCTTTGATATGGCTCGTCAGGCTAATTCAGTCGAGAGAACAAAAGTTCTACACTGAACCTCTTCAAATAGTTCAGCTCCAAAATATTGAACAATCAAAGTCCCCCCCCCCTTAAGTTTCTAATAAAAACAGCACAATAGCATGGTTCCAAAATTATTAAACAGTCTCTGCAATTGACCTAATAAATCGGATATCTGCTAATTAGCTGTTCGTTCATGTTCATAAATTCTGAGTTAACCATTACTAAACTGCTCCACTATAAAATACCAATAGCTTCTACAAGTTTTTAAAAAGGACCTACTGTGAACCAGCGGCCTTCCGCTAACAGAAATACAATTCTTACGTCGTCAATTCGTCGTCCTTTTAGGTCTACAAACAAATGAAATGTCCTACACCCTCGCGCTGCAGTGCTCTCAAAACAGGTTTACAACTCGTAACCTTCAATCTGACTGAGTCTCACAGCCTTCCCAATATTTGAAACACATGGCTACATAAATTTTCTTTACAGTGTTGCTATATCATCGCACTCAAATAACATTGTTCTCTGGCTAATTTTTGGAAACACATGCTGACCAGCTCGGCCTATAGAAGAATATTTAGACTTGCTACCAACAGCTTGAACTATGCAGAGAAAACACTGCCATTCTCCTGGCATGCGGGCACGATACGATGTCTGGAAAAAATGTGCCATGCCCTTGGCGTAAAGAAATGATACAATGACCTGTAATACTAATTACTAAACAAGCTGCCTAACTATAATTGTGCAAAGTATGACCTTCTATCCTAATCTACTTCATTCCAGCCCTCACAATAATTCTACTGAAGCATGAAGTGGACTTACATTTTGCTGCTTGTAGAAGACGTTCGTATCCCGCTCATAGCGAAATGACGAGTATGATGGTTAACTCAATCATGCCTACCAGGAGCGTCGTATTACTAAAATCATCGACTCTCCCAATCCTCGGCTGCTTAGCTCATATTACTTGCTTGTCCCAGTGAACAGAATGGGTCCACGTGGGATACGTCTCCATTTCCCAACATAGACATCTTGATAAAATGCAGCGTGTTTCACAGAATTTATTTTAGTTGTATTAAATAGTAAATCAAGACACAGGCTTTACACCACGCGGACGTAATAAATTAGCTCTGCACTTTCGCCATTGAAACTATGAATATCTTCTCGCGAAGTATTTCACCCTTCAATAATAATAATAATAATGTTGAAACGGTTCAGGTCCCACACAATATCACAAAAATTCTTAATGTTCCGCCGTAATGTTAAATGTTTCTACCACATTTATATGGATAAACTGGGTGCCATGTGGTCGTCTAAGTCCCTGGCTCTAAAAACCTGCACATATTAATTTTGCAAAAACACGTACATCCGATTCACTGTTTATTTCCAACTGACAGATTGTTATTCACGGCTTAAAAGTGAAGCAGGAATATTAACGATTCACTTTCTTTATTTCATATACTCACCCGATGATTGCAAATCACAACTTTTCAAATCAGTAAAACACTTTTACGGCTAATCGGCACGAGTACAGACAGTCGTAGTAATGGCTGTAGAAGACAGCGGAATATGAATAGAACAACTAGAATCATGTCTGCATAAAAAATCATTATTCGCATATCCGCGAATGTTTTGAATATCTCCAAAATCCCAAAATATATTTCTATAATTTTTCAATTGCTCCAAATAATTCCAAAACATGCCAAAAATTATAATTATAAATTCCCCAAATGTGAATTTCCGGCGTGACTAAGTCAAGTGTGTATTCATCAAGGAGATTGCATTATAATATCGAGCACAGGAAATGTGATATCGCTGAGCTCGGCGCTTTTCCGGCGCTGCATGACCAGTCGATCTCGAAGCCAATAGATCGTCAAATAGAACATGTGCTATCGGGCGAAACCAAATGTCCGTAAAAGGAAAATCCTCTCCTTTGTTATTCACCCTGTATAAATGCCGTCTGTACAGATTGAAGATCGCCCTCCAATCCCAGGACTATTTTCGAATCATTTTTACCATGTCAAACAACTCCAATCAGCGGTATTAAAAGCCTATTCTGTGTCTATAAGTGCCATGTACCGTCTCTTATCTTCCCTTATTCTACCTTCCAAGTTCAGTTAACCCTTAGCTGACCAAAGATGTGCTAAACGATTTTTTCCATAGTTGGCTAATTAAAATTGGCAAGAAAGAAGGTACCTAAAGAGAATATCATACTTTTTGAAAATTAAGTTTTCAAAATCAGTGTTTTTGAGACATGGTACTACAGAGTACCGTTGATCCCTACGTAGGCCGATTCAACGTTTGGACTTAACTCTATTAGATAATGAGAAACTTCCTCCCAAAAATTATCAAATTACATTTTGCATTTTGTAGAACACTTTTTCCTGTAAAAATAGCCAGACTGCATCTGACTTACCTGAGAAATAATACTGATGAATAGTAACTCAAATATAATTAATTATGATTGTAATTGATTTATTATAACAAACTGTAATGCATTGTGAAGCATGTCATTAAATATTGCTCTGTTCAGGAAGTGATTTCCCTCTTCAAAAACATAATATTATGATAGAAAGCATGTAAAATATAATTCATTAATATATTCAGAAATAGAATAGGATATAGCCTACTGCATTCCATACTGTCAGCACAGGCACTCCAAAACTCACAGAACGTTGCTGCCCTGAAAGCTACTGGGACTAACACTGTTTCATTTACATCATGCTAGGCAGTGAAGCAGTTCTTTCGTTCATTGCCGCATAAATGTACATTACAGTGACTGCATTTACGAAGACTGCAAAATTCACATCTACCGCGTAGACAGGCCAGTGGATGCTCTTGTTCCCCTGACTGACATCTTTAGGGACAGAGAAGTTCTTCCCTCGTCTCTTGTTACTTATAAGTTTGCATTCCTCTTAGGAGTTGTCTTCTTTATTTCAGTGAAAGCCAATAATCCAAGAGCAACATCCCTGTGAAACTGTTTCAGTGAAAGTTTCCCATTCATTTCACAGAAAACCACATATGAATTGATGAATGATATTTCCAATAGCCCCCAAAAGAGCCTCTGCCACCACGTCTTACACCTTCGATCAAGTCCATATACTGTTCTAAGTCTGTCTGCCGTGTCAACACCTCCCATGTGTGAATTGTAGTCAACAGCAATAACTGGACAAGTCACATCTTTCTTCTTTGTGCCATCCTTTAGTTTCCTAGAAGGGAAGGCTTGTTCCGTGCCATGGTAGTTGGATGAAAATCGCTGTTACGGGCGTATTGTTTGGAGTGAGAGAAGTTAATTCATCCAAAATATTATTTGTAAAGATGTCATAATGGTCATAGAACCAAGAGCAAGTACGAATCTTTATAAGAGTGTAATTGAGTGTTGTAGTTGTGACACACTCTGAATCCCGGATTACACATGCAGCGTATCATTTAAATAAATAACACCATAGGTTAGGTGTTGGACAAACTTTAAGAATCATTTGTGTGGCCTGAGAGCACTATTTTTGCATTGTAACTTTCCACAGTGGAGTGGAACATATTTGTCAAAGACAGTCACGAGTAGACATATCTTTATTCACCTACTCTTTGCTTCATTTGAAGCCAACACATCTTTGTTACTATCTTTTTGTGGGCTATTAAAGCGCCTCACTCTTGTATAATCATGGTTTACTATTTGAAAGTGTAATGAAATATCCTGTGGACAATTATAAAGTTATTCTACGAGTTTAAAATGTGATGAATGTATTTGCCTATTGCAATTGACTAGCCAGTACCAAGGAACACTCAATTTGTGCAGGGCATGATGACTGATGTACTTTTCAAGGCCAAATAAACAGTTATTATCCCAACCCCAGTGCAATCTCCAAGAGAGACCTTGACATAACGACGGAGCGTCTCTATTTACATTTCGCACAGGTAATCTGGGAGATATGGAACTGCGCCAATAATCAGGAAATTTCCATTTCCTTTTAATTAGGCCGGTTGAACTGCGCCCATAGTCAATTCGGCTGTTAGCCACAGGTCGGTTTAAGAGGAAGTGACGGACTGTCTCCCTCCACTAGCTTCTGCACTGCTGAGAATAAGAGGTAGTCCCCCGCCCCGATAAGCAGCTGTACTACGGGAAACCCATTTCCATTTAGATTTCGAATAATGATAATAATAATAATGAAAATCCACAGCCTTTTTCCAGTCATTGGACCGGGGCAGGTTTGGAATGAATGAACCCCCATCTAGCGGCGAGGATAGGCACTGTGCAGGCTTGCGAAGCCTGTCGCACTCCTCTGGGACAATGATTAATGAATGACAAATGAAATGATATTGGAGAGTGTTGCTGGGATGAAAGATGACAGGGAAAACCGGAGTACCCATTTTTAGGTTTACCCTGGGTGTGGTTTGATTGATGAGCTAGGTGTGAATGGGATTGTGAGGGGAATGAACTGGGTGTAGAATGTACTCAATGGTAAACAAGCATGAATGAATCTGGAGTTGTATTTACTGTAAACGGCTGAAATAAAAACAAGATGACGTACACCAGATCTGATTTATTAATCCATGAATTGTATGTGGCATTAAAACCTACCCACTTAACAAGAAGTATATTGCCACGTTTTTGTACAATTTTTTCAACAAGATAATGCTTGGGATATTGTGTCTTTTGCAGTTCCTCAATGTAAAATCCACCTTTGATTGGCTGCTTGTTGAGGTCATCGAGGAAATAGACGACTGGATTAGTAAGTTTCACCTTGCGAATGCGAAATATGTCTGTGCTCCAGTTTGGTGTGTATTCTTTGGCAAAGAATGACTTATGTTTACTGATGCGCACATAATCGCCAATGCGTAATCGATGACGTCGTGGATCTACTGTTTTGATTTTGTGATGAATGCGATCCAATTGTGCAATGTTCTTGGTTACAAGGCGTGGTGTCATTCCGATGGTTCTATGTTTGGTGTTGTTGTAACGTGCCACTAGCTCGCTTACAAGTTCAAGCCAGCGATAGGATCCTCTTGCTGTAAATTGCTCCCAAATGCGCGTCTTGAGTGTGCGGTTGAAACGTTCTACAACACTTGCCTTTAGATTGCTAAATGTAAAATAGTGATGGATGTCAAGCGATTTGAGATAAGCGGAAAAATTTTGTTGAAAAATTATTTGCCTTGATCTGTTTGAAGCAAACAAGGTTGTCGTTTTGACCGCTGAATGATGTTCTTGAATGCAGCGGAGACCAGACTTGCAGATTTATTCCGCACAGGTTCAACAAAGGCCATTTTGGAATAAACGTCGATGACGGTGAGAAGATAGTTGACCCCGTTGTTAGCTTTGGCATAGGGAAACATTTCAAACAGACAGCTTGCCAAAGATCGTCAACACCACGTGTGATGACATGACGACGATGGTAGAGACGACGAGCCGGCCTATGCAACTCGTGAGCAATGCCTGCCTGACAGGAAAGGGTGTATGAACACGTTGACTCATTAGACAATAATGTCAGCATGACGAAGCTCCTTTTCTATTTCTAAAACTTCTGCCTCGTGTCCGGTATGACCGGCCTGTTCCGATGCACGCAACAGTTGCAGACGTTTAACCAACTTATTGGGATTGTTCCAATAGGTGAAATTGATGAATGGTTTTAAAGTATTATACGTGATACTGGACGCTGAATTTGCACGGTGAACACTTGCATAGGTGGTAAACAATTCTGATATGATGGTTTTATATTTGAAACCCTTATTAGCATTTATGGCTTCAGAACGTTTATAATTACGTCTAAAACCATTTGTAGCCATCAAATGTCTTTATACTTTTCAAGATCGTTTTTATCATAGTCATCGTTAGAAGGCGAATGTGAAAATAAAAGTTCTAGAAGACCCGGCGTCAATTTGTAACGAACTCTCTTAACAATCGAAACATTGTCACTTACCTTGATTGGTGAATCGCCAATTCCAAATCTATTGTTTTCATAGCGAACACCATAGGTAGTATCAGTTTTCTTAGTAAAAAGATCTTCAAGGAAGGGCGTAACCAACGCACCATAATTTTGTAGTTAAATGGATTTTAACCGCACATATTGCTAGGGCGTATTCAATATTTCCTTAAGAGTAGGCTGCTTTCTTTGGGTCTAGTGGGTGTTTCAGCAATTATTGATGTTTTCAAAAACTGGGGCAGCGGTGATTCTTTGGAGCTAGAAGACGGAAGCAATGGAGAAAAAGCATCCTCAGGTTCTTCATCAACATCTTCCTTCTCTTCCTCTTCAATGGTTTGTGTTTCTTTTGAGTGTGTACTGGGCTTTGATGTTCCCTTCAACACAGCTTCCAGAGGTGACTTCAAATGTTTTTGGACAAACAGTTCACTATCGGCATGTGCACGTTTTAGATAGCGAAACTTTTGCCGAATACTATTTCGCGCACGGCTAATGTGCTTTTTTAATTGACTCCCTGTTGTTGCCATGATAGTTGAACAAATGACGTTCAGAAAATCAATGCAGCCACTTAAATACGAATGAAATGATCAAACCCCATGCGGTAGCGTCCGTTGTTGATGTCACTCTGCTTATCAATAACCAGACAACCGTGGTGATGAGCGTTCCAGCACGTAGCACACAACTGTGTAAAGGCTTGAAAGGTCATGTCTGGGTTCACGTGATCATCGTAGACGTAACGCATGTTGCGTTCATCCTGTCGGATGAGAACAAACTCGTTGGCATTGTCACGAATTAACTGTTTCGGAATTCGCGAATAGGTTTGAGTGAGAAAAAAACAGTCGATATATTTATGACGTCCCATGCTTTAGTAAGCCTGAATGATGGCCTGTCGTTCTGTGGCCACATCGTCAAAAATCATGAGTGAATGGGGGCGAACATTGTCTGGAGAAATGACGTCTTCGTGCGCAGCGAATATGATGTAGCCCATGTTGCGCAGACCTGACCTGACATGACTTGTTCCAAGAACACGTACAGCGGTTATTACAGTGATTTGGCGAAGATATAGATATTTTGAAAGCGCACTCCTTTCAAGGAGGTGGTGAGGGTAAGCAGAAAATTCGTTTTACCACATCCTGATGGTCCAGCGATGAGACAGCGAATGGAAGATGGGAAGAGTGATCCATGACGTTGTACGGGCGAAGTTGAGAAAAGGTGTGAAACCAAGTCTCCCACCGGAAGTGAATGTTGTTGCTTAATAATCTGCATATCAACTAAACGTGAAAGGGGAAGAGGCGGTCTCTATATACATGAAGCAAGTGGGTGTTTCAGTTCCAGTGTAACCATGCATGCCTTTGGAAGAACACATAAAACAATGAAACCGAATGAAAAATTTGCTTTGACAAACGATCCAAAACAGGATACAGATCCGGCTACTAAACGATATGTTGATGCAAATGTATTGCCACGCACAACGGATGGCTATTACGACTTTAATAGAAAGCGATTAACCAATATAAAAGATCCTGTATTTGCTTCGGACGCATGTTCAAAAAAGTATTGAACCCTTTATCCTCTGATGGATAAATGATTCGATGTTTTATTTCTACAATTAATTAATATTTCCACCAGCGTCATGTAATAGCCAGACGAAGATGAGGAAACTTCAAGCATTTGTTGGAGACAGTGGGGATATACCTGCAGCAGTTTGACAAAAGGCTAAATACTTAAGGAATATGAAAGGAAAAAGCCTAGCGATGATTCAGAAGGACAGATGCTGGCTACCTCAAAATAGAAGGGACGCGTGGTGAGACACGCTTATGGCATGTTCATTGTACTATTCGCGCCTAGAAAAAATATAATGCAGTTACGTGAGTGGCTTATGGTAATACTGGACACTCCTACGAGGCCGAGGTCTGATAAAAACCGCGAAGGTAACGTAAAAGTGGAACCAATAGGAGATGAATGCTTATGAACGCGCCAAGTCTAGATTGGGCACGCGATAGCTAGCATTTACGCGGGAGATCGGCTAGAAAACATCTTTACGATCGATTCGTGAATTAATGGGCATATTCTTGACCTGCGCAATTTTACGAGTCCAGTGATATTTGTTTCATTCCGGTACCACTATTATTTTGAGAAATTTTTATATATTTTCCCCCTCTATCGATACCTAGGGCCAGTTCATTTATAAGTGGCGTGAAGAGCCAAGACGTAACATTACATTTTGTGCGTCTGAGGACGTAGGCTGACGTTATTTTGTGTGTCGGAGGACACAGGTTGACATCCTGTATTTTGCGCGTCTGAGAACGTAGGCACTTGTACTTTGCGTGTCATGAGGACACAGATTTTTATTAAGACAAATGTGTTGTAAATTCAGTGTGATAGATAGTCACAGTACTAATTTTGTAGGGACAGTATCATCGACAATTCGCCAACAGACTGTTCTGGGGAAATAAGTACCTAAAACGGTGAATTTAGTAGACAGAAATCGAGTGTGTAATAACCTATAACTTTTTGCATCAGCACGAGAGATGACATCGCTTATCCTGGAAGAAGTTTGGAACTGTCAACACTCCGTCGAGATGTTTGAGACGAGCTAAGCAGCATTAAGTAGGGAGATGGCTGCAGATGTCCGCTGACGGGTGACTGGCTGAGGATGAGTACTGAATAATATTCTTATTATATGACAAATCAACTTGTGGTATATGGGACATATTTTGTTTGTAAATATCTTGCTTGTGTTGATTAACGTAGTGTATTTAGTTTTGGTCTGACACACGTTTTGCATGGAAACAGCTCGCACAAGTGTTCGGAGACGTAGGTTCTTGTTTGTTTGTTCTAATTAACGTGGCTATGTGGACAACCGTGTTCGCATATGTTTACGCAATGCGGTTAAGAAACGTCTCTCGGAGATCTGTTGTGATTCAGAAGTAGGACTGAATTAATATAATCATACAGTAGATTGGAGGGTAAATTGATCTTTGTAGTGTTTATTATTGATCAGATTCGGTGAGTTTATTGCCATTGGAGCAATGTGAGTTGTGGCGAAGAGCATTCAGCTCTCTCGTAGGGTTTAATATTCTTAAATAAATTGTGAGCATCTGATTCAACCGACCTGCGTGAAAAGTGTTTTGTCATTCCCAGCAATGAGTGTGTGTGTGTTTTATTGGTCATTACAAGCGGGAATTTCAGCGTAGACTGATTTCTGTCAGCTTGGTGCCGAGTCCATATCGTGACTTTGCGAGGGCGTATGTGACTATATCGATTAATGTCTTGCCATATGTGTATGTGG